>CM058043.1:97786027-97832445 GCA_030169165.1 Centaurea solstitialis
TATTCTTTCTACTATTTAATTCTTAAATATAAATGAAACTTAAATAATAAAAAATATAAAATTCAACAAAAGAATATTTATTTAGGCTGATATGTTGTCCCCTTGGACCCCTTCTATTTTTTTTACTAGAATCTGTTAATAAGAATTCCTTATAAAAATAATAGTTACTTTTTCCAACTATTTCCAGTTATGAAAATATTAAATACGTTTATCTTTCCATAAAAAGAACTAAAAGTTACCCTACTAAAAGTTTATTTAAACGTTGGGTTTGTTATTATACAACCCAATAAAAGGTTACAACTCGTGCAAGTGTGCAACCTTCATCTAAACCATTAATTTTAGCCCATTAATTATGATAGATTACTAAAATCATCAATGGTTAGTAATTTCATGTACAATGCATAGTATTTTCATTAAATGCATATGATAACATGGAATGCATACTATTTTATGAATGCTTCATGAAAGTATCACTTTCATGCGATGCATCTCATAATTCGTTATGTGCATCGACATCTGTTGCTGAAATCTGATGAAATCATGAAAATACATCTACAGTCGACCTTCAATTACAATTATATAAAAGTAATTTGTAAGGAAGGATTGGACCCTTGATCACATTTAACCTCATCTTTATTGCATGAATTAAACTTTTAACGAAAATTAACTTGATGCATCTCAATACTAAAGTCTGATCTTCAATTACAATTATTTTAAAATTTGAAGATCCCATTTTACCCCTTTCACGGTAACTTCTTTCTTACCCGACTCAATTATATAGATAGAGAAAGAAAGAGAAAAAGCCAATAATAATGCTAAAGAGTACAAGTAAAAAATATATAAAATATATTTATATAAGAGTGCAAAAAAAGAAAGTTAGGTGTTGGGGCAGTGGGTGTTATTTGGTGGGAGTAGTTAAAATGAAGGAAGTGACAGCATCAACATGACTAATCAATCTATCTCCTAGGATTCAACATGTTCAAAAGTTACATTTTACTCTACTAGCTAGTCAAATTTCACCTTTAATTTACCCACTTTAACAAATAAAATTACAAAATATTTCATTTATATACATTGTTATATTAGAAAAAACTACGGATTGGATGGTAGGGTAACACGATGGACTGTTTGAAAACAATAGTTAAGGTAAAAATGTAAGAAGAGATAGGAATCTCTGACTATTTTTATTCTCTTCATCGTACCAATAAGTTATATTTTTCACAAGAAGTGATCTAATATTTTTGTTAGTATTGATCTGTAATTAAGATTAATCTAAAAATAAATATTTTTTATTAACATTTTCATAATAGTTTTTACTCTTAAGAAACTCAACTCTAATAGGTAAAGGTATTAGTTATAGGGCTTGTAGCTCAGTGACATTTTATGTTTGATAAGATGTCTTTCCCTTGTAGTTGTGGATTCGAGTTCCGTTGTAGACGTTGATGTAGATTTAGAAATAGGTTTAATGGGGTGTGTGTGTGTGTGTGTGTGTGTGTGTTTGATGCCGTTAAAAAATAGATAATGGTATTAAGAATTTTGGAGAGTATAAATGGGAAATTGGCCAAAATGGCCAAAATACAATGTGGATTTCACATCCTAGCCATTTCTCTCCCAAAATTGCAAAAATAGCCATCAACTCCGTAATTTAGAACCGTAATTATGAAGCTGGACTGACTTTGTAAAAAAAATTGAAGATGAAAAGTTGGGTCCGTAAGTGGCTCATCAATTACGGTTCTGGCTCCTCAATTACGGACGTGGCTCCTCAATTACGTCCCGTAATTTAGGAGCCAGAACCGTAATTGAGGAGTCAGGTCCACAATTACGGTCCTAAATTACGAAGTTGATGGTTATTTTTACGAAGTTATGGTTATTTTGGCCAATTTTCGAATATAAATATAGATATAGATGTTTGTATCTATCTATAAGGAAGGGTAGGAATTAATAGGATGGTAGGTATGTAGGTGTAGCATTAAGAATTTATGGAACGTAAAAAAGGAAAGAAAGGCAAAGGCAATGATTGCAGGAATCTTTTTTATTATATTTTTTATATTATTATTTTCTTTTTTCTTTAACTTTTAAATTTTAAATTTTTATTTTTTTAACCATCTACTCTGAGTGTGTGAGTGTGTCTGTTTCATCAGTTTTCTTGAATTTCTCCCAGGTCGGTCCCACACCTGCCTCCAGGAGTTCTCTTCATATTCATGCATCGCACGTGCCATCGCCCTCTTCTTATCCTCTCTATAATATTTCTCCACATATTTATTTTCCATTTTCATTTCGAATATGTACGAAGGTTCTGAATGACGTGAGACGTGGCGTGGCGATAAAATCAAGCTTAATATTAAGGGTAGTTTGGCAGTTGCTGAATTGGTTTGGTGCTGGATGATTAAGTGGTTAGAATGATTAACATGCTCTTATGATATGGTGCAAAATGAAATATGCTTGGTTTGTAATTGTTGAGTATGCAATCAGGACTGTGAATGGTTAAGAGACATCCAGGACACTTAATCATTTAGAGGGTTTTGGAACCATTTAAAGACAGTCTATTATTTTGCCAAACATTGATTTACTTCATAACGATTCAGAGGTTGCCTCTTAATTGGACTGTTAAGAGGTAAACAAACACCACCTTATTAGTTATAGCGAGGCTACACGTTTTTCAAGACATATCTTAAGAGGGGTTTAATACATATTTGTACATAGTTATCATTGATATAAAATATATAGAACTTGTAAAAAATGATATCAAGATCTAGAGTGCAAAATCGGGATTAAATGTCATGAATCTCTAGTCATTGCTTTCTTCAATCTTTTCAAAGAATTCGTGTTCTATTCTCCATGTTGGGAAGGAGATTAATTTTAATGTTTTCCTTTTATGTTTATTAAGTCTTAAATCTTATACATAGTTACCATTAATCCCTTAAGTTATGTATAAAAAATAACCCTAAGCCTTACACAATAAGTCGTCATAACGTGTCATAACGCATTACAATGCAAGTCAAACCTTAAAGTAGAGTCATAGGGGTTAACGTGGCGGCACCAAGCCTTGACGCCATAACGCGCCATAACGAGTTATTTAGAACCAGAGACATAAAAGAAGGTTCAAAATTAAAAAATAAGGTCAATTTATTGGGTTAAATAGTTTTGAGTTATTCGATTTTTTAGGTTTAAATTGGTTATGTTAACTGAACAGAGGTCTAAATTTTATTTGGTTTTGGTTTTTCGGTTTTTCTATTAGCATTAAGGGAATTAGTACATCTTAAGTCAAAAGGCTACCACACCACTCAATTGGATAATCACAAAAATAAAAATAAAAAGTTCATACAAAAAATACAGTAGTTATCAATAGCAAAAAGTTAAACATAATTTAAGCCAAACGGATTAGCAAGAGCAAAAATTGGTAGCAAAACTTAACAACTCACTTGTGTATACTTTGTATTCACACAATTGCAAAGTAAAAAGCAAGTATAAGGCTTAAAGTTTGCCTTTGCATTCATGTAGTATGCCAACAAAAGAGGTGATTATAGTTGCCAACAAAATGAAAATCGCTATTTCTTGGGTTTGCATATTACTAGTGTACGAGTGACGATTACTCTAACCATAACAAGTTAACGAATAACTTAGTTACTCAGGCTAGAGTTTTGTTTGTGGTGGCTTAGAGCAAGTTTTACGAATCATCATGTTTATGATTTCTGGCTTGTAGAGTACAGTCACATGTTTCTTGTGGAGCTATGGAGGAGTGGTAGAACAAAAGGGATCATTCAGGGACAAGACAGATGGGGTACAGATGATTATTTTTCTTCTTTCACATATTTTTGATCTAGTAATTGAAATCCTCCCTTCCACAAAACTATCCGTATAGGTCCAACCCTGCATATATATAAATAGTTTTCGTTATGAGTTTACCTTGAATAAGATTTGGTGACAATTTATGTAATAGGATCGGCTAATAGTGCCATTAGTTAAGTAATGGCTTTTAAACAACAAAAAATCAGCTGTAAACCATATTTTCTTTTTCTTCAACATATTTAAATCTACACAAGATTGTACATAAAATGAATAACCCATTCTTTCACCATTGAATAATTACATTTGTTAACACTAAAATAATAACAATCAAAAGCTAATTTATAACGGAATTGTTTATATAGGATTCGTTCTTAGAGTCCCATTTTTTTTTCTATTTTTGGTGTTTTATGTTGAAGCCTATAAATTTACCTTAAAACACAATGATTGATGTTAAATCCTTAAAAACTCTTTACAGAAATTCTAAAAATAAATAAATATATCCTAAGTTTAAAGATAGAGAGCATCAAGAGTATAGCCCACATCCTATAATTCCCACTCATTATGTTTGTTGCTTAAAGCTTGTTGACAACAACAATCTCTTCTCTCTCTCTCTCTCTCTATTTTTTTTCAATTCTAGAGAGAGAAGATCAAGAAAAATTAACCCACATCCCCATTCCTTGGGACTTCAAAGATCTAGTTTTTCTAGAGAGAGAAAAGTGGAGCCTAGAGAGAGAAAGTGTGATTCAAGAACCATCTCCAAGACCCACAAGTGATATCACTAAACTGAAACAACCCCATCAATCCTATATAATCAAATCTTTCAATCTTTCATCATGGATTCTCAAAATCAAACCGATTTCCGGAGGCTGAACTTTCCGTTACAGCTTCTGGAAAAAACGATCCGGTGGCGGCGATGATGCCAACGACACAGTGTCGTTGGCAGCGCCGCCACCGGATCAGCAGCTACAAGCTGCTTCAAAAGCAAAGCCATCTCCCCCAAAAAGGGCGTCCACGAAGGACCGCCACACCAAGGTCGATGGTCGCGGTCGTCGGATCCGCATGCCAGCCACCTGCGCAGCCAGGGTTTTCCAGCTGACGCGGGAGCTGGGACACAAGTCCGACGGCGAGACCATCGAGTGGCTGTTACAGCAGGCGGAGCCTGCTGTAATAGCCGCCACGGGGACCGGAACGATCCCCGCGAACTTCACCTCCTTAAACATCTCCCTTCGGAGCTCCGGGTCCACCGTGTCGGCCGGGCACACTTCCTACCTCAGAAACGGTTTCGGATTCGTCGCGACCCGGCCGACACCATCGTCGCAGTACGTGAGCTTTTCGACATCGGGGGCAAAACAAGACTCGTCGTGTCTAGATCCACGGAGCAATATTCCGATGGGTGTCGGTTTGAATTCGGGTTACATGATGCAATCGAGTTCGGGTTCGATTCCGGTGAGTAACACTCAAACGCACCCAACGACGTCGTTCTTGATGATGGGAAACCCTAATAGCAGCACAAGTACGGCCACCAGCCACGTCATCTCCGGCGATCCTACGTGGAATTTTCCATCATCCGGCAATAACCAACATAGTAATAACAACAATAACGATGATAATAATGTTTATAGAGGAAGTTTGGGGAGTAATTCTGGTGGTGGGTTACATTTTATGAACTTTGGTACCCCAATGACGTCACTTTTATCCGGCCACCAGCAGTACGGCGGCGGTGCGGTGGCGGCAAGTGAAGGACAGCTGGGGATGCTGGCGGCGTTAGCTCCTTTCCGTCCGATTTTCGGTTCCGATCATCTCTTAAATCCGGTGAATCACTGCGGAGATCATCATCATCATCATGACGACCATGATCATGATCAAACGAGTACCGGCGGCCACCATTCTTAGGTATTATCGTCAGGTCTGAACCATTCAGATTCACGTGAGACCAAACTGTTTTAGTGAGACTCATGACATCAAGATTTTACACTTAAAACTTGACAGCAAATCACTTAAAACCTTTACAGTGTTTTTGCTGTGAAGTTTCAAGTATAAAATCTTAGTCTCATGGGATCTCACGAAAGCAGTCTCTGGTCTCACATAATCTCAAGTCTATATATAAAGATAATCAAGAATCAAGAAAGAAAAAACACAAACAATATAATCTTTTGGATCAATTGTGCTTCTTTTTATTTTCTTTTTAGTCTTTTCTTGATTTTTTTTCTTTTAAACTTCAATTTTGGGAAGAGTTATTTAGTTTGAGTTCAGGGTTTTCATGGGTTGATCAATTAGTGTATGTTTGTGTGTGTTTAAGTTTTGAATTAGATACTTTTTTATATGATAATTAAGATTTGCTACTAAGAAAATTATGCGCTGGTTATTTTATGGAGTTCTTGTTCTTTTAGGATTCCAAGCTTGTTTAATATTGCTTAATTTAATTTAATTTAATTTAAGTTAAGTTAATTTATTTGAGTTAATTATAAATTTATATATTTACACTTGGGATTAATTCAAAAGAAAAATCAACTATTTCCGACATACTACCTTGTTTGAAAAAGCCAAAACTGTCGGAGAAGAAGAGTGTAAAATGAAAATCGGTGGATAATATATAAATCGCTTTAAAGACCAGATTTTAAACAATATATATTTTATATATTTGAATTTTAAAAATAAAGAACTAGTCTTTATTTGTGGGTCATATTGAGTATCAATCAACTTATTAAATTAAGAAAAAAAATTAATAAAGGTTTTGATCGCTATATCTTTTGTATTGATTTTTAATATTCTATTATTATAATTAATATTTAATTATTAAAAATATATGATATGTTAGTTATATGCAATCTTTTTTAATATTTAATTTTCGTTTATGCATTTTAAATAATTTAAACACAACCAATTAAAGACACATCTCTAATTCTCTATAATATGAAACAATTTGGCTAGCTAGCTACAAGAGAACAAGTGTAGGTATATAGTCAAATTACTCTTTTTAAAGCTTGATATAAGTATGCAATTAATTATGCATGCATGTGTGAGTATATATAAATATGAAACTTAATAATTATTCTTATATATATAATCTTACATGATTAATTTATAGTTTGGATACGACTTCCCAACATATATAGTACCGTAGGCTTATAATTGTACATCCATCTACTTCTTTCCACAATCATTATTTTTATACATAATGCAAATACGTACATCACAATCCTCATGGTTATTTTAAAACACTCTAAAAACTATAAGAAAATATAACTTTTTACTGATATCTATGGACTTATTATTGATAATTTCGACTTATATATAAGGGTGATTCAATGAGACGAACCTAATTTTATGAGACACTTGAAACTTTACAGCAAAACATTGTGATAATAATAAAATTTCGAACCTTCACAATGAAAGCTACTATCATATTTTTTTGCTGTGAAGTTTTAAGTGTAATAATATGGTCTTACGAATCTCACAAAAACAACTTGATTTCTTATAATCACAAGTCTCCATCTCTCTCAATATATAGATAGATTTGAATCTTGAACTTTTATATATGTTATCTTAGTGCGATGGCTTTAAAAATAACTAACCTTGAGACGTGTACAAAAATCTTGAGGAATAGGTACTTGGAATTCCTCCATTCCAAGTTTTTTTTTTTTTTTTGAACGGCAATTTTATTAACGACTAGCGAGGAGCTAGGAGAGAACACTTACAAGGAACCAAGGGGATCATTAATCCAGTCAGCCCAACAGAACTCCTTACCAGACCTGAATCTAACATTAAGCCAATCGAAAGCTTGAATTTAAATAGCGCTAACAATACCACGCACATTAAGCATTTTACCGGTGAAAACCTTGTCATTCCTTTGCTTCCAGATCTCCCACAGATACGCCATCCCGATCACTTCCCCAATCTTCTTGATCCTCGTCTGCACGGAATTGTTCTGTATGCTCTCCCAAAGCTCACCAACCGAGTTTGCTTGGAAAGGCCAATCTCTCCACCATTGATTTAAGAGTGCGCTGACCTCCCGGGCTGTGGAACAACTCACAAAAAGATGGTTATCCCAAGTTAACACATAATTTTAAGAGTGAATTAAAGAGAAGTTGCGTTTTGCTCAAGATTTGAACATCATTTCTTATATGTAATATCTATATTGAAGATTCTAACTTCTTATTTTCATAATACTAGTAGTCGCTCAAGTCAACACCATTAACTATGAGTTTCTTTAGCCATCCCATGTGGTGCTCATGCGAAGGGAAATTCCATCAAAATTTAACTTAGTAAATGTTTTTCTTCTTCATGAATCTGTATTCATCACGAATTCACGATAATCCTTCACCTTCTTCATAAAAAAGTCAAGAACAAATCTTGGACTAAACCATTTAAAAAAAATCTAAATCTAAACCAAACTGATGGTGGTGGTTCGGCTAGGCGTCGTTCATATAAACCTAGATGTGTAAAGATGATAGGTGTGCAACGCCAGAGAAGGTGGGGCCACGGGGGTGCACCATGGAATAAGGAGGCATAGGTGACGTTGGACGACCAAGGATGGAGAAAAGTGCAAGCTAAGCAGGCGATAGCTTCTTTTTGATTCAGTAGGTTTTCACCATCTGGAAAAGGAAGGGAGGAGGCGGGTTTCACCACCGGTGTCGATTTATAAAGGACAAAAGAACCGTGTTTGGAAAAAGAAAGAGAGACATGTCCATGTTAAATTTTTTTTTTATATACTACTTCCGTCCCAAAATTATTGTCCAGTTTTGACTTTTGAAAGTCTTTCTTTGTAGACTTTGACCTTAAGTATTTTTGTTTGTGTTATATAATACCTGATGAAAATTATACCAATGAAAATACATTAAAAATACAACTCATTCATATATTTTACATCAAATATTATATAACACAAACAAATATATTTAAGGTCAAAATCGAGAAAAACAGACTTTCAAAAGTCAAAACTGGACAATAATTTTGGGACGGAGGGAGTAATATTTAATATTAAGCTATTTTTTAAAATGAAAGAAGGGATAAAACAACTAAATTGTCCTAATGTAAAAATGGCACATACATGTCTTCACTTAAGAGGCCTTATTTGTTAAGTCAAAGAATCATGCATGTTATGAGGATGAAAAGTTGGAGATCATCAAAGTGGATAATGCATTAAGAGATCATATACAAATTTTGAGCAAACTACATATATTTTCAATGTGATTCACATTCATTTTAAATAATTGTATTATAGCGAGTGATTCATGTGTGGTAGACATGCAACATGTTTTTGCTTCTGATTTGTCCTTCCTCTCTCTCTCTCTCACACACACACATAGAGGGAGAATCAAATGAGAACGATATTTGTTTAAAATAACACAAGAACTAACAAAAGCATATATTGTTTTGCATTAACAGCGAAAAAACCACATGCGCAACTTTGGCCACGACTTGCAAAGTCACATGAATCATATATGATTATATTGTTAGTTCTTGTGTTCTTAAAAATACATATTGTTCTCGTGTAAACGCACTCCTATATTATATGTGTGTGTGAGTGAGAATAAAACCTTCATATATATATATCTTAGGCTCAGCTCACTTCTAATCTATCTTTATCATTTAAACTAAAATCTTAAAAAGTTCATGCATATGAAAATGATTAGAATTGAACATAAACAAACGGCGTAGTTGAAGATATTGAAGATACTTGAAGTTAAATTAAAAACGTCAAGCATCAAAATGCTGAGAAGTTTTATCATCATAACTGTTATTTTTATATGATCTCTCGCCTCTCTCTCTCTCTCTCTCTCTCTCTCTATATATATATATATATATGCATAGAGAAAGGTTCAAATGAGAAGTGCTAAAAAATACGAAGTAGAGAAGTGATCTCAACCGTTGATACAGTTCAAATCATAGTTGACTAGTCAAAGTTCGGTTGGACGCGATTCACAGAGAGGCAAAGGTCAAAGCCGTCTTTATTGAATGGATGAGTGGTGGAGATCACTTCTCTACTTCGTATTTTTTAACACTTCTCATTTGAATCTAATACTATATGCATATATGCATATAGAAAGGGAGAGTAGTTCAAATTAATAAGAAAACTAAATATATTGTAAAATGAAGAGCAAAAAATCATATATGAAATTGAAAAACTAAATCTGAAAATACATATACGAACCATTATTAACTTTCTTACCTTACCATTAAATAAATAATATGCATTCCACAGGAAATACAAAAATCCCCATCATCTCCCTTTAGGCTTTATCGATATAAGTTGGGTGCATCTTGGTGAAAGTGTTATTGCTAGTGCCTGATCTTTGGCCCTACCATATTTTGCTACTTTTGTGGTTAATTACAGACAATGCATCATCAAATCAATAACATATATATATATATATATATATATATATATAGTTTGAATATTTATGGGACACAAAAACAAACAACATAGAGGTAGTTCTTTAGGATTTTCTTTTTCACGTCAAATCCATTTGTTTTCATGAGACCCGTGAATCCACAAATAATACTGAATCCACAAAAACAAACAACATAGAGGTAGTTCTTTATGTTTAACTGATCATGTATACAGTTGTTTATATATGAGCAACAAAACATTTAGCCCCGGGTTAACTTTTTTAGGATTACGTCAACAAACGCGCTGGAGAATATAAATCCAAGTGAAAATCGTAAGAACTCGATCATAATTGAAGAGCAACCCAAATGAGACGCACCAAATCAATTCAATGAGAAGCGCAATTCATGGTGAAGGTGAAATTGAAATTGATCAAGGATCCATATCGTTAATTTTTCAGGATTATCGCCTTAACTATTTTTCTCAAATGATCGTTCTTTTATATAGAATTTTCTTTTTAACTTCAAATCCATTTGTTTTCATGAGACCCGTGAATCCACAAATGATATTGAACCTTCACCCTAAAAATATTGTAGAAAGTTTACCTTCGCATTGTTTTACGGTGAAGGTTCTGTATTTTTGTATATTTGTAATATCTTTGTTGTGAAAATTTATATGGTCTTAAATGACCTTATGACTAAAAATATACTGTATATGTATATGTATATGTGTAAAAAAGGAAAACCTAATGCTTCTCCCTTTTGTTGTTGGATCATCATGATTCCCCCAATTAAAGCAGGGCTTTTTTAAAGGATGCTTATATATATACACACAGTTACACACACACAAGGTTACAATGTTAGGGTTTAAAAGCTCTTGCTTTGCTAGCTGTGATGATACTGATAGCACATTACATACACACACACACATAATATATATATAAAACACTTTGTGTATGGATTGCTGTTCCTTCCATCATTAGGATTGTACAGATGGGTTTTTAATAATGGCATTGGATATCAATATCATATCTGTATGGAATTAAATACTCTCCCATTCATATCTTATATATATATATATATATATATGTTTTCAAAATTATATATGTATATATTTTGATAAAGACAGCTCTATATAATCTTTCTTCTTTTTTACATCAAAACGGTATTCCACTTGAGTAATTATCTTACACATCATTAATGCTATCTTTCCAATCTGCAGTTACCAAACTCCGATGCAAAAAGATCCAACAGTTTTATTATTGAAATTGCATTTGATTATAAGATTAAATTAAGAATTAATTGTGGGTTTTAAAAATGTGGTAATATATGTTAGGCCATCATTAACCGTGCAAGCTCATACCCCTCATACCTGTTGCCACCTCACGCCAAATCAGCTTTACCAACACCTTAGCAACACCATAACATAGGTTAACCGTACCCTCATACCATCTCTAATTAATTGATTAAAAGAAAAAAGAAAAGGTAAGAGAGAAAGAGAGAGAGATAGAGAGAAAGGTAGGGTGGGGTGGGGTGGGGTTTTGGAGACCGGCACCACCATGCCGATTAACTTGTACCGATGCCCCTACCCCTCACCCACAATGGTGTTGCCTTTCATACAATCTTAATTTGGAGATTTGTGGAATCTCAACCAGGGTACCCGCCTCTCCACCGACCCAATGCGGATGGCCGAAAACTTTTGGATGTTTAAAAAAGTTTGTTGTTAGACACTTCTAAAGTAGATTGTTGTATTTATCTATTTTATTAGATAGCTTGAGAAATATCACATAAGCATATTTTTATAACAAAAGACTTGATTTTTTTATAAAAGACAGTTTTTTAACTAATGTCATATCAAAAAATAATAAGACTTTTTATTTCAAATTTTTTTCTTAAAAACTTGTTAATTAAGATGCTCAAAAAATGTTATATAAATTTATTGCAATGCTTTCACATACAACACATATATAATTGTCTATTCATGTAACTCGTCTATAATGACCACTAGGGAACGTTCCGTGACGTCAATGGACTTTTGCATCCTATACATAGAATGCACAGTTGTTTATCGTTCTAGGTATTCTGCACCGTAGGTTTAAATATTATGAGTCGTCTACTAATCGCTTACTCGGTAAGTGCATGCTAGCTTACTAGGCCATTTACCTTATGGATGGATGAACTGACAAGCTAGAGTCCGAGAATGTTACTCTGTAAGATCGATGTAAAGATGGGAGTTTCACCAAGTAAGTGAGAAGGACGACTCTTAAAGTCTTACCCAGTAAGTGTTTCCCGAGTAAATTATTGCAGATGAGACTACTACTAGAATCATATTCGATAAAGTAAGTTAGAGTGTTAAACTTCACTACAACAAAAATAAGTCTATAGGTAGCCTAGAAAGAAATAAACGTCCTAATAGAGTATTTTATAGGACCAAACAAAAAAACGTCACATCTGAAAGTATTACAATAAGTTTATAGAACGATTTTAAGCATCGTAACAAGTTTTTTTGAACATTCTCAAAATAAAGTGTCATAATATCTAATTTTATAAGAAGCTTTTTAGAAGTGTCTTATAAACTCATCTTTTTAAACGACGTTTGTACTTATAAGACACTTTTTCAAATAGTTTTATTTGAAAAATGTACCAAAAAACTTGTTACGACGTTAAAAAACGTCTTATAAACTTATTGTAACACCTTAAATAAGACGATTTTTTATGTAGTCCTATAAACCTTAGTCTTATAGAACACCTTTTAAGGACGCTTATTTATTTTAGGCATTCCATAAACTCAATTTTGTTATAATGTGTTACGTATAAACGCTTATCGTGTTGGTGTAATGATGGAGAGCTGGTCACAAAGCACACTCAGCTAGCTGTGTTGTTTTGGCATGGTACAAGACTAAACAAAACATCAAATATATATTCTCATATTATATATATATATATATAAGGTATAATACTCAGTGATCATGTCTCATATTTATGAAGCATGTAGGGAAGTCCATTGATAACCAGCCAACTGATCCATCATAATAGTACTTGTATATATTTTTTAATTGTCGACGTGTTTAATGGAAGTAGTTTTATTATAGATCTGTTTTTTTTTTTCTTTTAACGGCCAATATATATCCACTAAACCTACATCTAAGGTTATGTTTGGCAAACTAGCTGATAAGTTAGCTTATAAGATAGATTATGATTATAAAAACTAGCTGATAAGTGATAAGATAGATTATGATTATAAAAATGACAAAAAAATGACATGTTTAAAAATTGGTATTGTAAAAAGCAGCAAGGTTATATTTGAAATAAAAAAAGAATAAGTCCCATAAATCACCAAAAGATTAGTTAGAGTAGTTTTTCAAAAAGCTAGCTTATAAGCTAGTGTATGGTCTATCCAAACATGCAACTGACTTATAAGCTACCTTATTTTTACCAAACAATGCCAAATCTACTCCAACATCTACAACAGGACCCGAATGCAACACTACAACGGGAGGGAGCAACCACACAATACATCAAATATCACTGGGCTACAGATCCTTTGACCTTTTTTTTAAATGACTATAGCTCTAGTAGTATGTTTATACCCTCGCCCAAGCATAAGAATTTGAGGTCCCAATTCAAAAATATTAACATGCTAAGGCCATGCGTACCGAAACGCTAGGTTGGGCGGGCTCGTGGCCCGTGGGCTGGCGGGCTCTCCCTTAAATTCAAACCAAGACTCTTTAAAAAACTACATTAACTCATATATACTTTAGGAAGCATTTTGGGCTATGTTTGGCAAGCGTAGCTTATAAGCTAGCTGGTAGCTGATAAGCTAGCGGATAGCTGATAAGCTAGATGTTGATTGATAAGCTTGCTAGTAGCTGATAAGCTAGCTGTTGATTGATAAGCTTGCTAGTAGCTGATAAGCTAGCTGTTGAACAAATTATGTTTGGCAAAAACTAGCTTATGAGTATGTAAAATGACCAAAAAGGGTATATTTGAATTTAATAATTAATATTAATAAGGGTATATTTGGAAAAAGCTACAATAAGCTCCTCATAAGCTACTCAAAGTAGCGTTTCAAAAAGCTAGCTTCCTGGTACATGTTTGGATGGACTAGCTTATAAGCTAGCTTATCAGCTAGCCTATGCTTGCCAAACAAAGCCTTGGTCTTTCTTTTCCCATTTTTTCCTATTGAATAGAAACAAAGGGATGTAGTGTCGCTTAACATCATGATAGTGAGTTGTTACCTACATGTTTATTTTTGTGATTAAGACAGTTTCTTCGTCTTCTTATATGTGTGTGTATATATATATATAGAGAGAGAGAGAGAGGAAGGGAGAGAGATAGAGAGAGAGAGAGAGGGAGAGGAAAGTTCAAGCGTCAACTCATCTTTCATTGTGAACGTGAGGATCAACAAAATCGCGCAACATGACAATCTGAATCGACGCCTTTTATTCATTCAGTCTGAATATTGCCACGTGATGCGATACTAGTGGTCCTCACGTTAACAATGAAAAATGAGTTCACATTTGAACCTGATCCTCTATATATGTGTGTGTGTGTGGGGGGGGGGGGGGTTATTCATCATTGGATGAGATCCGAACGCACATTAGGATGAGGCGTATTGAGATACACTGGATCAATTCTCTTCTAAAGCACAGTTCATGGAAGGTCGTGAGATTAAAAGTGATTAATGGTTTTAAAACACTTCAATTCTCACGTTTCTCACTGTTAACTCAACTTCTCAAATGATCCTCGAGCGAGAAGTGAATCTTAACCTTTAATCTATTTTAATCTCATGCACTCCCATGAATTGTGCTTTAAAAAAGAATTAATCCGATGCATTTCATCCTAATATACATTCATTTCTCGTCGAACGATTGACCACTTCTTACGAAAACATTAACTTCCCACATGATCCTAGAGTGAGAAGTGATTCTTAACCTTTAATCTATTTTAATCTCATGCACTCCCATAAATTGTGCTTTAAAAAAGAATAAATCCGATGCATTTCGTCCTAATGTGCATCCATTTCCAGTCGAACGATTGACCACTTCCTGCGAAAACATTAACTTCTCACTGAAACCCAACTCTATATATATATATATATATATATATTCGTGGGTGTGGGTGTGTGTGACTATATCAAAAGAGAGGATGCGATTGATTGGTTTGTATTGGTTTACAACCTTTTATTTGGTTTACAAAAGAAGACTTCATCTCATATATATATATATATATATATATATATATTCGTGGGTGTGTGTGTGTGTGACTATATCTAAAGAGAGGATGCGATTGATTGGTTTGTATTGGTTTACAACCTTTTATTTGGTTTACAAAAGAAGACTTCATCTCTCTCTATATATACTATATACACATACATATATAAATACACACTATGTTCAAAGAGAGAATACAACCTTTTATAGAAGGGTTGTACCTAGAGAAATTGAAGCACAGGCCATTTCTATCAATTTTAGAGCAAGTGGCCATAAAAATCCCACTATTATGATAGTAAAGGCTGCTATTACAGAATAAGTATCTATATATAACCACCATTCTCTACCACCTTACGCCGCCCTCCACCGCCACCAACCTTATCTTCCCTTGTTCGAGAGACCGGTGGCAATCGGGATCTTCTCCTCCTTAAACGGTTGGGTGGCTGGATCAGAAAGACTCGGTAATCTTGAAACACTACCCTTACCTCTTCTTGCATTCGGTCCCAATTCTTCAATCATGTACTTCCATCCATCAATCGGTCTCCTTCGACTAAATATATGTTGTTTTATAAAACTAGCGATCTGCATGCTCAAATTAAACAAAACAACTTTAAACAGATATTTATACAACTTCTTTCTTGAATCACAAATAATTAAACAACTTTCTTGAATCACAAATAATTAAACAACTTTCTTGAATCACAACTAATTAAACAACTTTCTTGTATGACAACAAATTAAACAACTTTCTTGTATGACAACAAATTAAACAACTCACAACTAATTAAACAACTTTCTTGTATGACAACAAATTAAACAACTTTCTTGAGAGACAACACATTGAACAGCTTTCTTGAGTGACAACTGACAACTCAAACAACATTCTTGTATGACAAGTTGACAACAAATTAAACAGCTTTCTTGAGTGACAAATTAAACAGCTTTCTTGTATGGCAACGAACTAAACACCATTCTTGTATGGCAACAAACTAAACACCATTCATGTATGGCAACAAACTAAACACCATTCTTGTATGACAACAAATTAAACAACTTTCTTGTATGACAACAAACTAAACACCACTCTTGTATGACAACAAATTAAACAACACTCTTGTATGACAACAAATTAAACAAAACACGCTTGTATGACAACAAAATTAAACACCAGTCTTGTAGACAACAAATTAAACAACTTTCTTGTATGACAACAAATTAAACAACTTTCTTGTATGACAACAAATTAAACAACTTTCTTGTATGACAACAAATTAAACAACTTTCTTGAATGACAACAAATTAAACAACTTTCTTGAGTGATAACAAATTAAACAACTTTCTTGTATGACAACAAATTAAACAACTTTCTTGTATGACAACAATTAAACAATATTCTTGTATGACACCAAATTAAAGAACTTTCTTGTATGACAACAAATTAAACAACTTTCTTGTATAGTTGTATGACAACAAATTAAACAACTTTCTTGAGTGATAACAAATTAACCAACATTCTTGAGTGATAACAAATTAAACACCTTTCGTCAATGACAAGTAGTAAAACAACTTTCTTCAATGGCAACAAATTAAACAACTTTCTTGAATGACAACAATGAATAAAGAGTTGAAAACAAGAAAAAGAACCTGGAATTTGCTGAAAGCAATTCGGCGTTCATATTCTTGAAGAAGAATGTCTTCTTCTCTTTGGGACATTTCCCAAATGTTTCCATCTTGAGATTTGGATGTTGTTTCCCACCCATCAGGCTTATTTTTCAAATCCGAAGAATCCGTTAGTTTTTTCAAATCACTGTTTCCGGAGTCAAAAATCCTGCAAAATTTTGTTTTCAAGAAAATGAAAAAAGATAATTTAAAGTTTGTTTTCCTATTAACAGTTCATTTTAGGATGCCACAGGGAAGTTGCAGTTATAAGTTTTTAGACTAAAGTTGCATACTTTCATATTACCATCATAACAAACTATTGATGCTCAAGATTCCCCTTTTGGTCATTATTTAAAAGAATTTTGGCTATTGTAGTCTATAGTTAGCACTTAGCACTCCCATGGTACCATAAGCAAAACATTTACAAGTTACAATCATCTAATTGGTAAAAGAAACACCTAAACGGCTAAACCAAACAAACCCAGTGTAGCTCACATGAATTATGATAAGGTAACATATAAGGTTTACATGTGAATCATTGTACAGGTTCCGGAACGAATGTATTCGAAAATACATCCGTGAACCGACATTACAGATTATTATATGCAACTTCAAATGAATTTTCTCAATAATTCACATATGAACCTTTCCTTAACCTTCCATTCTAACAATTTGGTCTTCTTAACTGAAACTCTTTTGCTAGAACTACATTAAAATCTTTATGTAACTATAAAACTAAGGGATGTTCTACATATGAAACTTATCTACTCTTTCCTAAGTAACAACCATGACCCAATTCACATTCCATTACTCACTTCTGTTTTCTTATTTGATGACCCTAGAAGCTCATATATCTTGATAGTATTCACATGCGCATACACGTAATAGAAGTTGTTTTTGGTTTTTATACATAATTACTTTGCAAATTACTTATATGCATAGGTACATATGATGTTCCTATTCTTTGCATTTTTACGGTTTTCTCTTGAGGGGGGTTTAGGGGAAACCCTAGGAAATGAAAGTTTGAGGCCTTATTAATCGTTCAACAGGATGGTATGCACATGTAAATACACGTGATTTAAGTTGTTTTTTTGGTTTTTAAGCACTAGCATCTTGTGTCCCAGCTTAGTCTCATGCGGTTGTATCTTAATTATCAAATTGCTAAGGATGTAATCTAAGCAAAGATGCAACTTTTCTAAAAAAAAGCTATATATTGTCAATTTTTCCGTTTTACTCTAAACTATTACCTACATATATATAAAGAGCTATAGATATAGACAAAAGTTCAAATGAAAACTCAAATTTGATTGTGAACGTGACAGCCGAGAGGGGGTGGCATATTCACCCTGAATAATCATGTATTAGAGTATATAATACAACATTCAGTGTTATTGCATAATAATACAACATTTTGTGTTTTTCAGCCTTATTCACTCTTAGTGTTATTCACTTTGAATAACACATGATTATTCAGAGTGGATTTGCGCTTTCTGCTATCCTCCCGTTCACAATTACATTTGAGTTTTCATTTGAACCTAAACCTATACATACATACATACATATATATACACACACACACATAGGGGTGTTAACGAGCCGAGCTTAAAAATAATATCGGGCTCGAGCTCGAGTAGCTAGTTAAACGATTGATCAACTCGTTTATCAACTTGAGCTCGATAACTTTTATATTTTTATACTATTATTAATAAATACATGAGCATGTTTGGCTCGAAAAAAGGTATGCTCGAATGGCTTGGCTCGACTTGAAAATTTTAATCGACTTCTCTTGAACGAGTTGAGTCAAACATTGGTGTTATAAGGCTCGGCTCGTTAAGTTAAACGAGATTATGTGTTTGAGGTCGACTCGAGCTCAGGTATTAGTAAGCTCGAGCTCGATAAAAACGAGCTCGAGTAGCTAGTTAAAAGCTCGACTCGCTAACACCCCATTACATATATATATATATATATATAGAGAGAGAGAGAGAGAGAGAGAGAGAGATTACTCAGAAGCATTATCAAGAAATCTATCAAGCTCATCACCACCACCACCACCACCAAAACCACCCAATTTAGCCTCCTCCATCTTCTCAATCTCCTTAACCCACAACCCAGCATGAACCCTCTGCTTCTTAACCCTATAATCCCTCTTCACATTCTCCAACTTATACAAACCCTTCCCACCTTCCTCTTTCATCTTCATCAGCCTCTCTTCCTCCTCCTCTCTCCTCCCCTTATTCCCCCCACCCCTCTTCCTCCTCTGCTCCCAATTGTCACTCATCTCTTCGACGAACGCCTTCGTATCCGGATCCAAAACCTCACCCGGAGTATCGGATATCGAGAAGTTGACGTCTGCCTCCCATGGCGCTCGGTTTTTCGCCGAAAGCTCTTCGGGGAGCCAGGCGGTTTCCCAGGCGTCGTTCCATTCGTCTCGGCCGCCGGTGGGCTTGGTGGAGAGACGGCGGAGGGTGGTGGTGGTGGTGGAGCGGTGGATTGTTGTTTGGAGGTTGTTGATTAGAGAAGAGAAGGTGAGAAATTTGTGCATTTTCTTGTTGTTGGTGGAAATGGGGGAGTTCAGAGGTAGATGAACTTTGCTGGAGTGGAATATGGTTAAGGGTATTATGGGAATGGGCTTTGGTTTTATTTTGGGCCTTGTTGGTTGGGCTTGATTTTATTTGTTTTGTAAAAAAAAAAACTTTAATTCTACTTAGAGAATAGAGATGGTCAAATTTCAGTCCGGGTGAAAAAGTAGCAAGTCAGACTAGTCTCGAGATCATGAGGTTCACATGCGTACCCAACCTCAAGATCACGAGATTCGACAAAGGGTTCACTCACGTCACGAGCCCCTAACTTCGTGTCGTGAAATTCCTTCTGGATGGACCACTTTTGGTGATCCAAAAGACACTTAAACTAAACTGAGATCAAACTTCGTTTCGATACAAGCGTTCACTCCACACCTCCTAACTTGATCAAAACCACATTTGTATCCATTGATAACCCATACGCCCTATTACACTAAAACGAACCTGGTGACACTAAAATCACCAACAAAATACACTTTTGAAGTACGATTTACTATAATTCTAAGAAACGAATACGCAGAGATCACGAAGATAATGAAACTTGTGAAGGTTTTTGTGTTTTTTACGTTTTGTAAATTGATATCTTATCTTGTACATCATATGACATATATATTGTGTTTACAACAACGAAAAACAACCATATAGAGTGCTAGATTTTTTTGAAAAATCCGATAGGGTCCGGCAAGTGAAACTTCCCAAAACCCTGACCGGTTATAACTGATGGTCCCTAAATCGATCCTTTATCAAGTCAAGCCAAACCAAAATGACTATCTATAATTCCGTTATAATTAACTAAAATTAATAAATAGAAACAATCATTAAATTTAATGGCTCTATAGTTGTCCATTTAAAGAAGAATACTTTGAATCATACATTACAAGACATGGTTTAGAAACCTAAAAATTGACCGAAAATTTTGAGAAACACTAATAACGCGAATGACATACGTAACCTGTGACGATTATTCGTTCTAAAGAGGACACATGTATGTTGTGAATGATTTCTAATCAATTTTGGTTCCAAAGAGGGACTTCCTTCAAAATTATTCATCAAGTATATTGTTTAAGTTCAAGAAACATCGAAACCAGAGAATTAATCATTACATGTAGTAGTTATTGTCCATCTACAAAACACTTATTGATAACATTATTATTTTATTTTACCATATAAAGTAACATTATCAGATATCAGAATGGATCGATGCTAAAAATTTATTAATTATTGTCTTCCCTGCTACCATAACAAATTTATAATAAACGGCATATTGTCCTTTATTAGTTGCATATTTATGGTTACAACTTACAACAATAAAATTGTTTTGATGATTCTACTATTAGTGAATAATTATCTTTTTAGCATTTGGAAGGAAGTGACGTCATAAATATAAACGAAGTTATACCACGGCCCATTAGCAAAAAGCCCAATTCCAATCCGGCCCATGAAGAAGCAGGATAAAACCCTAATTCAATCCCCCTTCGCCCAAACCCTAGAAGAAGAAGAAGCAGCAGCAGCAGCAGCAGTCGCCGCCGGTGGACGGAGGAGCACAGCAAACCGCCGCCTTGACGACGTCAATCAACAATGGTGCACGTTAACTTCTATCGCAACTGTAATCCTTCTTACTCTTTTCATCAATCGATCTCTTTATTTATGCATATTATCGTCTGTTCTAGTGTGATCTAGCTCGTATTTAGGTTTAACGAATCTGTAAATTTCCTGAAATTTGTCGTCAATCGATGCTTTTCCGTTGATCATTTCACCGATTATTATGATTTATGAGAATCTATTGGCGTTTTTGTATCGTTTTTTCATTTTTATTTAAGCATCATGCGTATTTAGGCCACTGATTATGGAGTTTAGATCTTCACATGTAGCTTTGTAATTACAAACAGACTTTGAATTTGAATTTGAATTTGAATCTAATCACATTTTGTTGTGATTGTGTTCAAAGTATAAGTAATTAATGATAATAGATGATGTTGTTACTTGTTCATATGATATGTTACTTCAGTTTTATTGTTAAAGCATTAGTGATTAATCACAAGTTTGATTTTAGCTATAGATAATATTTTTTCATGTGGTTGTTAGTTTAGTCTGTTTAGATCCTTCATTTGGTGATTTTGTAGGAAATTCTTGTTAGCTTACTGTTATACATGAAGGAATCTTGATTTTGTGGTTTGATTTCATGTTATGTATGTAAAATTCGATAACTTATTGTAACCGAGACGACAAAATTGTGTTTTAGATGGAAAGACTTTCAAGAAGCCCCGTCGTCCTTATGAGAAGGAACGATTGGATGCTGAGTTGAAGCTTGTTGGTGAGTATGGTCTTAGATGCAAAAGAGAGCTCTGGAGGGTGCAGTACGCTCTTAGCCGCATCCGTAATGCCGCAAGAATGCTTTTGACTCTTGAGGAGAAGGACCCACGAAGAATTTTCGAGGGTGAGGCTCTTATGAGGAGGATGAACAGATACGGTCTGTTGGATGAGAGCCAAAACAAGCTCGATTACGTGTTGGCTCTTACTGTTGAAAACTTCCTTGAGCGCCGCCTTCAGACACTCGTCTTCAAGACCGGCATGGCAAAGTCAATCCACCATGCCAGAGTCCTCATTAAGCAGAGGCATATCAGGTATGATTTCAGTTGCGTTTGATGTCATCTTAACTGTCGATTTCCAACAATCTAGTATATGGTGGGGTCTATGGGGTGAGATGTAAACAGACTTGAGTGGTCCGTGTGGATTAATGTGTCTGTATAGACCAGTGACCGCAATGGTTTTTGTTGGTGAGAGTTTTTCGTGGATGGAAGGATCGTGTTCTTTAATTAGGAGTGATAGGTTTGTGCATAAAGCTTCCTCCTAAAAGCTTAACGAATAATTCACTGCCAATATCATTAAGCCACTACCAAACAGTCATGTATAACTGGCAGAGTAAGCTACGAGTCTCATTAAGCAGCTAACAAATGGTCATGTATAAGGGCCTGTTGTTAGCAGCTTGGTGTGCTTAATGGGACTCATAGCTTATTCAATCAGCTATACAAGACTGTTTGGTTGTGGCTTATTCAATAAGCTTTTAGGAGGGAGCTTTATGCAGAAAGCGAATGTCCAAACCTGTCTCTCTATGAAAAAACTCGCTCAAAAAGAAACATTTTCAATCTATACAACCAGATTAATTCACAAAGAGTAGCTTATTCGTACAAAGACTTGATTACATAAAGTTGCAATGAAACACCAATCAAGCTTCGGTATTAAGATTTAAGAATAAAGTTATTGTCTTTGGTTGATTGTGATTTCAGAGTTGGGAGGCAAGTTGTGAACGTTCCATCGTTCATGGTGAGAGTGGACTCGCAGAAACACATTGACTTTTCGCTCACAAGTCCGTTCGGTGGTGGCCGACCCGGAAGAGTGAAGCGAAAGAACCAGAAGGCGGCTGCGAAGAAGGCAGCTGGAGGAGGAGATGCCGATGAGGATGATGAAGAATGAGCACTAGGTGGCTACTTCTTATATCTATGTTTTGTCCGTACAAGTGAATGTTTTGTTCTGGGTTTCTTTAGACTGGAGTTATTGTTTCTTGATTTACTGCTTGAGGATTTTGTATTGGATTATGGTTTTTAGGATTTTCTAAATTCTGTGTCTGCCAAAAGTTGGAAATTTGACTCTTCTTTTAAGATGGTTTGTTTTCTTAAGATTTAAAATGACACTAAGTATTTATTTATAAACTTGAAAAACATTAAAGAACATTAAAAAACACTTTATTTCAAAAGTGTTAAACTAATAATATATAGGAGCAATTAACTAATATGTACAAATCATATTTTGGGTGCATGAATATGTAATAAGTAATCTGTTTATCAATTTATAGTGTAGTTCACACAGGGTAAATTTCATATACAATTTTCTGTACTTGGGTAAAGTTTAGATTTGAACTCTTATCACTCTACGATTGTCAAAAAAAATATTAGTAACTTCGTTATCAATTTAGTATTGGTGATTCAATATTGTTTTGTAAAGATTAATAGTTTGGGAATTTCAAGCTTTGCAACGAGTTTATATGATTTTTTTAGTTTGGATATGGAAAAAGAGGTATCGGTGAGGAACAAAGTCGAGTGGCAAGAATGCGAGATGGTTATTGGTATTTGGTGTGGGGTTGGCGTAGAAATCTTACCGGTGGAGCCCTTTTTAGATTGAAGAGTTCGAGAGGTGAGGAACAAAGTGGAGTGGCGAGATGGTTATTTTAGATTGAAGAATTTGAGAGCTCTGCTCAAAATTATGTTTAGATAACAACGAGAAGGATAAATCCATGTGGCTCAAGGAGTCGGTTGACAAGAAGTTCCCCCTAGACCCCATCCCTTTAATCATGCAACCAAAACAAAACAGAGCAAGTTGGTCCCAAAGAAAGTTTGTATCTTCGTGTGACGATCAAGACAAGGTTGGCACCAAGTGTATCTTATGCTTGCAAGTTGCAAGTCAAGATTTAGATATACACTCTTATGTACTTGATGTAGGGAACAAATTGAATCAATCGGTCGTTTTTATAGCAAACATGTTGCAAGGATGTTTCTAATGTGTGGACTAAGGTCTTCATTTGGTGGGACATTGGCTCTCCAAGTGTGGTTTCTATCGTTGACATTTCTCTTCTCGAAGATTGTTCACTTCCCTATTCTGGAAAAAGGATTTGATTCGCAGTCCTTTGTATCATGTATATGATTTGGACATCTCGAAACATAGTGGTTTTCTCTGATCAAGCTCTCCAAGGCCTTGATTTGTCTTTCGACATCCAACTTTTAGGTGGTTGTTCAAAAGGTTTTCTTTCTTTCTTGGGAAAATTGATGATGTTGCAACATAAGATCCATCTTAGGAGCTTGTCCTTAACGTTGGTTGTTCAAAAGGTTTTCTTTCTTCTTGGGCAAATTGATGATGTTGCAACATAAGATCCATCTTAGGAGCTTGTCCTTAATGTGGAAGCGTCGTTTACATCATCAATGTTCAGGTGATTCTCTTGATCTTGAGGTGGTCGTGTTCAGTTTTGGCCTTTGTTTTCGTCTGTCTTCGTTTAGGGTTAGCATCCATGTTTTTTTGGGCGTTACTTTTGCATTTTGTAAAAACTTTAGGCATTCTGTCTCACTTTTGTCTAACTTTTTTATATCTAAGAATTTAAGTTGCCATTCAAAATAAAGAGTGGTTATTGATTTCTGCATTTTTGTATTCATGAATTTAATTAAAATGTTCAAAATAAAGAGTGGTTATTGATTTCTGCATTTTTTAGTATTTCATGTGTGTCATCCCCTAATTTCTGTTCTTCTTTCACCAAATAGGCAAATATTTTTATTTATTATCTAATCACAAATGTAAATATAATTTTGTGGTTTATTATAATCATTTATTTTTTACAATACCTCATGAATTTTATGGAATTAAATTAAATTTTATTCTTTTTTTGTGGTTGTTTTATGACAAGAAGTGTTAAATTTTAGGCAACCTTTATATTATTAGATCTAGTCTTTTAGGTGGTCACTGGTCAGAAAATTATTGAAGGATCAATTGCTTTCATTTTGGTTAAAAAGTACCTTTAAAGCTTTAATTTTAATGACATTTTATTTTTTTTATCCATTATTTTTGCAAAGATAATGTGAAAAGTTGAGTTTAACTTGAAAAGTGAATCTCAATTGTTGATCATTTTTAATCTCATACCCTCATCAATTACGCTTTAGAAGAGAATTAATATATTGCATCTCACCTTGACGTTCATCTACTTCTCATCCAACGCTTATAACCAGTTTTTACGCTTCTTATGTTAACCTCAACTTCTCCCTATTGACTTTTAAATGTTAACTTGGCAAATTTGCCCGACCTGCAAGGGGCATATGTTGGCTTAACAGAGCCATTTCATACATAATTCGAGATAAAGGTGAAAATTGTGCGAAAACAGATACCACAGTGACCAAAACTACAATTATTGCAAAATAAGAACGACAAAACAACGAAAAATATCAACCACAGAGACCAAAACTATAATTTACGCGAAATGTTATATCATAGAAAAAGGACATCACCTCCTTACTATGACCATCACTTCTAAGTTGAGCCCTTGGCTTTGAAATGAATCCTGCTTTAGCCATGCCCTTGGTTAAGATTGTAACCCAAATTCTTGACCACAAATAAGCATCATCAGCTGAAGTAGTTCAGCTCACGAGTAATTAACGCTTAACTTTATAAAACCGATTCTTGTATCTCAACGTTCTACAAGTATCGTTTGCTTGCCGAATTTGTAGCATAACCAATTTCATCGTCAAACAAGGATTCTTGTTTAGATATGGAACCCTGACTCAACCAATCTATCTAGCCAATGGCGCCGTATGGCTAAGCTTTACTCTTTTTCACAATAATCTAATCAGTATTCCACATATTCCCTCACCCAGTATTAGAGTCATGATCAACTACTCTAAAAGTCTATAGACTTGCACTTGGGGACAATTTGTACTTGTCTAGCCCCCTCTTGACATTCTAGTACATCGTATAGCAGTCTAACCTCTGATGGAGGGAGCATGTCAGAGTTCCACATCAGCTTATTTCGACCCCTTGATCTACAAGGGTGGTTTTATGAAAGCATGAACTCGATAAAAACAAAGCACCCTCATCAAAACACTTGTAGGATCATTTTGCCATTGCCCCAACTAACGAAAGAACATGTTACATGTCCTTCAGCAACTTAATGAGCTTATTCAGTAAGCTATACATGACTTTTTGGTAGTGGCTTAATGATATAGAAAGTTGCTTAGGGGTTGTTTGGTTGGTTTTCCATTAAGTCCTGTATAGATAAAGTTGTCTATGTGGATTAATTTGTCTGTATGAACCAGGAAGGTTTGTGTTGGAGAGAGCTTTTTCATAGATGGAAGAAACGTGTTCTTTTAATTGAGTGACGGATATGAAAAAAAAACTAGGCCTTTTGCATAACACCCAAACTGCCCCAAAGTCTTTCCATACAGCTGAAAAACACATTTCCAATTCATACAGACAACTTTATCCATACAGGACTTAATGGAAAACCAACCAAACAGCCAAAAGTCTTTCTAAACCACTTCTAAAACCAAATGAACACAATATTATCCCACACAGAAGTACGGATAGACATTACAAACATCAAGCCATAAAATGCATAAAAGATCATAAAAGATTCAACATTCTATAAGGGTTTCGTTTTCTTGAATCCCCGTTTTCGGTTTTCCATTTCTAAACAGTTGATATATCGTACGCATACAATTTCTAAAGAGGAGAACAGAATCATACAAATCGAAAACGGTAAAATGGCTGAATGAGAAGCCTATGAATTGCAACAAAATGTGAATTTAGTACAAGGTATATGTTCCATTAGATCAAGCATGAAGCTTATTTTTCTCTTAAGAAATTGTCAAGAAATTAAAGATCATAAAAACCATATATCAAACTCTTTTGATCCCTCTTTTTTTTCGGTTTTTTGATGAAAAAGAAAAGCTATCTACCGATCTATCACTTCAAGTTATTAGACCACCTAACAAAGGCGACAACTAACGAAAAACGAAAGAAAGATCGATAGCTCTAAAAAAACATACTCAAGACTCATGAGCAAACGTTAAATCTCAAGTAAAACGAGAAAATTTTTTCGTAAACGGGATGACGAAAATAGCATAAAAAAGAACCAACCGACCTTTTTAGCGGGTTTCTCAGCATCCCATCACAGCACAATTGTAGACGAAGTTATTCGATTGTTTCCGGCCGAGCATATTCCAGCGTGGTGGACCATCTCTCGGAACCCACGAGTTGACTTCAATAAACCCGGCCCCGCTGGTCCTCGGCCCACCGATCACGATGACGCGATCGCCGCACCCTCGAAACGCGATGCCCCATCCGTTCATCGAGTCAGCCCGTTCCGGTAATCTCCCGACCGTCTCCCACTCTTTACGTTGCTTGTCGTACTTCCTCACCTCCATATCCGCACAATCGGCTGCGTACAACTCGTTATCGACAACCGCAACCAGCGGCGGCGCCTCGGTTCTTGGGGCAGCCGCTGCCGCCCCCTCGGCGGCACTGACGGTTCGTAGCGGAGACAAGTTCGGGATCTCTTTCCATTCCCGGGTACGTAAATCGTACTCTTCGCCACACGCTAACGGTTTCATTTCCGGCCCGCCGATCCCGCCGATCACGTAGAATTTATCGTCCATAAACACCCCCGAACACATCTTTCTCGGCTTAATCATGCTCGGAAGCGTCTCCCACGTTCCCGACTCGCTATCGTAAAGCTCGGCCGAACTCACAATCCGTCCATTCGGATCGCATCCACCAGCAACGATCGCCTTTTCCCCGAGACTGGCTGAACCGAATAAGCACCTGGGCGAGTTCATTTGCTCCCCTAACGACCATGAGTTTGTCAATAAGCTGTATTTATAGATCACATGATCGAGGACCTCTTTCCCAAGTACGAGCAGCTCGGTTCCAACAGCTAAAGACTCCTTATCGGAAAACTGGAAACACGGGTTCGAAGTCATCGTCGGTAAGTGCATCCAGTGCTGGTTAATCGGATCGAAAGCTTCCCATTCAACAAGATGACAAGAAAAATAAACCCAATGTTCGATTATGCCGTTTTGTCGCCTTAATCTATAAAGCTCCCCACTTCTAACGAGCTCACGGAAGCCACGGTTTAACGATGCAATGGAACCATAGTCGGATCTCGAGCATTTCATGAGACACGTGAGGGAGTTATCGCGGTGAATGCCGGGAATGAGGGTGCTGGAATCGGAATCGTCACCGCCGCCGTGATTCTCGGTATCGGATTGATCGGTCGGCAGGGCCGAAAACTCGAGCAACCCTAATCCGAGCTCTAGATTTTCTAAACCATTAGGAGATTGCCTGCTGATTTTTCTAGCGTGGGCGACTTCTTCATCACCGTCGTTTTCTAACGGTCGTTTTTCTTGCTGAGATTCGAGTTTCTCGATCCGGTAATTACTCATATAACTACTCCAACCGTTGTCCCTTTCGCAACTGTAACTCCTCGAAACAAAACAAGATCGATCCTCCAACATGTCGCCCTAATTTCCACCTGAAAGAATACGACTTTTTCGACACCCGGAAAACCCCTTAATCAAGATTCGGATAATCACCCGAAAGATGACAACTTTTCAACCACCCGGAAAACCCCTTAATCAAGATTCCGATATGCACCGGAAAGATGACAACTTTTCAATCACCCGGAAAACCCCTTAATCAAGATTCTGATAATAACCCGAAAGAATACAATTTTTCGATCACCCCGAAAACCCCTTAATCAATATTCCGATATGCACCCGAAAGAAGACAACTTTTCGACACCCGGAAACCTCTTAATCAAGATTCCGTTATGCACCGGAAAAGAAGACAACTTTTCGACAACCCGAAAACCCCTTAATCAAGATTCTTCTTCTCCAATTCACCAAGAAACTTTCCAAACTGAAATCCCATAAAAAAGTAAAACACATAATCAAAATCACTCAAATACCCTTTTCATAATCAAGAAATTGATGTAATCTAGGAGCCAATATCCCTAATCTAAAAATCAGATTTTTTTCTTCAATTAAAGAAAAAATCAGAGCCATCATACGCATTAAGATTCATAAGTAACGCCATATCTAAAAGATCTACATAAATCAAGTACAGTACGATAACGAAATTGAATCTTTAAATAAGTGGCTTAATTGATTGGCCCCAAATCTAGAAAAAAACTATCAAACCCCCAATGATAAAAATCAAGTCTTTTAATTGCATAATCCAAGATGGAAGAATTACTGACAGATTGAAATTAAATAACACAATATAACTCATAGATCTCCCAATTTCAAGATCAAACAACAAAAACCCATTAATCCAATCCAATATCAAGTTTTCAAGAAACCCTAGAAAAAATTGGAATTAAAGATTGGGTTTCTTGAAATATAAAATCTTGAAATTAGATCTGATTGAGTGGAGATTAGAGTAATTAAAAGAAAAGGGTATTTACCTTGCAGATTGGATAAGATGAAAAGACAAAGAAGCCCCCTTTTCTTTGTGTAGAATTTTGCCCCCAAATCTCTTCTTTCTTTTTTTCTACATAAAAATATTTTAAGTTAGTCTGAAAAAATGGTTTCTTTTTCTATCTTTCTCTTCATATCTCTCTATCTCTCTCTGTGTGTGTATTTGTGTAGATATGAGCAGCTTCTGTTCTTGGCGTTTGAAGAAAAAAATAAAAAATAAAATAATTAAGTTTGCTTTTAGATGTATATATATATATAGGTATATATATAGGATATATATCTATATATATCTCCTCTCTCTCTCTCCCTTCCTCCTCCCTCTCCCTCTTTCTAAAATCTGCAAATCAAAAGGCTTTTTAGGGCGAAATTGTTGGGGGGTGGAGAAAGAGAATAAAAAGAGGAGTGGTTTGATGTATAATTTATTCTGCTTATTATTTCTTCCTCTTTAAAAAATAAACAAATCCTTTTAAATATTATTTATCATTATGATTACATAAGTTTATCGGAGGAGGGTTATGTTTGTCAAACTAGCTGATAAGTTAAGTTATGATTAATAAAATAGCTGGTTATTGATAGAATAGCTGATGAACAAGTTATATTTGGCAAAAACTAGCTGATAAGGTAGCTTATGATCGTAAAAGAACCAAAAATTACATGTTTGAAAATTAGCGGTATAAAACTTATGGTTCATCCAAACATGTACCTAACTTGTAAGATGACTTATAAACTAACTTATAAGTTAACTTATTTTTACCAAACAATGTCCAAGATGTTTTTACAAAAACTCATGACATCAAGATTTTATGCTTAAAACAATATAATAAAACACTTTTAGATGTATATAATTTTTACTTTTTCAATGTTTTGTTGTAAAGTTTTAGGGACCGTTTATTTGATGTTTACCAGGCAAGTGCTTACTGAGTCAATATACCTTACGGGATGAGCATGAAAATGACTGGAATTTTACCTGGTAAAAACGATATCATGAACTGAGAGTCTTGCCCGGGTAAGTGAGATCGACAACTCTTATCCGGTAAGAGCTTACTAGTAAATTATTGTGTACGATCCCATTTTGAGATACTAAAACATTGCCCGGTATGGTAGTGATAGTGTTCAATTTTACAGTAACCACTTACGAGGTAAAAGTGTTCATGAGACAAAGATTTACACTTAAATTTTCATAACAAAACATTATGAATGGGATAAAAACTTTGAATTTCACAGTTAAATTACTGTGAATGTTGATTTTATAATGTTTTGTTGTGAAGTTTCAATTATAAAAATTTTGTCTCACCAGTCTCACCAAAATAGTTTGGTCCTACATAATTCCACATAGAGGAAAGTTCAAATGTGAACCACTTTTTGGTTGTGAACGTGAGGACAACCGAGAGCGCGACACGTGACGGAGACTAGTCAATAAAGGCGGCTTTGAGTGTGGTCCCCCCCTTTAATTCAATGTTCTCCCATGAATCGTGTCTAGTCATCCGCCATGGACATGACGTGACCTCTAGTCATCCGCCACGTGTCGCACTCTCGGTTGTCCTCACGTTCACAACTAAAAAGTGGTTCACATTTGAACCTGCCCCATTCCACATGTATATATATATATATATATATATATATATATAGAGAGAGAGAGAGAGAGAGAGAGAGAATCTCCTTATTTTACAAACTCACTATTTTGTGTAATCGTGTTAACTCATTGCAACCATTGATTATTTTAATCAAATGCCATGATTAGATGCTTATATTTAAGGAAAACTGGTTATTTTTAAATTTAAAACCGAAGCACACATGGGATAATTGGTTATTTCCCACCAGATATCCGCATTCTGATTGGACGAAATGGGTTTACATGGTTCAAACAAAATAGTGAGTTTGTAAAATAAGGTAACTATATATATATATATATGTATGGAGAGAGAGAGATGGGAAAGTTCAAATGTGAACTCATCTTTTATTATGAACGCGAAGACCAACAAAATATCGCCACGTAACAATTTGAATCAACACCTAAGCTTTATTCATTACAAATATCATGCGGAATGAATAAAGTTTTTTTCCCAGACGGAATAAAGCATGGATATTTAAGATATATACATATCGCTACCATTTTAAGAAGAAGACAAAATTTGATGTACAAAATCTTATATGATTTACATAGGAAAATTCTCGTACAAATAACATGTACAAAATCATATATAATCGCGTACAAAATCACGTATGATTCATAAAGTAAAAAAAAATTATCGTTCTTTATATATATACACATATATAGTGTGTGTGTATGTGTGAATATATTATATTCGTTTTTTTAATAGAAACAGCTGTATACATATTACTTCCACATAAATATATATAAATATTTACAGAAAGAGAAAAAAAGTGGTAAGACGGCGGAAGATGGCGGAGGATGAGGTGGTGCTGGTGGCGGCGGGACCCACAACCCCAACTCTTCACTTTTGTTGTTCGAGTCGCCCAGGTGGAGATCACCGGTTAACCGGTAATAGCCGGTCTTCACACGTGTTTATTTTAACCCTTTTTTTTTTGTTTTTTATTTTAACTTTTTTAAAACAATTTAATAAATAAATTGACTCCCGTTTTTTTACCACGTCCATATGTGATCCGATAATTTCAATTTCTCGTCTCATTTTCTCGTTTACCACGAGATTTTGATTTTCCTATTTGCGTGTTTTGCGGAACCGTTCTTCCTCATCCCTGAAATGGAGTTGTGATTTGGTACTTCGCGGCATAGGTAGTCAACTTTGTTCTATGTTTGACCTGAAACGAAACTCGGTGGTGGTCGTTGAGGTTTTTGAGTTTGAGTTTTAAAGGAATAAATCTGGTCAAGATTTTCGACTCTGTAATGAATCGTTAGTAGACGTTTCATATATCAGAAGAATTCGAAACGGATTTTTATGACGTACGAGACAAAACTCGATTTTCAAACCTTCTATATTCTAAAAGCATAACGGGTTTGTTCGCATTTACTCTTTTTGTTTAGATTTCCTAATTTATCGGATCTTGTATTCATTTTTAGTAAACAACAATAAAATTTGCATTTTCCTCACAGGATAAGCAAAAACACGTTTATAAACTATTAAGCCATCAAATAAATAAAGGGAGAGGCTATTTGCACCCTTATCTATAGTTAAATGCACCCCTATTAAGTTTTTTTTTCTCCTCGCGCACATCAATATTGAATACTGCTTTTTATATTATTGGTACATGATCTAACCTGATTTTAACGTTAATAGAATGCAATTAGCATTATCCTGAATTAAACTATTTCTTCTAATAAGAAAACAAAATGAACACGTATAATGTCATATTGTTTTCAAGATTATATGTATCTAGTCTTATTTTGCATGTTAAAAAAGGAATTTTGTACAAACAATATTATCTTTGTTGGGTTTAATTTAATATAATATAAGCAATAACGGTTGAAGTTGGTTACATATAAACAAATATAAGAATCAATTTAGATAAGTTATTTCGTACACAATTGGATATACCAACCCCACTATTAAATAAACCCACAAAAAAAATTAGAAAAAATAAACTAAGAAAAATGCAAACCTATTATTCCATGTACTAAAAACGCCTTCTCACCATTGCCAAACGCAATTCCTTTAAGAAAATACATGGAATCTAACACACTCGAACTTTAAGTTTATATGCCTTTCAAAAAAAAATTGGACGGCAGATAACCACACAACATCCCGATCGAAGTCGAAGTGGCATCTGGAATCTATTCAGACGTCCGATTAATCCTCTCGGCCATGAAAACCGTTAGCAGCCCATAGCCTTCCAAACGATAATTATTTGTAAACATTTAAACAACTTTTGATCAAATTTATAAAATAAAAAGAAATTAAGTTATATGTTTTTATTAAACGTTGCGTTTTGATCACTTTGAAGTTACATTTTTGTTTGTGTTAGGCATACCCCTTAATCCAACCATTAGCCTTGTTTGGAAAGGACCAAACTACCCTTTTTGGAGAAAACCAAGTTGATTTGTTTCAAGGGTATTATAGTCTTTTTCAAGAAGAGAAAGTATTGGAATAACTAAAAGGACCGACCAAAATAGGCATGATAGCAACCTCCACAAAAAAGTAATATATTCACAAGCTTTTGAGAGAAGAGGGTTGTTATATAATATTATGAATAGACATGTTTATCCCTATCACAAATGGGATTATGATGAAGACAATTATCTAATTTCTTTTTTTGAAAATGGTCTATTCATTATCTTATTTTTAATTTGTTGATGATTAATTTATTAAACTATCTATAAGTTTAATGGTTAATCAGTTAAATAAAATCAAAAACCAAACATGTGTAGCTAGTATGATATGAAAAGAGCAAAATATAAATATATATATATATATATATATGTGTGTGTGTGTTTTTAAAGAAGAATAACGAATTTCTCTAAATACCATCTATGAGGGAGGTTCAAATGTAAACTCTATATTTCGTGTAAACTATGTAAACCAATCCACACCATTGATTTTCAAAAACGTTTACATATTTCACATTTTCATATTTCCATAATCATTGACTTACCATATATTTCACATTTCCATATTTTCTATGAATCCATATCCTCCTTTGATTTTTTTGATCAAGGGCCACGATGGGTTTACATAGTTTACACGAAATATAGAGTTTACATTTGAACCTCCCTCTACCATCTATTGTTCATATATTTATATTATCATTTCTCCAATGCATAAAGTTTGGGATGGAAAATGTTAATTGAATCATAATTGAATTATTTGATTGTAGGAAAATAGAAATTTTTACTCTTCTTCTTATAGTTTTTGTAAAAAAAACAAAATAAATTAAGCATTTTGTTTAAATAGTTGTGTATTAAAAGAGTTATAAGATGTCTTATTAGTAGAGTTATCTTGGTGTTCCTTTATTTTCTACTTGATTTCTTCTTCGTTAGCATCAACTATTGATTAAATACAATCAAAATTTTACGTGATCGTAAAGAATATTTCTTTTTCGTGAAGAAATTCGTAATAAATTTTCTATTATATATGATGACACGTAAAGATATAGCAGCACGAAAATACCTTCATATTTACAGATAAATTGTCTATTCTATTCTTTAGAACATCGAACCCAACTCTGTCTTCTTAAAGATTTAGCCGTTTCCAACCCTTGGTCTACTAGGCAACCTTATTTCACTTTTCTTCTGATCTCCTATTTTTCTTTTATGTAATCATGTCATCGTTGCATTTATTGAAATTTGAACAAAATTTGTCAAATTTGTTTCAACTTTCTACTAAGGATTTTGTCCCTAGCATAAGCGATTCCTTAAATTTCCTAGAGGCCACAACCATCTTAAATAATAGCAATTCTAAAAACTTGCTTTATATAACTTCAACTATAACAATCGTGTTCTGAAACCACAAGGTTGCGGCGTACGCCGTACTGGTTAAGGCATGTGAAGAAAGTGACTTGTTAACCCTTCTACCCCATATTCGAATACAGACACTTACAAATTGTGGCCACTAAAGATTAACAGCATGCTTTTAACTGTTAGTGGATCTTGCCAGGATTAGTCAGGCAAAGCCTCGAATACTTTTAAAAAACAATCGTGTTTTGATACGTGTCTTACAATAAGATACGTGCAATTAACAGTGTGTAGAAAATCAACTGATCCAATTAATCCGACCGATAAAGAAAATTCTCATTTATATACAATTCTTATGCTACTGCACGTTAACTTAACTACTCACACGATGTTTCCTGATATAATCTCACGTTTACGATATATCATTTTATGATGACCAACCGACTAAAATGTGTTCCAATTTGTTTAGCTAATCTTTTATATTGGGTGGTGTTTGGGTCCCACATAGGCTGACTAGTTTGACATGCGTAAGATAGACAAGTAAAATGCTACATGGTTACCAAACTTCTATACGGAACGTTTTTCTCACGATATTTTGAGATTGAACTTCTCGTGGTATACGATATTTTGCTAAAATGCGCACGTCTACAACTATTTTGTTGAAGGTACACCACGGAACTTTCCACATTTGGACTTTTTCCCCCCTCTAAGTGCTATCATGAAAAAATGGTCCCAAAACCTCATAAAATTAATTTTCCAATTGTATTTGATTATAAACAATTTTGTAATTATAGATAAGTTTCAATGAAACATTTCTATTTCAAATGGTATATAGTAAAAAAAAACTATTCAAAACAATAGCTTGTGATTTACATTTAAAATTGTTTAAATTTTTTAATAAATGTTTTTGACAAAGTAGAATTATTAATTACTCAAAAACTGTTTTTTTTTCCTAGAAATTAAGGTGAGTTCGGTTACATACATCAAAATCTGTTGGTTTTTAATTTTTGAACTTTAATACAAGATTGCACCATAATTTGAATTATTGTCGTAAGAATGAAAAAAAACGTGTAATCTTGTTAAGTTGCCTTAGCTATACCTTGACGTATCTTTAGTCTTTCGTTAGCTAATTTCTATTTCAGAGTGATTCGATGCAATTTTGTAAGTGTTGTCAAGATTCTAATATGAAATAAAGATATTACGTAATATTTTGCATGCTTTGACTAAACCGTAATCGTGGATAGAGGCTAATTTTTCATGTAGCCTCGTTAGTTCTCCTCTTTATTCGACATAAGCCCATATGACAAAATACTAAATCACAATAATCTTTTAATAATATGAACTTATGATTCACATTGGACCCATCAATTAAAAATAAAATGGTGGAAAATTCAAAAAAGTAAAGATCGGTGATGATTTTGGGGAAAAAATAGAGATAGAAAGGGTGGTTGAGGCACTTGGTACAATAAAGTGGACCGGGGACCATAAAAATGTTATAGAAAGTAAAATGAACGGATTGGGTTAGATCTCATAGTTTTTTTTATCATTTATCTTGCTTCACCAATCAAATAATCTTAAACCTTCAAACTTTCAATTCATACCTATCACCTTATCATTGAATTTGACCTTCAAACTTTGGCTTCGGGTTTATGTTTTAACGTTTATGTCTTTTTCTTAGAACAATGACAATTATCGCACGTTTTATATTATTTAATGATCGTTTGTTTTTCAAAATTAGAACTGGTTGTAATTATATAATACAAATAAGCTTTTTATATTTACGAAATTTAATATAATGAAGCTGAAGTTTGGAGCTATATAAAGTACATGTCTAAAATCATAATATAAAAATAATACTTACTCGATTTCTTTTTCCAAATACGGGGTTGAGTCCATTTGTGTGAAAGTCGATAATTTCATTAAACTCTAGGATAACAACCCAAAAACTCTTTGTTGGTTTTAAGGAGACTCGAACTGATAAATTTTACTGATGAGTCCCGTTGGCCTTCATACAAGGAAGGCGTGTCAACTAAATTTGGACGTGGTATATATGTGATTGGTCTCCTCGAAATAAAGTGATGTTTTCAGCTCATGACCAACCAATTTTAGCTTTATCGTTCGAAACCATTGCTTTCTTTCAATTGGACTTCAATAGAATTAAAAGAAACAAATAAGATGGGTGTTTGTTCCTGCAACTCTTGTGATGCTCTTAATCTTGTCTATTCAAGATTTTGTTTTCTTCATCCAGTTTAAGCAATCTCCAAAATGGATTTGTTCGTGGAGTTCAAGGATTCAGTTCTCACTGCTTATGGATTTTCCAATAGTTTGTTTAATGTTCTTTTAGGCAAGCTTATGCGAAATCGTTGAAATTTAACTTTTTTTTAAAGTTTTGTTAATGTTTTGCTATGTTGATTTTAGTACTAATGGAGAATTTTGTTGTTTTCTATTTACTTAATTTTCTCACCAAAAATTCGGTTGCTTTTCAAAGAAAAGTCAAATTTTGACAAAACTTGAAAACAAAATTGAATGAAAAAAATGAAAATTAATTAATTTATATTTTATTATATATATTGAATTGATTCTTGTTTTAATTTGCACTTAATCTAAGGAAAAGATGGCGCCGGCGTCTTAATTGGCTGGTGGGACACACGTGTCAAAACCACTGTTGTTGTTGATCTACTTCCAGGTTTACATGTGCCAAAGCTCTGGAGTTTGAGATCAGAGCTATTGGCGTTATGAAACAACGCGCCACGTGTCGGACTCATGTGGGGTCAACTAGAATTCTTTTTATTCTTTTATTTTCTTCATCAAATAAATAGATTTTTTTTTCTTCTAATCATGGTTTTTATTTATGTTAAGTTTGTAATTTAGTGTTATTCATTGATAAGATATGAGTTTATGTTAAAAAAAAATTGTTTTTTATAAGTATGGGGATTTTTTTAACTGTTGATCACTTTTAATTAAAACTCTTTCTATAAATTATGGTTTTATAGAGAATCTTATCAGATGCATCTTGATGAATCTTATTCTAATGTTTATTTATTTTTAATCTAATGGTTGAGAGCATCTTCAACAACATCACTAAAAATTAAAATAGAGAAAAAGAGGGAAAATGGAGATTTTGAATTAGTTTGGTGCTCCAAAATGCTTCATCAAACTTATTTCAAAAATAGAAAAAGTTGGAGAGAGACAAGTTTTTTTCCCATATTTAAAATATACTTAAAAAATTATTACTATATGAAAAACCCAATAAATCCTTAAAAAGTAATAATTTGAAGATAAATAATGTTTTACTAAATTGATGGCATATTTTAATATTAAAGTCATTGATGAAATCTCCAAAATTGAGAAGCTGTTAGAGATGGCTGCAACTTTTTTTAGAGATTTTGATTTTTAGTTTTTTATTTTAAGAAGAATTTGAAAAAACTGTTGAAAATGCTTTAATAACCATTTCTTATGCTTCTTACCATATTTGACATTTATTACAGGAACCAACCCTCATTTCGAATGCCAATTTATATAGTTAAGTATGAAAGATGATAAAAAAATTATAAACAACAACATATAAAAACAAAAACAAACAATACAATAAATTGTAAACTACAACTACGAAAACAAAAAATGTTAAAAAATTATAAGTTATAAAAATGAAAATCAATTTAAAAACAAATAGAAAAAGTAATAATGAATTACAATTTTTTTTAAGAACAATGAATTAAAATTTACAAACCACAAAAACTACAATTTCAAAACCATAGATGAAATTCGTCATTCATAACAAACCATAGGGACAAAGAATGTAATTTACTAGATAAAGGGGTAATACAATTTGTTACCCAATAATTTCCTTTTAAATATTTTTTTATAAAACAAAATGTTATTAATATTTATTATAAGTTGCATTAACTTTTTTAATGTTCACCCCATTAAAATGTAGAAAATAAAATTTTAGAACTATTCAAATTTTATTTGGTAAAAAGTACATTTTATACAAATAATTTATTGAATAAATAGCTTATATCGATCAATTTGATTGTATAAAAAAGAATGATTGATTGATTGTAAGTAAAAATGTTTAAACTATTACTTAATTTATTACATTGTTTGTTTATTTATGGTCCAAAATTTTTTTGTTACATTTCTTTTAGGATAACGGGATGTTGTTGGCAAAAAGTTAATCACATTTTGCTTATAAAAAGAAACTTATAGAATCATGTACGTAAGTAGATGATATTATTTTAATCCAAGCTTTGAGTAAGTGTGACATAAAATTTTGGTCACATGATCTGTAACCAACTTAAAGCTTTAGTCGATGAGTTCTCTTTATGGCAATTATATGTCGTGTGTTAGAATATGTATAACCTTTTTGAATCATTTGTAAAAAAGATCCTTACAAAGATAGTCATGTATCTAACATGACATGTTTGTTGTTCTGTTGAAATCTATCTGATATAATCTAAACAAACGAGGCTAAATTTTTTGGAAGATGACTATTTTATTCCTAGAAACCCAATTTAAATACGTCAATTGAAGTGAACATCGATAATCTAGGGACAAAACAAATAAAAACAAAAGGATATTGACATATTTGCGAGATTGCAGAGTTTTAATCATATTTAACATACTTAAACCTCGATTTAAGTCATTCAAGATGTTCTATAAAGCCAACACATAGATTTACAATATCCATGTTTTGTGTTTTTGAAAATTCAAGGTGCATATGGGCTAAAACCAATTTTGAAATCGAAAAATGGCATTGAATGGAAATGAAAATTAATTAAGTAGTTAGATTATCACTTGATTTAACAGATGACATAAAAGGTTGAGATAAAATGAAGAAAACAACAACAAAGGGTTTGAGTTGTCTTATGTCTTAGCACACCCTTCAACCAAAGTCTAGATTGTTCCCCGATAACAGAGGCAAAATGGTATGTCAAGCCCTACGTGGTGCTAAATCCTGATCATGGTATCGTATGAAAAAAAATATATACAGAACGAACATTTTTTAATCACTCTCTTAAATGGCTTCATATAAAAAAGTGATATGTTGTAGCCAATGACGCGGTGGGGATTGTGCTTGTCCAAAAAAGGTTTGATTCAAACATTTTTTGGACAAGCCGTTTGATGACATGTGTTCTGCCGATGTGAGACTACAACACCTTGAATTAGTGATGTTATATTAACAAAGTATTTATGATTAACAACCTTTTTTAAGAATCGAATATGAGACATGCAATGCCACCCCTTTTATCAAAGGTTTCATCAACTTGACATCCATTTGCAACTGAGCTCCAGAGTTAAGCCTTGTAGGCGGCAGGGATTCATCACTTCTAAAATGGAAATGGATTCAAGGATCTAGATTTATTGGGTTTCTTATCGACTTTGTTTCAGCACATGATTTACGCCATAATCTAACACCCTTTAACACTTTTTATCACATTCATATTATGTCCTTTTTTGGCCTTTTATGTAATGGTTCTCGCTTTAAAGACTTGATGAGTATCAAATAGAAGTTCGAAGTACACTAAGTACAAAAATAAAAATTTATGAACCAAATATGTAACTTCCTTATAAGTCTAAGGACCACATGTAACTTACTTTTAATTAACAAGGACATCTCATTTAGAACCAAACAAATTATTCATTAGAATATTATTTTGTCAATTATTGTATTTTTTTTAATCAATTATTCAATAAGATTGAATTAGTGTTTAATGGTAAAAGTAATTGCTTAATTGATTTTTCAGTTTCTTAACATTCATTTATGTAAATCCCACATTGGTTAACGAGAGAAACTAATTTTATTATAAGGGATATATATAACTCATATATCAGAACGTTTTAAAACTGAGTTATTTACGGACAAAAAAGATAATACCTGATAGGTTCCTTTATATGTTTATAATTTCCACACATCAGTGTTAGAAACGTCTTACGTTTGGAAATCAAATGGGGTCGTAACAAACAAGCAACACAACACCTCAAGCATTGTTTCAATCCACTATATATACTCAATGTCGTTTTCGCTTAGTGTGATAGAATGCTTTACTAGATGAAAAAAGAAGCCAACAAAAAGGACCTACTTGAAGTTACATAAACAAATTTATTGGACATTGATTGTTCCTAACACCAGTGGTTTCATCTTTATAGATACCGACTCCTCAAATAAATCATATAAAAATTTTAGATTGGACATTATATTATCTTACCTTTAACAGAAACCGTCCAATGGACTGTATTATATAATATTAACATCAGATACGCCTTTATTCCTCTAGATGGACAAAAAAATAAAAGTTTAAAAAATCATTTTTTTTCAAACCCAAAAATATTATTTATCGATTATACTTCGTGTGAATCAATTAGAAAAGTTAAAAAAATCTGAGTAGAGAACACACTTAGACACCGACACGTGCAATATTTCTCCTTTTGAGGAATTTAAAATAACGAACAAATTAAAAATACATAAAAATAGCAGTTTTGTAATACATCAATACAATGTTATTAAAAGAAATGGAAGTACAATTGTGTATTTATTTTACACAAATGATTAAATTTTATTTATTTTATTCTATTTTTGAACACATGCTGTTAATGGTATATCGCATTATGCACAGGCAAATGACCTGTTTGAAACCTCTTCATAGAGAATAAACTCCTAACTACCCATTAGTTCATTAAAGGCTTTAAAGCATAGCCGGGATTCGAATTCACAACCGATTTGGGAAATGTCCTACAATGGACTCTAGAGAAATTAAACTCTGACCTTCATGTACATGAAAACTATAATCATGCATCGACTAACAAAGCCGCATCGTTAATAGGTTAAAATCGTTATGCAATAAACGTTAGCAATATTTTTATAAAATAAAATAATTATAAAAAAGAAAAAGAAAAAAAAAACAAAGCCTCGACTCCACCATTTTCCTAATCCCAAAAAAATAAAGAAAAGAAAAGAAAAAAGATTCCGGCGTGCACTAACCAATTATATTAATACCTCTCATCGATCAAGGCTATTCGAACCAATCATGTGCCGCCACGTGGCAGCCACTTGTTTAAAGACGTGTGGCCATGTGAAGCATTATTGGTCCATGAGAAAGGTGTCAATTGCCTAATTGCAAGTTTATTCATCATAGATAAATTACAAAAAGGCCCCTATGGTATGAAATAATGCTTGATTTCATCTCTTTCACTATGAAAAGTTAAATTCCCATCGTTAACATCCTCGTAACTATATATATATGTTAATATTCATTTTATCTCTGAAATATGAAATAACAATAACACATACTGAAATAGTTTTTAGTTTACCCTCATACTTAAGAGATAAGATGACTGGTTTATCCTTATGTGTAAAGCACATGTAAAGTTAACAGATAAATTTGACTTATGTTAGTGGAGGACCAAAGCCAACATTTTTGCATAATACGAAGGCATTCTGCGATAAAAATATTGTAAGGACCAAAATTGTATAAAAATATATTTTAAGGAATAAAATAATAAATTTACGGTATGAATAAAATATAAATAGGGACGTATTTGATGTTTAGAAGAGAATTAAGTTTATTCTGGAAATTATTTGGTAAAATATAAATCAATTTCATTTGTTCCACATTGTTTATGACTATTCCACACATAAGTACGTCCAAACATGAAACAATGTTATTTAATTTGTTTTGCCATGTCCTGTCCAGTGTATCAAATGCAACCCACCCATGAATTGCATCTGATACAGGGATTGATTCGATTCATGTCATATGCATTAAAGTTTTTAACCACTTCTCACATTAACTCACTTATATATATAATAATATATAAGAGAGAGAGAGAGAGAGAGAGAAGAGAGAGAGGGAGAGAGAGAGAGAGAGTAAGAATTGTATGAGAATAGAAGTTAGAGTCACAAGTAAAAAGAGTTTTGGATCATTGACATTTTTAATTAATGCTGATTAATGGTTTAAATCATAAAATAATTGGCCAGCTAGGATTTATTCAAGGGTGGAAATTCATTCTTAGCTTTCTAGCAAATTGTCAATATTTGTTAATTATTACATACAAGATGACATTTTAAGGTTAATTTGTTTATATTAATGTAACGTAACACAATATGATAATAACATGTTATTATATGGGCTCTTTAAGATAATTTATGTGTACTTTGCCCTAATTCTATATATTAATGGTTAGTTAAAATAATTCTTTAGAATTAATTGTCTATTTTTTAGATAACTCTTTTGTCATGAAGATAATTTGTTTGTACTTGGGCTTAATGAGTCAGCTGCATCTGAATCCGGTCATATACAATTATTAAGTGAAAGTACACCAAACAATCTATTAGTTTTGATAGATAAATTTTAGAAAAAAAACCTTAGTTTATAAGTTTTTAATAGCTTAAATATTTGACATATTTGATCTATCCATATGGACAATTGCTTTATGCAATTATTTCATAATTATTTTTACTTTATTTTATATTATAAAAAACAACAAATGAATTAATTGTTTTTATTGTATATGTTATTTTGACCATAATTCATTACGTCAAACTAATTTCTACCTCTGGATAACAACAAACCTAAAGCATATGTACATTTATCATGTGTTATCTTAAACGTCTATCTTTTTTTTTTTCATTCATTTTTCAGTTTACCCGTAACAACTTATCTTTGTAAATCTCAAGTTATGAGCTACCATCTAAAATACAAACGGACTGATATTTACATAGGGGATCTGGTAGTAGTACCTAGTACATGGATACATACGAGATAAAAGATCATTTACAAGAAATCTAATTTTTAATAAAATTTAGTATGAACATTGATCATCGACAATTCCTATTAGACTCATATGAAACCCACCTCCAAAGTTTTTTTTTTTTTTTTTTTTTTTTTTTTTTTTTTTTTTTTTTTTAAACTTACTCATCACCCCAAACTAGTACGATGCAACACCAAACCTAAAACTTATTATGTATTTGAACAAAATCGTCGGATAATTTTTAGAAATTTTGATAATGATACCCATCTCCTAAGTATAAGAATTGGGCCGTGTGACATTTATTGGCCCATTACCAACACAATGAACCAAAACTTGTGTAGAGAGAAAAAAATATATTTTAGTTAATGGTTTCTTGATTTAACGATTTTCTATTAATTGTTTTGGATATTTAAATAGCACATATTTGAAAACCTCATTATCATCTTGAGAATGTATTCATCACTACTTTATACAAGCTTCTAGATGGTGTGCGATACTGAGATATGATGACGAGGATATGATATTTTTCTAGACATGACTTACAATAATAATTATTTCTCTCTCTCTATGTGTGTGTGTGTATGTGTATGTGTGCATGTGTGTTTACTATTACTCAATGACGTCAAAGACATGCCTTGAGTCAGAGAGTATTGAGCCACTGTGTCTCGCACGATCATTGACTAGATTTTTTGAGGGGTCGGGGGTTGTTGCCTTGATTTTTTTCAACTCTTGTTAGTAATATGTTATCATATTACTTTAAAATTGATGATTAGATTAAAGGTTTATCAGGATAAATATTAAGTAAACATGATAGCAAGATTCTCGTAGAAAAGTAAATCCTGAAAATCAAGTAAAATTTGGTTGAGAACAACTCGGAGTGGTAGTAGAGTTCATGTTACATGCGACCTAGAGTCTTGATCTTTGGTAGCGAGGTTCACATCATAAAGATAAAATGTTTAGTGATTAGTTGTAAACAAAGCTTACCATGACCGAGGGAAGACGTTCAAGGTTACAATGTATAAGGTATATCATGTGGTCAATGATGATGTGAGCCATAGCTTGCAGTGACCATGGTTCACATAACATGATATACGCTATTGATGTTATAGATTTATGAATCATTGACATGCATGAAAAGCATGTGGTTATATTGTGGGGTTTAGACTAGAACACGACACGAGTGATATGAAGACGATAAACCACAAATATGGACGATAGTTGGTACATGTACTGAAAGGGCATTTTTTAGATTAAACCAGACAACATTGATAAAGACATGTGCTTTGTGGTACATTTGAGCCTGACTAGTTATGGACAGTACGATAATGCCCCCGTCAATCTAAGTGGACGTATGAGATCTCAAACACTATGATAAACTATACATATAATTGTTTTTGTACGGTACATGTGTGTTGTTGGTTTTTGTGCAATACATGCATATTTCAATATTCATATTTTATATTACAATATATATGCTTAGACATTTTTAAATGTTGGAAAGTATATGAAAACACTTTGGAGATGATGTCCAGTGATATGAACATTTGCTAAATACTTGAATACCATAATTTACACCACGTCACGCCAACTTGTAGCTTGTCAGTATGTGTCTCATGAACAACAAACGCTGATAACAATAAAAGCAACCATTTGATTTAAGCATGCACTTAGGTCTCTAGACCTAGTTTATGCCATTTACGTACATTGTTGTTGTTTTTCTTTAAGCAGGATTCTTGTTGTTTTATTATCAATGCTTAAAAATGCTTGTCATAACACTTCATGTTTTTGTTGTAATGTGACTAATGATTTGTTATCAGTACAATTGTGATATTACATAACGAGTGTGAGATTTGGTCTAGTCATCCAAACAAAAAAATCAAAAAGATTTTTTTAAATTATTAAAAAATTAAACTTTGAATGATATTCTGATTGAAAAAACCTAGCATAATTAATTAAATTTATAATTTAATTCTTGAAATATTAAATAACTTTGTAATACAATTACACAATTGTCATGTTTTAATCTATGTAATTTCAAGATAAGTTAAGCATGATCAAATCCCTACTAATTTGACTATTAGAATACATATATGTCTAACCGTAAATAGTCGTATGAAAAATAATTAAAAGCAAAAGTTATTCTAAAGCTAACATAATACTTAATTTGAAAGTTATTTTGAAGCTAAAATAATAGTTATTTTGCTAAAAAATAATACACCATTTTGATTAAATAAGATGTTACATACTATTGATTGTCCATATAAGAGAGTTGATGGGACCAAATATTAATATATTAAATATTCTCAATTCAAAATACCATTGATAATGCTTCATAAACAACCTCATTTTCTGCTATAATAAGCTACTATAATGTTTGCTTCAACAAACATTCAACCTAAACCAGATTAATCCATACCCTAATTAGTTTCTTGGAACTCATGAGCTCATTTGAATGTTTCAATTCATTTCTTCCACTTCTTTTGTTTTTCTCTTTGACTTACCTCTCTTTTGCCGATCTTGTATATAATAGAACAGGGAGTAAAATCATGATAACCGCGACCATTTATTCCTGCATAAACCCCCAAATCCCATTCACCCGTGGCCGCCCCATAATTGTTGAGCTTCCATTCGTAGCCATGTTGATTTGGATGCACTTTAACCATTTTCTAATTTACCCCCACCCTTATGTTCAACGCTAACCCCTGGATTAGACTCATGT
>CM058043.1:97838418-97885589 GCA_030169165.1 Centaurea solstitialis
AATATAATATAAGCAATAACGGTTGAAGTTGGTTACATATAAACAAATATAAGAATCAATTTAGATAAGTTATTTCGTACACAATTGGATATACCAACCCCACTATTAAATAAACCCACAAAAAAAATTAGAAAAAATAAACTAAGAAAAATGCAAACCTATTATTCCATGTACTAAAAACGCCTTCTCACCATTGCCAAACGCAATTCCTTTAAGAAAATACATGGAATCTAACACACTCGAACTTTAAGTTTATATGCCTTTCAAAAAAAAATTGGACGGCAGATAACCACACAACATCCCGATCGAAGTCGAAGTGGCATCTGGAATCTATTCAGACGTCCGATTAATCCTCTCGGCCATGAAAACCGTTAGCAGCCCATAGCCTTCCAAACGATAATTATTTGTAAACATTTAAACAACTTTTGATCAAATTTATAAAATAAAAAGAAATTAAGTTATATGTTTTTATTAAACGTTGCGTTTTGATCACTTTGAAGTTACATTTTTGTTTGTGTTAGGCATACCCCTTAATCCAACCATTAGCCTTGTTTGGAAAGGACCAAACTACCCTTTTTGGAGAAAACCAAGTTGATTTGTTTCAAGGGTATTATAGTCTTTTTCAAGAAGAGAAAGTATTGGAATAACTAAAAGGACCGACCAAAATAGGCATGATAGCAACCTCCACAAAAAAGTAATATATTCACAAGCTTTTGAGAGAAGAGGGTTGTTATATAATATTATGAATAGACATGTTTATCCCTATCACAAATGGGATTATGATGAAGACAATTATCTAATTTCTTTTTTTGAAAATGGTCTATTCATTATCTTATTTTTAATTTGTTGATGATTAATTTATTAAACTATCTATAAGTTTAATGGTTAATCAGTTAAATAAAATCAAAAACCAAACATGTGTAGCTAGTATGATATGAAAAGAGCAAATATAAATATATATATATATATATATATGTGTGTGTGTGTTTTTAAAGAAGAATAACGAATTTCTCTAAATACCATCTATGAGGGAGTTCAAATGTAAACTCTATATTTCGTGTAAACTATGTAAACCAATCCACACCATTGATTTTCAAAACGTTACATATTCACATTTTCATATTTCCATAATCATTGACTTACCATATATTTCACATTTCCATATTTTCTATGAATCCATATCCTCCTTTGATTTTTTTGATCAAGGGCCACGATGGGTTTACATAGTTTACACGAAATATAGAGTTTACATTTGAACCTCCCTCTACCATCTATTGTTCATATATTTATATTATCATTTCTCCAATGCATAAAGTTTGGGATGGAAAATGTTAATTGAATCATAATTGAATTATTTGATTGTAGGAAAATAGAAATTTTTACTCTTCTTCTTATAGTTTTTGTAAAAAAAACAAAATAAATTAAGCATTTTGTTTAAATAGTTGTGTATTAAAAGAGTTATAAGATGTCTTATTAGTAGAGTTATCTTGGTGTTCCTTTATTTTCTACTTGATTTCTTCTTCGTTAGCATCAACTATTGATTAAATACAATCAAAATTTTACGTGATCGTAAAGAATATTTCTTTTTCGTGAAGAAATTCGTAATAAATTTTCTATTATATATGATGACACGTAAAGATATAGCAGCACGAAAATACCTTCATATTTACAGATAAATTGTCTATTCTATTCTTTAGAACATCGAACCCAACTCTGTCTTCTTAAAGATTTAGCCGTTTCCAACCCTTGGTCTACTAGGCAACCTTATTTCACTTTTCTTCTGATCTCCTATTTTTCTTTTATGTAATCATGTCATCGTTGCATTTATTGAAATTTGAACAAAATTTGTCAAATTTGTTTCAACTTTCTACTAAGGATTTTGTCCCTAGCATAAGCGATTCCTTAAATTTCCTAGAGGCCACAACCATCTTAAATAATAGCAATTCTAAAAACTTGCTTTATATAACTTCAACTATAACAATCGTGTTCTGAAACCACAAGGTTGCGGCGTACGCCGTACTGGTTAAGGCATGTGAAGAAAGTGACTTGTTAACCCTTCTACCCCATATTCGAATACAGACACTTACAAATTGTGGCCACTAAAGATTAACAGCATGCTTTTAACTGTTAGTGGATCTTGCCAGGATTAGTCAGGCAAAGCCTCGAATACTTTTAAAAAACAATCGTGTTTTGATACGTGTCTTACAATAAGATACGTGCAATTAACAGTGTGTAGAAAATCAACTGATCCAATTAATCCGACCGATAAAGAAAATTCTCATTTATATACAATTCTTATGCTACTGCACGTTAACTTAACTACTCACACGATGTTTCCTGATATAATCTCACGTTTACGATATATCATTTTATGATGACCAACCGACTAAAATGTGTTCCAATTTGTTTAGCTAATCTTTTATATTGGTGGTGTTTGGGTCCCACATAGGCTGACTAGTTTGACATGCGTAAGATAGACAAGTAAAATGCTACATGGTTACCAAACTTCTATACGGAACGTTTTTCTCACGATATTTTGGATTAAACTTCTCGTGGTATACGATATTTTGCTAAAATGCGCACGTCTACAACTCTTTTGTTGAAGGTACACCACGGAACTTTCCACATTTGGACTTTTTCCCCCCTCTAAGTGCTATCATGAAAAAATGGTCCCAAAACCTCAAAATTAATTTTCCAATTGTATTTGATTATAAACTAATGTTGTAATTATGAGATAAATTTCAATGGAAACATTTCTATTTCAAATGGTATATAGTAAAAAAAAAAACTATTTAAGAATAATAGTTGTGATTTACATTTAAAACTATTTCAAATTTTTTAATAAATGATTTTAACAAAGTAGAATCATATAATTACTCAAAGACAGTTTTTTTTCTAGAATTTAAGGTGAGTTCGGTTTCGTACATCAAAATCTGTTGGTTTTTAATTTTTTGAACTTTAATACAAGATTGCCACCATAATTTAAATTATTGTTGTAAGAAAGAAAAAAAAACGTGTAATCTTGTTAAGTTGCTCTTAACTAACCTTGACGTCTCTTTAGTCTTTCGTTAGCTGGTACCTATTTCAGAGTGATTCGATGCAATTTTGAAGTGTTGTCAAGATTCTAATAAGAAATAAAGATACTACGTAATATTTGCATGCTTTGACTAAACCATATTTGTGGATACGGGATAATTTGTTCATATAGCCTCGTTAGCTCTGTTCGTTATTCGACAGAAGCCCATATGATAAAATATTGAATCACAATAATCTTTTAATAATATGAACTTATGATTCACATTGGACCCATCAATTAAAAATAAAATGGTGGAAAATTCAAAAAAGTAAAGATCGGTGATGATTTTGGGGAAAAAATAGAGATAGAAAGGGTGGTTGAGGCACTTGGTACAATAAAGTGGACCGGGGACCATAAAAATGTTATAGAAAGTAAAATGAACGGATTGGGTTAGATCTCATAGTTTTTTTTATCATTTATCTTGCTTCACCAATCAAATAATCTTAAACCTTCAAACTTTCAATTCATACCTATCACCTTATCATTGAATTTGACCTTCAAACTTTGGCTTCGGGTTTCTGTTTTAACGTTTATGTCTTTTTCTTAGAACAATGACAATTATCACACGTTTTATATTATTTAATGATCGTTTGTTTTTCAAAACTAGAATCTGGTTGTAATTATATAATACAAATGAGCTTTTTATGATTTACGAAATTTAATATAATGAAGTTGAAGTTTGGAGTTATATAAAGTACATGTCTAGAATCATAATATAAAAATAATACTTACTCGATTTCTTTTTCCAAATATGGGGTTGTAGTCCATTTGTGTGAAAGTTGATTAATTTCATTAAACTCTAGGATAACAACCCAAAAACTCTTTGCTGGCTTTTAAGGAAACTCGAATTGAAAATTTTTACCGATGAGTCCCGTTGGCCTTCATACAAGGAAGGTGTGTCAACTAATGTTTTGGGCGTGCTATATATGTGATCTCGTCTCCTCGGAATAAAGTGGCGTTGTCAGCTCATGAGCAACCAATTTTAGATTTAGCGTTCGAACCCAATTGCTCTCTTTCAATTGGACTTCATATATAATTAAAAGGACGCATATAAGATGGGTAGCTTGGTCTTGCAACTCCCGTGAGTGCTCTTAATCTTCTCGACTCAGGTTTTGTTTTCTTCATGCAATTTAAGCGATCTCCAAAGTGGGTTTGATTTGTGGAGTTCAAGGTTGCAATTCTCAATACTTGATGGATTTTCAATGAGTTATGTTTAACCGTTCTTTTAGGTAAGTTTATGCAAAATCCGTTGAACTTTAATTTTTATTTAAAGTTTTGTTGTTATTTTGTTATGTTGTTTTGAGTACTTAATGGAGAATTTGTTGTTTTCTATTGTACTTAATTTTCTCTGCAAAAATCGGTTGCTTTTCAAAGAAAAGTCAAATTTTGACAAATTTGATACAAAATTGAATGAAAAAAATGACAAATTTAATTAATTTGTATTATATATATGTGAATTGATTCTTGTTTTAATTTGCACTTAATCTAAGGAAAAGATGGCGCCGGCGTCTTAATTGGCTGGTGGGACACACGTGTCAAAACCACTGTTGTTGTTGATCTACTTCCAGGTTTACATGTGCCAAAGCTCTGGAGTTTGAGATCAGAGCTATTGGCGTTATGAAACAACGCGCCACGTGTCGGACTCATGTGGGGTCAACTAGAATTCTTTTTATTCTTTTATTTTCTTCATCAAATAAATAGATTTTTTTTTCTTCTAATCATGGTTTTTATTTATGTTAAGTTTGTAATTTAGTGTTATTCATTGATAAGATATGAGTTTATGTTAAAAAAAAATTGTTTTTTATAAGTATGGGGATTTTTTTAACTGTTGATCACTTTTAATTAAAACTCTTTCTATAAATTATGGTTTTATAGAGAATCTTATCAGATGCATCTTGATGAATCTTATTCTAATGTTTATTTATTTTTAATCTAATGGTTGAGAGCATCTTCAACAACATCACTAAAAATTAAAATAGAGAAAAAGAGGGAAAATGGAGATTTTGAATTAGTTTGGTGCTCCAAAATGCTTCATCAAACTTATTTCAAAAATAGAAAAAGTTGGAGAGAGACAAGTTTTTTTCCCATATTTAAAATATACTTAAAAAATTATTACTATATGAAAAACCCAATATAAATCCTTAAAAAGTAATAATTTGAAGATAAATAATGTTTTACTAAATTGATGGCATATTTTAATATTAAAGTCATTGATGAAATCTCCAAAATTGAGAAGCTGTTAGAGATGGCTGCAACTTTTTTTAGAGATTTTGATTTTTAGTTTTTTATTTTAAGAAGAATTTGAAAAAACTGTTGAAAATGCTTTAATAACCATTTCTTATGCTTCTTACCATATTTGACATTTATTACAGGAACCAACCCTCATTTCGAATGCCAATTTATATAGTTAAGTATGAAAGATGATAAAAAAATTATAAACAACAACATATAAAAACAAAAACAAACAATACAATAAATTGTAAACTACAACTACGAAAACAAAAAATGTTAAAAAATTATAAGTTATAAAAATGAAAATCAATTTAAAAACAAATAGAAAAAGTAATAATGAATTACAATTTTTTTTAAGAACAATGAATTAAAATTTACAAACCACAAAAACTACAATTTCAAAACCATAGATGAAATTCGTCATTCATAACAAACCATAGGGACAAAGAATGTAATTTACTAGATAAAGGGGTAATACAATTTGTTACCCAATAATTTCCTTTTAAATATTTTTTTATAAAACAAAATGTTATTAATATTTATTATAAGTTGCATTAACTTTTTTAATGTTCACCCCATTAAAATGTAGAAAATAAAATTTTAGAACTATTCAAATTTTATTTGGTAAAAAGTACATTTTATACAAATAATTTATTGAATAAATAGCTTATATCGATCAATTTGATTGTATAAAAAAGAATGATTGATTGATTGTAAGTAAAAATGTTTAAACTATTACTTAATTTATTACATTGTTTGTTTATTTATGGTCCAAAATTTTTTTGTTACATTTCTTTTAGGATAACGGGATGTTGTTGGCAAAAAGTTAATCACATTTTGCTTATAAAAAGAAACTTATAGAATCATGTACGTAAGTAGATGATATTATTTTAATCCAAGCTTTGAGTAAGTGTGACATAAAATTTTGGTCACATGATCTGTAACCAACTTAAAGCTTTAGTCGATGAGTTCTCTTTATGGCAATTATATGTCGTGTGTTAGAATATGTATAACCTTTTTGAATCATTTGTAAAAAAGATCCTTACAAAGATAGTCATGTATCTAACATGACATGTTTGTTGTTCTGTTGAAATCTATCTGATATAATCTAAACAAACGAGGCTAAATTTTTTGGAAGATGACTATTTTATTCCTAGAAACCCAATTTAAATACGTCAATTGAAGTGAACATCGATAATCTAGGGACAAAACAAATAAAAACAAAAGGATATTGACATATTTGCGAGATTGCAGAGTTTTAATCATATTTAACATACTTAAACCTCGATTTAAGTCATTCAAGATGTTCTATAAAGCCAACACATAGATTTACAATATCCATGTTTTGTGTTTTTGAAAATTCAAGGTGCATATGGGCTAAAACCAATTTTGAAATCGAAAAATGGCATTGAATGGAAATGAAAATTAATTAAGTAGTTAGATTATCACTTGATTTAACAGATGACATAAAAGGTTGAGATAAAATGAAGAAAACAACAACAAAGGGTTTGAGTTGTCTTATGTCTTAGCACACCCTTCAACCAAAGTCTAGATTGTTCCCCGATAACAGAGGCAAAATGGTATGTCAAGCCCTACGTGGTGCTAAATCCTGATCATGGTATCGTATGAAAAAAAAATATATACAGAACGAACATTTTTTTAATCACTCTCTTAAATGGCTTCATATAAAAAAGTGATATGTTGTAGCCAATGACGCGGTGGGGATTGTGCTTGTCCAAAAAAGGTTTGATTCAAACATTTTTTGGACAAGCCGTTTGATGACATGTGTTCTGCCGATGTGAGACTACAACACCTTGAATTAGTGATGTTATATTAACAAAGTATTTATGATTAACAACCTTTTTTAAGAATCGAATATGAGACATGCAATGCCACCCCTTTTATCAAAGGTTTCATCAACTTGACATCCATTTGCAACTGAGCTCCAGAGTTAAGCCTTGTAGGCGGCAGGGATTCATCACTTCTAAAATGGAAATGGATTCAAGGATCTAGATTTATTGGGTTTCTTATCGACTTTGTTTCAGCACATGATTTACGCCATAATCTAACACCCTTTAACACTTTTTATCACATTCATATTATGTCCTTTTTTGGCCTTTTATGTAATGGTTCTCGCTTTAAAGACTTGATGAGTATCAAATAGAAGTTCGAAGTACACTAAGTACAAAAATAAAAATTTATGAACCAAATATGTAACTTCCTTATAAGTCTAAGGACCACATGTAACTTACTTTTAATTAACAAGGACATCTCATTTAGAACCAAACAGATTATTCATTAGAATATTATTTTGTCAATTATTGTATTTTTTTTAATCAATTATTCAATAAGATTGAATTAGTGTTTAATGGTAAAAGTAATTGCTTAATTGATTTTTCAGTTTCTTAACATTCATTTATGTAAATCCCACATTGGTTAACGAGAGAAACTATGTTTTTATTATAAGGGATTATATAACTCATATATCAGACACGTTTTAAAACATGAGTTTATTTACGGACAAAAAAGATAATACCTGATACGGTTACCTTTATATGTTTATAATTTCCACACATCAGTGTTAGAAACGTCTTACGTTTGGAAATCAAATGGGGTCGTAACAAACAAGCAACACAATCACCCTCAAGCATTGTTTCAATCCACTTAATATATACTCAAATGTCGTTTTCGCTTAGTGTGATAGAATGCTTTACTAGACGAAAAAAGAAGCCAACAAAAAGGACCTACTTGAAGTTACATAAACAAATTTATTGGACATTGATTGTTCCTAACACCAGTGGTTTCATCTTTATAGATACCGACTCCTCAAATAAATCATATAAAAATTTTAGATTGGACATTATATTATCTTACCTTTAACAGAAACCGTCCAATGGACTGTATTATATAATATTAACATCAGATACGCCTTTATTCCTCTAGATGGACAAAAAAATAAAAGTTTAAAAAATCATTTTTTTTTCAAACTCCAAAAATATTATTTATCGATTATACTTCGTGTGAATCAATTAGAAAAGTTAAAAAAATCTGAGTAGAGAACACACTTAGACACCGACACGTGCAATATTTCTCCTTTTGAGGAATTTAAAATAACGAACAAATTAAAAATACATAAAAATAAGCAGTTTTGTAATACATCAACACAATGTTATTAAAAGAAATGGAAGTACAATTGTGTATTTATTTTACATAAATGATTAATTTTTTTTTATTTTATTCTATTTTTTGAACGACATGCTGATGTAATGGGGTATTATCGTGCCATTATGGCACCAAGGCACAATGACCCGTGTTTGAAACCTCTTCAAGGAGAATAACCACTCCTAACCTAACCATCTAGTTTCCATTTAAAGGGCTTTAAGGCATCAGCCGAGATTCGAATTCAGCACCCATTTGGGGAAAATGTCCCACAATGGACTCTAGTAGAAATCAAACTCCTGACCTTCATTACATGAAAACTATAACTCATGCATCGGACTAACTAAGCCGTCATCGTTTAATAGGTATAAATCGTTATGGCAATAAATCGTTATGGCAATATTTTTATAAAAATAAAATAATTATAGAAAAGAAAAAGAAAAAAAAAACAAAGCCTCGACTCCACCATTTTCCTAATCCCAAAAAAATAAAGAAAAGAAAAGAAAAAAGATTCCGGCGTGCACTAACCAATTATATTAATACCTCTCATCGATCAAGGCTATGAGAACCAATCATGTGCCGCCACGTGGCAGCCACTTGTTTAAAGACGTGTGGCCATGTGAAGCATTATTGGTCCATGAGAAAGGTGTCAATTGCCTAATTGCAAGTTTATTCATCATAGATAAATTACAAAAAGGCCCCTATGGTATGAAATAATGCTTGATTTCAGTCTCTTTCACTATGAAAAGTTAAATTCCATCGTTAACATCCTCGTATACTTTATATATATATAAGGGTAAAATATTCATTTTATCTCTGAAATATGAAATAACAATAACACATACTGAAATAGTTTTTAGTTTACCCTCATACTTAAGAGATAAGATGACTGGTTTATCCTTATGTGTAAAGCACATGTAAAGTTAACAGATAAAGTTTGACTTATGTTAGTGGGAGGACCAAAGCCAAACATTTTTGCATAATACGAAGGCATTCTTGCGATAAAAATATTGTAAGGACCAAAATTGTATAAAAATAGTATTTTAAGGAGATAAAATGAAATAAAATTTACGGTATGAATAAAATATAAATAGGGACGTATTTGATGTTTTAGAAGAGAATTAAGTTTTATTCTGGAATTATTTGGGTAAAATATAAGTCAATTTCATTTTGTTCCACATTGTTTATGACTATTCCACACATAAGTACTTCCAAACATGAAACAATGTTATTTAATTTGTTTTGCCATGTCCTGTCCAGTGTATCAAATGCAACCCACCCATGAATTGCATCTGATACAGGGATTGATTCGATTCATGGCATCATAATGTGCATTTAACAGTTTTTAACCACTTCTCACATTAACTCAGCTTATTATATATATATATATATATATATAGAGAGAGAGAGAGAGAGAGAGAGAGAGGGAGAGAGAGAGAGAGTAAGAATTGTATGAGAATAGAAGTTAGAGTCACAAGTAAAAAGAGTTTTGGATCATTGAACATTTTTAATTAATGCTGATTTAATGGTTTAAATCATAAAATAACTGGTCAGCTAGGATTTATTCAAGGGTGGAAATTCATTCTTAGCTTTCTAGCAAATTGCAATAATTGTTATTATTACATACAAGATGACATTTTAAGGTTAATTTGTTTATATTAATGTAACGTAACACAATATGATAATAACATGTTATTATAGGGCTCTTTAAGATAATTTTATGTGTACTTTGCCCTATTTCTATATATTTAATGGTTAAGTTAAAGTTAATTCTTTAGAATTAATTTGTCTATTTTTTTAGATAACTCTTTTGTCATGAAGATTAATTTGTTTGTACTTGGGCTTAATGAGTCAGCTGCATCTGAATCCGGTCATATACAATTATTAAGTGAAAGTACACCAAACAATCTATTAGTTTTGATAGATAAATTTTAGAAAAAAACCTTAGTTTATAAGTTTTTAATAGCTTAAATAATTGACATATTTGATCTATCCATATGGACAAATTGCTTTATGCAATTATTTCATATTTATTTTTACTTTATTTTATATTATAAAAACAACAAATAAATTAATTGTTTTTATTGTATATGTGATTTTGACCGCAATTCATTACGTCAAACTAATTTCTAGCTCTGGATAACAACAAACCATCAAACCATATGCACATTTATCATATGTTATCTTAAACGTCTACCTTTTTTTTCCTTTCATCTTTCAGTTTACCCGTAACAACTTATCTTTATAAATTTTAAGTTATGAGCTACCATCTAAACTACAAGCTGACTGATATTTACATAGGGGATTTGGTAGTAGTACCTAGTATACGAGATAAAAGATCATTTACAAGAAATCTAACTTTTAACAAAATTTAGGAAGGAAATTGATTATCGACAATTCCTATCAGACCCATATGAAATCCACCTCCAAAGTCTTTTTTTTTTAACTTACTCATCAACCCCAAACTAGCAGGATGCAACACCAAACCTAAAACTTATTACGTATTTGAACAAAATCGTCCAATAATTTTTAATAATTATGATAATGATACCATCTCCTAAGTTCTAAGTATAAGAATTGGGCCGTGTGACATTTATTGGCCCATTACCACCACAATGAACCTAAACTTGTGAAGAGAGAAAAAAAGTATATTAGTTAATGGTTTATTGATTTAATGATTTTCTATTAATTGTTTTGGAATATTTAAATAACATATATTTGAAAACCTCTTTATCATCTTGAGAATGTATTGATCACTACTTTATACAAGCTTGGTGTGCGATACTGAGATATGATGACGAGGATATGAATTTTTCTGGACATGACTTACAATAACAATTATTTCTCTCTCTTTCTCTCTCTCTCTCTCTCTCTATATATACATATATATATATATATGTGTGTGTGTGTGTGTGTGGTGTGTGTGTATGTATGTGTGTATGTATATGTGCATGTGTGTATGCATGTGTGTTTACTATTACTCAATGACGTCAAAGACAGGCCTTGAGTCAGAGAGTACCGAGCCACGGTATCTCGCATGATCATTGACTAGATTCTTTGAGGGGTGGGGGGTGGGGGTTGTTGCCTTGAATTTTTTCAACTCTTGTTAGTAATATGTTATTATATTACTTTCAAATTGATGATTAGATTAAAGGTTTATTAGGATAAATATTAAGTAAACATGATAGCAAGGTTTTTGTAGATAAATAAATCCTGAAAATCAAGTAAAATTTGGTTGAGAACAACTCGGAGTGGTAGTAGAGTTTATGTTACACGCGACCTATAGTCTTGATCTTTGGTAGCGAGATTCACATCATAAAGATAGTTTAGTGATCAGTTGTAAACAAAGCTTACCATGACCGAGGGAAGACATTCAAGGTTACAATGTATAAGGTATATCATGTGGTCAATGATGATGTGAGCCATAGCTTGCAGTGATCATGGTTCACATAACATGATATACGCTATACATATTATAGATTTATGAATCATTGACATGCATGAAAAGCATGTGGTTATATTGTGGGGTTTAGACTAGAACATGACACGAGTGATATGAAGATAATAAACCACATATATGGACGATAGTTAGTACATGTACTGAAAAGGGATATTTTTAGACTAAACCAGTCAATATTGATAAAGACATGTGCTTTGTGGTACATTTGAGCCTGACTAGTTATGGACAGTACGATAATGCCCCCGTCAATCTAAGTGGACGCATGAGATCTCAAACACTATGATAAACTATACATATAATTGTTTCTGTATTGTACATGTGTGTTGCTGGTTTTTGTGCAAGACATGTATATTTCAACATTCATATTTTATATTACAGTATATATGCTTAGACATTTTTAAATGTTGGTAAGTATATGAAAACAGTTTGGAGATGATGTCCAGTGATATGAACATTTGCTAAATACTTGAATACCATAATTTACACCACGCCGCGCCAACTTGTAGCTTGTTAGTGTGTGTCTCATGAACAACAAATGCTGATAGCAATAAAAGCCGCCATTTGATTTAAGCATGCACTTAGGTCTCTAGACCTAGTTTATGCCATTTACACACATTGTTGTTGTTTTTCTTTAAGCACAATTCTTGTTGTTTGTCATCAATGCTTAAGTTATAACGCTTGTCATAACACTTCATATTTTTGTTGTAATGTGATTGATGACTTGTTATTTGTACAATTGTGATATTACATAACGAGTGTGAGATTTGGTCTAGTCATCCAAACAAAATTTTGGGACCAACTATTAATATATTAAATATCCTCAATTCAGAATACCATCGATAATGCTTCGTAAACAACCTCATTTTATGCTATAATAAGCTACTACTATAATGTTTGCTTCAACAAACATTTAACCTAAACCGGATTAATCCATACCCTAATTAGTTTCTTGGAACTTATGAGCTCACTTGAATGTATCAATTCATTTCTTCCACTTCTTTTGTTTTTCTCCTTGACTTCCCTCTCTTTTGCCGATATTGCATATAACATAACATGGAGTATAATCATGATAACCGCGACCATTTATTCCTGCATAAACCCCCAAATCCCATTCACTCGTGACCGCCCCATAATTGTTGAACTTCCATTTGTAGCCATGTTGATTTGGATGCACTTTAACCATTTTCTAATTTATCCCCCATCCTTATGTTTAACGCTAACCCCTGGATTAGACTCATGTGTGACAACCCGTCCCACATGGATAGATGGTAGAATTTGGAAGCTCCTTATAAGCCTCAAGCCATAGGCTACCAATAACTTCCACCATGGTTTTTAGTTGGACTCGAAGTTATTGGGCCAGTCTGTTGCTTCGGGCTTTGGGGTGTTACAGAATGGTATCAGAGCCGATCCTTGTACCATCGGGATGGTGGGGCAAACCTCATCAGGTATGATGAGTCCTCGAGGGGGGATGTTGGTAACATCTTAGGCAAATCCCACATCGCCGAGGACAAGGAGAAAAGATTATGGACAGGCCTGACGAGGACGTCAGGAGTTCAAGTGGGGGAGTTTGTGACAACCCGTCCCACATGGATAGATGGTAGAATTTGGAAGCTCCTTATAAGCCTCAAGCCATAGGCTACCAATAACTTCCACCATGGTCGCCTAGGCTGTTACAGATGGTATCAGAGCTAGGACCGGGCCGATGTGCACAACGGGGGCGTTGTGTCCGTAAGGAGGGGAGAGTGTAACAGCTCGTCCCACATCGGCTGGTGAGGGGAACGAAGCACTCCTTATAAGGTGTGTTGATACCTCACCTGGTGGGACGCGTTTTGGGTTGTGACCTGGACTGGGCAACTCCAAAGCAAAACCGTGAGGGAGTAGGGGTGACCGGTTAGGGCCTTGTGTCTCCAAAGCGGACAATATCGAACCACGGTCGCCTGGGCTGTTACATCATGTCTCAAGATTTTACATATTTCACCCTTGTACTTTAGTTACCAAACCGTTGTCCATGAAACTTGGGTGGTACGCCAAACAATAATTATTCAACTTTGGTTTGATCAAGTCGATTTGAAGCTTAAAACATATTAAAATTAGGGCCAACAAAATCAAATGAGTATTATCATTTTAATCGACAATCTATCAAGAACGACAAATACGATCTAAAATATACTCATTTTTAATATCATCTAGAAAAAGCTGAAATATTTTATCCAAAATATATTTGTTAGCAAAATATTAAATTTATATCTATTTAAGATGAAAAAACAATAAATGTGGAAATGTTTTGCCTATGCCTTAGAGGGGTATGACATCCTATATATCATGTAAAGCAACAAAGTGGATATCCGAATAAGGTTCTTAAAGAATAATAAAATTGTTCGATGTTTCAGTTGCATATATCTTTTTTAATTATAATAATAATAATTCACTTTTGAAAACCTTGCTTTTAGTAAATATCATAGATATTAAACCAACCAATAAAACATCAACTGTCGAAGCCAATTCATAGTTGGTAACGATCAAAGTCATTGAATAAGTAAGTCGTCGATTTGTAATACAGTGTAATATCATCTACCGATAGTAAGGAATTTAATAATTATATATTGAAAATTTTGGGTTAAATGTAAAAAAGAACAACATATTTTAGTCAAATTCATCTTTAGGACGATGTACTAAAATGTTTACATGCAATAATAGCATGCTTTTTTTAATGCAACAACCTAGTTTTATTTTCCTTCATTTTAAACGAAATTGAAAATTTTGGACTCTTTTTCATTTCCAAAAATGAGTTGCAATTTAAAAGAATATTGGAGCATACGATAGATAATCTTTTTCATTTTTTTTTTGAAAAAAAAGGGACGGTACCCTATTAAACTTTTATTAAATGAAAATTGGATTAAAATACGTTACTCTTTTATGTAATTAATTGTAATTTTTTTTCTCTCTAGTGAATTTCCATCTGTGTCGATACATACGTACATAGGCATATACGATATCCGAATTCTCAAGTACAACGAAGAATAAATGAGATATATGCTTAAAACTAAAGAAATACAAAGTTATCTCCGCTACATATTCTGAGTTCAACTCTTCATTGCCATATCAGCGTCACATCAGCTTTCCACTATCACATTTCCAAACCTTTCAAATATCGTAACACAACCCTTCAACCTTTCATACCCTTTACCAATTTTATTATATATATATATATATATAGAAGAGAGAGGAGAGAGAGAGGGGGAGAGAGAGAGAGAGAGAGAGAGAGAGAGAGAGAGAGAGAGAGAGAGAGAGAGAGAGAGACAAACCTGAGCGGACTTGGGAACCCGCAGGTGAAACCGCCTGATCTCATACCAACCGCGGGTTGAGCCCGTTGAACCACAACCGACCCGCTGAAACCGAAACCAAGTGGTATGCATGGCCTAAGACTCTCGGCCTAATTTTGAAATAGAGTAGTTATTGGAAACGAATACAAATTATTTTAGAAATTTTGAGTTTTTATGCTTTATTATAAAAAGATATAGCATAGCTATTGAAGATGCACTAAGTTGTTTTATATAAGCAAATACACAATGACACCCCTTAATAAAAAAATAATATAATTTTTAAAAAATTCTCCAAATATAATATTGATTTCAAAATTTAATCCACGGGCTTCACTTATTTGGGCTTCAATTTCGGGCTTTGGAGTACAAAAATGGTCCAACTTGACGTGTGGTAAAATTAATAAATTATACATTAAATGATAAATAAATATAAAATTATTGATTAAGGGACGACATTTTATAAAAAAAAATTGTAGGTACATTTAGTAAACCATTTTTTATAATACGAATTATAAAGAAAAAACATTAAAATGTTGATGTATAAAAACGATTTTCATATAAGGTCATTTGATTAAGCTACTCTTTTATAAATAATGTTTGCGGATCTCGAAATACAAGGTTGTCGAGTTTTTAAAAAGACACCAACAAGCATGTGGGTCGTTAATCCCAGAAAGGTCATCTTAAGTGTTTCATGTATTTATATATATGCTAATGCTTCATATCTACATGACGTAGGCAACAAAACAAGTTGTTTACTGACCCACAATGAATATTAATATTAACACTAAGTGTCGGTACAAGGGGGCTACATCACACAAAATGGTCGAGCCAAGTTGTGACCATAAGCATTATAGGCGCTAGGTGTAGGCACAACCTCAGTAGTAGAAAGCTCAAATAATAATGTATAATATATATTATTTTACAAAATATTTTTAATAGATCTGGCATTGGTTTTCAGTTCTTTCTTTATTGTTCAACCTCAAATCTCTCTTTGGTTCAAATCCAATGACGAGAACAAATCATATAAGAAAATGTTTTTTTTGGTATACGTAAAAGTTAAAATATAATTTTCTGCCATGAAAATAAGACAGACATTTTGATAGAACTAAAATATCAAACATAAATTTATTAAGAAAAAACCCTGAAAGATTGAAGAAATGTGTGAATTACATGGTTTTCATTTACGTACCAAGTCAACAATAAATAGACCTCCATTGCCTCTCACAGACATACCATGTGCAAATCACATGCAATGATAATACACCATACATTTTATCTTGAGGTCTCGATGTATGATAGCTACTTCAAACAATTTTATATTTTAGAAATAACGGTAAGTCATAAATTCAAGTACCCGTATCTTGTTTAATCTCGTATTTATATTGATTTAATGGACAATGTAAGAATTAAAACTTAAACTCGTAATATTTAAGATTATTTTAAACAAGTTTCAATCATTTTCTGTCTTGTTAAGTCGTCCAATACTCATGTGAAGGCGGTGAGCCTCAAGTACATATTTATTGATGTAGAATTGCATATAACCTAATCATGTACCTTCTTTTTGGACTGCTAGGTTTAGAATACAAGGTATTTGACACTATATATCATGTGGATAGGGATTCATTACATATATGACTTGGAATCTTGTGAGATCAAGTTGTTTTCATGAGACCAGTCAGAGCAAGATTTTACACTTGAAACTTCACAGCAGAAATTTGTGAAGATAACCGTCACATGCTTTTGATATGAAGGTTCGATTTTTTTATTACTTTTACAGTGTTTTGCTGTAAAGTTCATGTTTAAAATCATGGTCTCATGAAAACAATTTGGTCTTATGTGAACATGACTCATATATATATATATATATATATATATATATAGAGAGAGAGAGAGAGAGAGAGAGAAGTTCAAATGGAAACTAAAATCTGATTGCGAACGTGAGGACTGCTAAGATCGCATCACGTGGCATATTCACTCTGAATAATCATGTGAATAACACAACATTTAGTGTTATTCAAAATGGATAATACAGAATGTTGTGAATAACACTAAATGTTGTGTTATTCACTCTGAATAATACATGCTTATTCAGAGTGAATATGTCACGTTGCGCGCTCTCGACCGTCCTCCCGTTTACAATGAAAAACGAGTTTTTATTTGAACTTGACGCTATATATATAGGTCTAATCAAATGAGAACTTGGTAGTTTGTGAGAACTATAAGAACTAATATGGACCACTACTTTTAATAAATTTAACCATTTTTATTTATTTAATATGACGATAACAGCTAGTTAGTTTTTATTGAGATTTTTTTTTGTGTTTTAAGTTATTAATTATTGAAATAAGTGGTCCATATTAATTCTTATATTTTTAAACTATCTTGTTATCCCATGAATGATCCGCTATATAAATATTAAATCCGCCTTTTGGTCTTATTTATATGGAAAAAATATGAGAAACTGATTATCTCAACAAATATTTTAACCGGTATCACAAGATGCCAAGTTCACATCACATGTAAGAACCACCATCACTACCTCACATTAAGTTAGATCGTGTAATTTAAGCAATGCTTATCACAAAAATAAGATTGTCGGTAGTACAATCCACAAAATCCGCAAGCCCATTCTGCCATATCAGTGTCCAGGAGTGGAGTCATAAACTAATTTATTTGGGAGCAAACTTTAAACAACAATCTTTAATTCTAAAAAAGTAGTTTTTTATACACTAAAAACCTCAAAATGTAAACAATAATCGTAATATTAGATTTTTAAGAGGATAATTACCCAAATATCCCTAACACATACACACACATTTAAATATTTTAAAATGTTAGCCTGCTCAGGAAGCCCGCCGAGCCCGGTGGGGCACTACCGATAGCCTAAGAGGTCTCTAGTTGGAATTCAATTCAGCCGATATCAACATCACAAAACAAACTCATTTTAAATCTTGTACTAGCCATTTGGTTAAATAATAACACTGACTTTATAAGTTTCGGTCAATACTATATAAAAATATATATTTTTAAGTGGTACGTGAGTTGTTGGTGTTATTTGAGAAATAAATCTAAATAACATGTATCTGGACGGATAGAAAAATACAATAGTCATATGACAATCCAATAGAAGCACACTCCCTAATTACATGTATTATGTTGGTGCCCAAAATGGCATCTAAAACTATTTTATCACTACTTGGTCTCTATAACGAGTTTTAGGCCACAAATAGTGTACTTTAGTTGATAATATAACATGTGGATTTCGTTTATTTTTGTGAAAATGGTTAATAATGTGAAAATGTCTGTTATTTATATCTTGTTAGTGAAGCTAACGACAAAAAGACGTTATTTCCAACGAAATTCAGACCAAGAAATGATACATGAACCAAAAAGTAGAACTAGTGACATTTACCGAACTGATGAAGTACGAAAAATAAATAAAACAATGTCCTATTGCACATAAGGTATAAAGATCGAAGAAAACTTGTACCATAGTTTATTGTTCATAAAAACATATGATGATCTTCTGATTACATTAAAGACATCGTAAATTTCATTAATTACATAGAAAGCATAATACGTTCCTTAAAATAAAGTTTTTGAAAGTAATTCCAAACATTATGAATGAGGACTAGGGGCATCCATTTGATTTTTAAGGGTACCTTAAATACTTTTAAAACCAAATTTCTAACATAACTTAAATATAGATCAAGATGGTTGGATTAGCACTCCATAATCCATGTGCATAAGGTTATGAGTTTAAGTCTTATTTCAAGTGAAAGTTTCAGTTTTTTATCTTTTAATTTTTTGGCTTTAGGGTTGGGCCGGGGTATTAGACCAAACCCTACACTGCTATTAGTAAAAATGTTAACAACGAAAAGAATTAAACTCACAACGTCAAGTACAAATATAGATATAACTAGTAGCTTGTCAGAACAACTTTTGTTTAAATTTGATCTAGTAAGTTCTTATAATTTGTTAGCATTTTTACCAATAAATAATTTCCTTAAGTTTTTATATCGATTTAGCATTTAAAAAATACACACCATGTCACGTTCCCTTTGACCAAACCACATGCACATTTAATCACATTTCAATTTGGTCAATTATGAAATTGGTACATAAAATGGGCCCCGGGATGTTTTATTAATTGAGGGCTTCATTATTGATATATATATATAAGTTCCATTTTTTTGAAATATATAGACATATACAATGTTTCAAAAAAATAGAAGGAAAAAAAAACTAAATATCATAAGAAAATGAGAATAAAACGTTAGGAAAATACTTATCTATGATTATTCAGAAAATTCATTTGAAGATACATGTATGAACTGATATAAATATTACATTGATTCACACATAGGTATTATATAATCTTTTTTTCAATGATCCACGTATAAAACGTTCATTCTTAACTTCTCACGATATTTAACCTGTTTATTTGAATCGATCTTTGTACATAAGTATTCAAATAAAATTGTGGTCGAATAAAAAGACAATAAAAACATCTTGAAAGTGTATTTTTTTTAAATATGGAGATTTCTCCATGCCCTTGTTTTTTTTTTTCTACTCTAAAGACTAGTTTTAGTATAGGTGTTGAATTTTTTCCTTCTAAATTTAAAATTTTCTAAAAGTACCGCCCCTTTGAAATAATTTAAAATAAAAGGTAATATAAATATAGAATTATAATGTAATAAAAAATGGCTTTTAAATTGGTATTTATTTTTCAAGGTTTGTTTGCATTTTCTTTTCGATGGATATTAATTTTAAGAATTGCGCACATTAATGTGGTTTGGCAAGGACATTGGCACGTGATAATTAATTATTACTAGTAATTAAATAAATTAATTATTTCCGTTGTAAGTGAAAAAAAATTATATTTTATATATTTAAAAAACTAAAAGTTTTCTATATTAAGTGGAATAGGTGTATCTCAATAAGTAAATGTTTTCATTTTAAAGGGGATTAAATAATTGTTATGTTCGACGGTTTTTAGTTATGGATTGTATTATGAAGTATTTAAACAAAGTTAGATTTCATTTTCATTTAATATTATTGTTTGAGGGGATTTTTAACATTGGTTTTTTTTTCTTTTATACCCCATTATAGAAGGTATGAATAGATATATGTTAGTATACTGATGAGACCCGTTATAGAGTAGTATAGGGATGGCAATTTCCGATATGATCTGCCAATCGACACGAAAATAAACGGGTTTGGATTGAGGTTTCTGACCCGCCTACCCATTTATTTTGAGGGTCGTGTTCGGATTGGGTCGCCGGGTTGGCGGTTGACATGCAACCCTGTTTATCTTTTAATTAATTTTGTAAATATTTTTTATATGATAAAAATAAAATTTTGAATATTTGATTTTCGATTTTCAATTTAGCGCCCAAATAAAATATCCTAATTTGATTTTTGCCTAATCCGACTAAGCCCTTCCTAATCCTAACATCGCTTGGCAGTCGCAATCAACTCTCACGATTTCAATTAGCCGTTGCCGCTCCTTTGCGTTCATGATTTATGACATGCCAACTCGTTTCTGATTCGTTAACCCGCGACACGACCCGTCACGGGTAGGGTTGAAGATTTCAACACAAATAGTTAAACGAGTCGTGTCCAGGTTGATGTTTCATGACCCGCCAACCCGAACACGACACGATTGCCGCCCCTATCGAGGGGTATATATTTATGAGAGTGAAAAGAAGCTAAAAGGGGGTATAGATATCAACAGTCTATTTGAAAATATCTACCTTTATCCGCTTGTAGCATGTAATTTCAAAGACTACTTTAAGTTTCACATATACTATGTCAGCATATAGTACAAAAACAATTTTAAACTATATATAGATGTGAGCATATTTTAAACAATTTCAATGAAAACGTGTTCTTTTTTAGTACAATTCATCTTTTTAATCACTTTTTAATTTATATTTTCCTTAGAATTGGACTATTATTTTTGTTAAACAAGGGGTTAGTAATATTTTTGTCACATAGAAAAATATAGAAGATTAATATATCTATGTTGGAAAAATAAAAACATAAAGAAAATGATTGATTTATCCATAGAATTATTTAGACAACAAGTCATACATAACATCACACAACTTAACATTTGCCGACTTAAAAAGAATTAACATATTAACTAAACACCAAAAAACATACATTACAGATAAGCTTTAACGGTCCCATTTCCGGCCCAAAATGTTTCTATACCCCTTCTTGAATCTTGATGATGTAACGGAAGCATGATATATAATTCCCAAATCCCATCACATTGATTCATACAATTATCAGGTTTGAAATTAATTTCTTTATTATTATTATACATGTCATACAATTACAGGTGTAGACATGATTTTTGAAATCGACTCAACACAGAGAACTTCCTTATACTGAAATAATGCAAACAAATCCCGACTACTATTTTTGAACCAATGTCATCATAAGATGTCGAAATTCAGATGTAGTTAGAAGACATAAATAAAAGAGGGTCCACTTATAAAATAATATCAGTAAGTAACGTATGATATGGTTATATATTAAATTGACAAAGAGATGGATAGATAATAAAGAGAAGGAACATGGGGTTGCATGTTAAGGCTGACACAAAAGAGGCCCGCATAGAACAAAACATTTCTCTCCTCTAACCCACTTGAACATTAACCCCATTTTGGGGACATAATGTATGGCATATCTGGAATTACAATCGATATCAAGAATACGTAAAAAGATCTGTTTTAAATACTGAATATGCAAGATCATGTTATGTTTGTTTAATCTGGATCGTTCATTGTCAGATCAATGACTAGTCATTATGGCCGAACTTTTTAGACCTTGATCCTTGTTAGTTTTTGTAGTTTTTTAAGTAGCACTGTAATCAAATTGTTTTTTGTGGTTTAAATTATATTATTTTAGATGAAGTTTTTTGATGTTTTCCAATCAATGTCTTTAAGTCTTTCGACATAGAGTTATTATGTAGGTCCTTTGACTCGACTGCTTTTGTTATATTTTCCAATTATACGAAAGATTGTCATACTTGCTTTTAAATGGAAGTTTAGTATATATAACTTTTAACTCATAAAATATTGAAAGTTGTCTAAATTTATTAGATATGCATTTTAGTTTAATGTATTGGTATTTACAAGATATGTAGATTATGTTCTCATGCTTGAAATTATGTAAGATTAGACTCTATTCATAAGATTTGTGAGACCATATAAATAGCACTAAAACTTTATAAGAAAATACATCGAAGGTAAGTATTTATAATGTTTTTGATGTGAAGGTCCTGTATTTTTTTTATACATCTACAATGTTTTGTTTTTAAATTCCAGCATTATTTTATGGTTTCACAAGTCTCATGAAAATACATTAGTCTTACTTAAATCCACTCTTAACTTTTATTATAACAAATTAATAAATATATATAGATCTTTAAATTAATGTTAGTATTGTTTTGTAACAATAACTAAAAAGTAGGCAAAAAGATTAAAGATGGTTTCAAATAAAAAATTATGAGAAAAAGGTTGGGATATTGTACTTAACAAGAGATAACTTACCCCAAAAGAGCAAACAAGTCTTTTGATAAATTATATGATTTTTAATAAAATATTGTATTAGTCAAGGTTTTAGAAAGGATTAAATATTTTTAATACTAATGTATTTAGACAAATCATGTCTAGCCCAGTTGGTCTTCCTAAGGGGCAGTAACATCCTGGGGGACTGTGGATGAGATTCCACTTCCCAGTCTACCCGAGTTCAAATCCAAGAGGAGTCAATTGAGGGCACGAGGAGTACCCAGTCATAGATTGGGCCGCCTCCAGCCCAGTCAAAGACAGTGGATGGGTTCTAGGTCCAATGACGGATTAGTGGGTTGTTCGGGATACCACATTTGCGTGTATGTGTTTGTGATAGTCGTTCATTGGTTCAATGCCGCTATGCCTTAAAAAATACTAATGTATTTAGGTTTGTTCACATTCTAGAATTTTGACGATGCATTTTAATAGGATATTAACATATTTTAGTTTTTTGGTGTTTTTTAATATATAATGAAACATGTTAAAAATGATTCACAATTTTTAAATACAGTAGGTCTTCGAATATTAGTTAGAAAAATTGAAACCTTTATTATTTAAACTTTGCAATTTTAAAAAGCTAAAAATATGTTGCTTAAAATGAAAAAAATACATTAATGAAAACAAAAAATATTTAATAATATATACATTTAAGTATCTCGATCATTCAATCTTCTGTTCAATTTTTCATTCATCAAATTGTCCCTTAAATAAAACTCTTGGCCGATTTCATGATGGAGTTAGAATCACGTAAGATCAACTTGTTTTCATGAAACCATAAAGATGGTATTAAATCTTTACAATAATTCTGTTGCGATGATTTGAGAATTTTTTGTATCCTTACAATGTTTTACTTGTAAAAGTTCAGTGTTCGTTTGCTATGTCACAAGTCTAAGAAAAAGGGCTAGTCTCACTTGAACTTAGCATGACATGTGTAGTGTGTGTGCGTGTGTGTATATATATATATAAGTAGTTTAGATGAGAATATCTTCATGTTTCGAGAACACAAGAACACTCTTTGATATAGTCAATCACATGTGATACTCTATTTGATCACATATGATAGATATGTGATACTAAATTAAATCGGAGATGTGATACAAGTGTTATCGGTAGGATACAATAATCCATCATCATGTGATACAAAGTTAGAGACGCATACGTCATGCATTATTCAAGATGAATAATACAATATTCAGACTGAATAATACAACATTCAATATTATTCACCTTGAATAATGCATAATATTCAGTCTAAATATGTCAGATGGCGCGCTCTCAGTTGTCCTCATGTTCACAATGAAAAATGAGTTTCCATTCTCCCCCCCCCCTCTCTCTCTCTACACACACACACATAGGCAAATGATAGTGTGAGAAATTGAGTTTAACGTGAGAAGCATGAGAAATGAATCCGAACTGTTGACCATTTTTAATCTCCTGTACATGTTCTCCTATGAACCGTGCTTTAGAAGAGAACTAATTCAGTGCATCTCATTTTAATGTGCATTCACTATCACTAATCACTGAAACGGTTGATATCCACTTCTTACGTTAACCTCAACTTCTTATCCGAACCCAACCCCATATATAAATATAAGTATAAATAATGAAACATACAAACATAGGAAAACCCTTTACACATATATGTAGGATCCCCCAATCTACCCCCACCCCCTCTCCCCTATTTAAAAAGAAGCAAAAGGCCACTTCTTTCTCCCATGCACTCTTTGTCTTCAACCTCCAACTGTTTTGCTTATTCTTCTTTCTCTCCCTTATCCCTTTAAATTCTCCATAACTTTTCTCAACCTTCTTATACACACACACACACATACAGGTGTATGTATATATATATATATGCATAGTTGTGCAATCATTCATATATATTTCTGATCATTTGTACTACAAGTTCTCTCTCTGACAAAAAAGAAAGAAATCCCAGTTGTCCCTAGCTACATTTCTGACAATGTCAAGCAGAAGATCGCGTTCGCGGCAACCCCGAGTCTCTAGGATCAGCGACGATCAAATTGCGGGTCTCGTCTCCAAGTTACAGCGACTTATACCTCATAACATTCACACTACTCATTCTGACAAGGTCTTTATTTCAATTCTTATACATTACAATATATATATATATATATATATATAAACAAGGTCAAAACCGTCTTTATTGACCGGATGAGTGGTGGAGATCACTTCTTTACTTCTCATTTTTTAGCACTTCTCATTTCAACCTTTCTCTATATATATGTATATATATATATCTAATATCTCCCTTCACTTAGCTTTATATATATATACATGCCTATCAAAACTATATGTATATATAGGGTACATATATAATTGCATGAGGTACACAAATCTATTGGCAGAGCCTCCATCCCCACATTGCAAAAATGACTTGTACTTGTTGTTTTCTGCATGTGTGGCTTGGGTTTGTGTTTGGGTAGATAAGTGATTGGGGATCACATATACATATATAATTAAATAAATCTATATGTAGTATAGTATAGATATATAAACATATAGGGGTGGGTTTAAATGAAAATCGAGTTTTGGTTTGCGAACATAAGAACAGAGGAAATTAAAGTGTTGTCATGTGTCCACATCTTCACGGGCCATTCGTGTATATTTATTATGAATAATGTATCATTCATGATGAATGATACAACATTGAGAATAGATGATATATGATTCATGTGTATAATATATACATGGAGCATTGATTCATGGAACTTTCACCTTCGTGATTCATACTAAGTATGGACACCCGAGGACATGTGCTGTGATCTACTCTGTTCACGGTTCTCAAGCAAAAATCTGATTCGCAGTTGAACTCCCCCCCATATATATATATATATATGTATATATGTATTCACCTAAGACCCTTCTGTTTTCGTGAAACTGGGCCGAGACCATATAAAAACAATGAAACTCCACAATAATACACTATACGACATTTACAAAAAAATATTATAAACATTCAGTGTTATTTATGTGATCTCATAAAAAAAAGTTTGGTCTAACGAGATCTTTTTACACTTATTTGGGACTCATTTCAACTTGTTCTTTCAAATAAGCCAGCTTCAACAGACACATCTTTTTACACTTATTTGGATCAAAAACCTTATTATAAGCAACAAAAAAACAATAACATTTTGCATCAATATTTCTTGATATTGTTAGTTGGGTTGTAATCTTTTTTCTGTCTTTAGTATTTACTTGAATACTCTACAAAAAGTTTTTATCCATTTTCTTGATATTTAAGTACAAAGAATGTATTTAATGACAAAATTGAATCAATTACAATTTAACAATAATTACTAACATGATCTCTAATTAATTATGGTGTAGGTATCAGCTTCAAAAGTGTTGCAGGAGACATGCAATTATATAAGAAGCTTACATAGAGAAGTGGATGATTTAAGCGAAAGATTATCAGAGCTTTTGCAATCTACGGACATCAACAGTGCTGAAGCAGATATTATTAGGAGCTTATTTATGTAATCCTTTTTACCTATTATTAATTAAGCAAATTAATGAACAATTAATTATATAATTTTAGTTCATCAATCCTTTCCTAAAATATAGGCTTTAAATTTCATAACTATATATTATCTATATGATTGTTTGTGTTATGTATAGGTTTATTTATCCAACAAATGTTTAATAGAAATACATGTTTTAGAATATTACATTTAAATATATGTTTAAAATTGTTTTATTTATCTTATAGTTGACAACATTTAAATAGAAAAAAACATATGAATCCAAAACAACGAAGCCATCGAATGATCATATTCAAATATCTTTAAAAAGTAAGAAGACGACAAAACATTATAATTTTTGGGCTGAGTATCAAACTATACGTTACTCATGTGAACTTAGCTTATTTTCATTTTTGGTTATTAAATTGGGTCGGTGTTGTATTGTATTGAACGTTAAATGTGTATAATTGTATCAGGTTTAAAAAACACAAATGTTACTATAAATAATCGAGTAATCTCATTATACAAATTCTACTTGTGTTATTCATATCGATTTTGAAAGATTATTTTGTTCATCAAGAGACCAATTGGGCTTGGCCCATTTTATGAATAACATTCGTTTTAATTGCTAGTCTAAAAATAATGACTATCATTTTAAAAATTAGATTTAGGCTGTGTTTGGCAAGCATAAGCTAGCTTATAAGTTAGTCCATCCAAACATGTATCAGGAAGGTAGCTTATCAGCTAGCTTATAAGCTAGCTTTTTGAAACGCTACTTTGAGTAGCTTATGAGGAGCTTATTGTAGCTTTTTCCAATTATACCCTTATTAATATTAATTATTAAATTCAAATATACCCTTTTTGGTCATTTTACATACTTATAAGCTAGTTTTTGCCAAACATAATTTGTTCAACAGCTAGCTTATCAGCTACTAGCAAGCTTATCAATCAACAGCTAGCTTATCAGCTATCCGCTAGCATATCAGCTACCAGCTAGCTTATAAGCTACGTTTGCCAAACATAGCCTTAGGTGGTAGTAAAATCACTATCAATTTGGTTAGGATCATTTTAAGGTGTTTAAGAAATTTATAAATTATTATGTAAGTTGACAAATGAGTGAGTTAGCAAAAGTCTAATATGTTTTAAGGGAGATTTTATGTGTTTATGGAATGAATATATAAATAAAAAGTTCTACGTTTTAAACTGAATACATATGAAACAAAAATATTGTGAAATAAATAAATAGTAATCAATATATAAAATTCTAGGATTCAATTAAAAAAATCGTATAAAACAACATTTTACAATAACAATTTTATAGTTACCAGTTACCACAACATATGAGGATATCAAATGATTAACCCCTTTGTATACAATGCAATATATGTTATTAATTGAATGATATTATGCAATATGAAAATCATATTGATGTCTTAAAAGTGATCGCATGGAATTGTATAACCATATATGTGTGGATCAAGATCGAGACAGCAGAGCCATTGATGGGTGTCAATGAAAGTATATGAATCATGATTGAGATTAGTATATGTGATACATTTTACATATATGTACATAAAATAACTATGGGTGTCTTTATTTTTGAAAAAATTGCCTGTTTTCTAGAAATCTTTTCTATGAAAAATGAAAGTTTAAAAAATTGTCTTTATTTTTTAAAAAACTCGTTTAGTTGAATTAGTTTTAAAAAATTTTCCAAAAAACTTTTCTTTTTCATCTATACTATATATATAAAAGAAATAACTCAAAAAAGCGGTTATTTAGTCAAGATAACCGTTTTTCAAACATTACACTTAGCACCCGTCTAATTAATCTTTTAGTTTACTTTTAATCCTTCACTTTTTCATTTTTCATTTAAAACTTTATCATATTAACACAAATAATAGTATATAGAGTAAAATGAATTAAAAAAATACATTTCTTTTTATTACAAATTATATCATTGTATAGGTCTCGTTAATACCTTCGAAAACAAGTCTAATATTGAATATTTTTTTTGATTTAATCATAGTATTAATTATCAAATATATATGCAATAGTTAGTTTTATACTTCTCACGTTCTAATTTTTTATTTTAAACTCATATAAATTAATTTTTTTTTATATCTATACTACTTTAATAAGACTCTTAATTAGTTTTTTAAGAACAACTAAATTATTCAATTTTACAACTGCAAAAACACTTTGTACAAACCTTGGATGCATAAATTGAAAACTACTTTCCTTCTTCCTCCCACGTTTCATACCCCTGATTTTGCCATCCCTGCGTATTCTTCCCCACATCTCCTTCTCCATTTTTGCTCTTGTTTCATTCTGGTAATTGGCAAAACTCTTCGACCAGTCACTCGCAATTCTGGTAAGACCGATGTTAGTGGAGATTGTATTACATGTTTAGACAGCAATTTTTTGGATCAAAACTTGATTTTAGTTTCAGTAATTTGTGACATACGTTAATTTGATTTTTCATGTTTTCCTGTATAAACAAGAACAATGTTACTGGAAATTATGTTTGATGTTTAGGAACCAGTTCATTGGATCAGAACTTGTTTTGAGTTTGAATAATTTGTATTTTTGATATGATCTGGTTCATATTATTGATTTTTATGTAATTTTGTTCAATTGGTGTAATCTAATCTAATTTGTCTTATCAATGTTCTTTGTGGGTTTAAAATTCGTTAGCTTTGATAATTCATTTAGGATATACCGATAACCCATACACTATTGGACTAAAAAAATGTGGTTTCAAATAAAATTTTATTACCCGCTGCATCGCGCGGGTATACTGACTAGTTTCCCAAAATGTAGTGTAAGTTAGAAAACTACTTTTGGTAGTTTTCCAAATTTCATTTTCATTTTTCAATTATTGTCTCCTTCTCGTCGCTGGCCACCAACGTCGCCCCATGCTCGCCACTGCTGCCGCCGCCAACCCCACGGCCACCACCACCACAACCAAGTAGAATGAAAAATGAAAAATAAAAAGCGACAGAAAATGCACAACTAAACGAGTTTTATAATTTTCTAAAAATGGAGAATGAAAACTCCATCATTCCAATTAAACGAGTTTTCCAAAATTTTCATAGAAAACTGAAAATGAAAACTCAACTCCATTTTCTAAAAACGTTTTCTATAAAAATAAAAACAATTTTTCACAATTAAACACACCCTGTATATTTTAAGACTCATGTATTTTGAACATGAAAAACCTAACCCAACCTCATAATTTTGGGTTGGGTTCAAACTTGAGTCATTAGGTTAAACCACTTTACTTATGATCAAAGTCATTAGGCCATCCACTGTGGTGAGTGGGTTGGCCTTCGGCTAGCTCCAAGCCGTCGGTTTGGAATATGAACACCGCCGCGTGCCTGATCGGGTTGAGCCAAAACGGTTCGACCAAGCCGACGCCCCTCCACCCCCCACACCACCCCCACCCCCCCTCTCTCTCTCTCTCTCTCTCTCTCTCCTTTCTCTCTATCTCTCTCTTCTTATTTAATTTTTTTTGTTTTTTTATGGAGTGGGTCGATAGTGGATGAATTGGGTAGTTTTGGGTAGTTTTGTGGAAAGCTGATGTGGCGCTGATGTGGCAGCTGAAACCATTGGGTTGCAGTGGGTCGACAGTGGATGACCTTGTTAAATCACTTTTTTTTTTCCTTACTTTCAAAGAAAATAAAATAAAAAAATCTTTTAGTCGATCATCTAGAAAACCGGATTCCAACCGTTATGACAACTTTTATCAATTTAAACAGAAAAACCCGGTTCATAACCACCAGATTCATCAGCCTTTTTCCACTGTTCCTGATTTTCTTTCTTCTAGATATTTCTTTCACACACACACACACACACACACACACAAGATCTCGCCATATCACTGAAAGATAAGAGGTACGATTTACAGTTGAATGAATTCGATCTCTACTCCAATCGATGTAAATCGTTTGTTAATCTATAGCTTGATTCATGTTTTGTTATTGTTAACGATTTGATTAAGGAATTTGAGTGAATATTACTAATTATGATTGGTGAATGTTTATAGATCTGTTAACTTCTTATGAATAAAGTGAATATTCTATCTATTTGTTAATTGTTAGTATATTTTAGGGATTCTCCATCGCGTTGGTGTTCAGATCCAATACAATCTGTTGTAATTGATATTAGTTAGGGTTTGCAAGGGTTTTAATTTTCAGATGTTTAATTGCGAAGAACACTTTTGTGGAAATAGTAAATTAGGTCCAGACGGTGTTCGTTTTTCTGTTAATCGGTTCAGTGTGGTGTTGTTGGTTTTTTGGAAGGTTATCCGTGGCTTTTCCCCGAATAATCCTGGCAAGGTTCACTGACAGCTAAAGCATGCTGTCATGAGTTAATCCCCAGTGGCCACAATCTGGAAGCGCCTGGATTCGAACCTGGGGTAGAAGGGTTAACTAGCCACTTCCCCCACAGACTTTAACCAGTACGCCACAGCCCTTGTGGTTGGCTTAAGGTAGTTTTAGGATTGTGTATTAGGTGACCGTAGATACTAATGTTTATGTAACTTCAGTTGCTTCTTGAATTTGAGGGTTTATATATTTGAATTTCTTGAGTTTGTGTAGAGCATGTAGTGGGTATGTCTTCAGTTAGGAGTTTCAAAAACTTATTACCTTGGGGGATTGGGTGAGTTTAATGGTAATTTTGATTCGTGGAGTTAAAGTGATTTGCGTGTTTTTGCTATTATAAACCTTTTTCGTGGTAGTTGCTTTTTGCCTTATTCTACTCCTTCATGGGAATTTGTATTACTATCTCAAGCCAACTCGCATTCCTTTTGATATCTAACTTATTTAGCAAAGAAAGATAATCAAGGTTGTGTCATATAAGCCTGGTACCTTCTAAGATTCTTGAGTGTCCATGCTTGTTTAAGGGTATTTGGTGTTTCTTTGCTGTGTTCCTGTAAATATTGGATTAACCTGTTAACATATGCCGTTGGTTAGTTATGTATTTGTATTCCCATTTGGCAGATTCCGTATGACCTAGAACATTATGTCGAAGTTACATGTATTCTTTGCGTTTGTTGCTTCCTGAATTTGAGGATTTATATATTGGAAGTTTCATGAGTTCCTATAATTTTTAAATTATGATAGTGGGTATAACTTTCACTTTGGAGTTTCAAAACTTGCACCTTGGTAAGTTAAATGGTATTTTGACTGGTGGGTCAAAGTAATTTGCAGTATCATTTCTCTTGTTAGAATCCTTTCGCTAGTTATTTATGAGGGTTTTATGATTTCTTCTCTTTCATGTTTGTCTACCTGACTAGATTGGCATAAAAACTTATTGTTGCAGTTGTTTTTCACCTTATTCTACTCTCTTCATGGGCAAATATCTATCTCAAGCCAACTCTTAACCTTTTGATACATCTAGCCAGATTTTTGTTTTAAGAGTACTTGGTGTTTATTAGCTGTATTTCCTGTAATATCGGATTAACTAGTTAGCATATGTTGTTGGCTGATTATGTACGATGTATTACCTATTTGGCAGATTCGGATATGGCGCTAGACATATTGTTGAAGTTACAGGCCTGTCCCCTAGGGCAACAGAGCAAGATGTCTACAATTTCTTTGCTTTTTGTGGCACGATCGAACATGTTGATATGGTCAGGTAATTTTGGATTGTGACATCCCTTTAAAATTTTATGGAATCGGGAATTTTATATTTTGATTGGTAATGTACTTGTGTATGGGAAACTAGCTGTCCCCTTATTTCCTTGATTTATCATTATGCAACTCTATCTCATTTTACAATTTATTTTACTTTTACTCACGGTTGCTTCTAAATAAGATAAAATATGTCTCTTTTAACATTGTAGGTTTAGACTTGCTAAGTTTTTGCTCATTAATTTGTTCCTGTGTGTTCAAGTTTCCCCCATTTTCAAGTAAATACATATATACTTGTAGTCTCCCAATTAAAAAAGCACTTGCTGCAAACACTGGAATAATGCCTGGGTCTTTCTCTTCTTTGAAGTGTTGTCTAATTTTTTCATTTGTCTTATTTATTGCCATGTTCAATATTTTCTCTGGATTAATCTTTGTATAATTGTAATTACTCACTGATTAGAGGAAATTTTTGTTCAATAAACAGGGCTGGTGAATTTGCATGTACAGCTTACGTGACATTTACGGATGCTTATGCTGTTGAAACAGCTGCCTTGCTCAGTGTAAGTTACTCTCACGTGGTTGCAATTGCAACAATATGCTTGCTTGCAATTGTTTCCCCGCAATTAAAATATTTTTGTTTTCTCATTTTTTTCTTAAAATTTTAGTGCTTGATCGTGGTGGAGTGCACCATATATGTGTATATGATTGCACAAGAAATTTGGCAAACTATTTCAATTTTAGCTAAATATCTGCTTCAGACTTGGCAAACTATTTCAAAAAATTTGCCTCTACTTTGGAGCAAATTCTCCTCGAGATCACTTTATCCAAGCTTAAAATTTCCATATTTCGAATTTTAGTTGAATTACTGTTTCCATATGGATTGCTTTACTTATAACTTCAGTGTGTTAAAATGATTTAATTGACACTTCTCTTTCCTATTAATAATCAGATTAACGCTTAGGTGTCTTTGTTTTTTAAGAGGGGTCTGAAGTCTGATTTCACATCTAAAATTTCAGAGGATGGTGACCTTTTCTTAACAATAAAACAAACAGTCTTAAGTCTGTAAACCTCTTATTTTTTTAAACTTAAGAGGGTTTAAGAGGTATTTTTAAAAAAAACAAACAGCCCCTTAATGTGATTCCTTCAAACTCTTCCAGGGAGCTACACTTTTGGATCAGACTGTATGCATTACGCGATGGGGCCAAGATGCAGACGAATCAGAGTTTTGGAATCGACCTTCTTCATGGTCACCCGACGATGGGAGTAGCTCAAATGTAAAAATCTCTCTCTCTCTCTCTCTCTCTTCTCCTGTCTAGTACATGATGATTAATATATGACTAATAACAATTAAGAATAAACGTTCACGTCAACAAAGTGTTCAAAACAATATTCTACAATAGAAACATATCTCAATCTTCAATCAGAGATATGGCAAAAGCAGAGAAATTTTACGATCTTAAAATGTGTAGGTACAAGCCAACCAATATGCGTACACAGCGGGGAAGCGGTGACTCTGGCTCAAGACGTGGTCAAGACCATGTTAGCCAAAGGCTACGTTCTGGGCAAAGACGCCTCGGCAAAGCCCAAGCGTTCGAGAGTCCACGAGTTTCAGCCAGCGCGGCCGCCAAAGTGGCCGAGTTGAGCGAGAGAATCGGGCTGACCGACAAGGTGTTTGCTGGATACGAAGCGGTTCGATCAGTGGACCAAAGGTACCACATATATGACACCACGAAGTCGGTTGTGTCGGCCACCGGAAGAACGGCGGCTGCTGCTGCTACCACGGTGGTTAACAGCAGTTACTTCTCGAAAGGCGCTCTTTGGATGTCGGATGCTCTGAATCGAGCTGCGAAAGCCGCTGCGGATCTCGGGACTAATGGTATTAGCAAATGAAAAGTATAGTATAATTATAGTTTGTTGGGTTTTCTTATAATATTTGCTACAGATTAACTTTGTTGATTGAAGTTGAAGTATTGTGGTATGTATAGCTGTCATATGTAGGTTTTATGCTTTGTAGCTAATAAAAGGTCTTTCTTTACTTGCTATATTCACCTCTTTCTTGCTTTCTACTGGGATTCTTTGCCCCAATGAGTTGGACCACAAGTTTGTTCATTATTCTTTTGCATTTGTAACATAAAATGTTGTGAAAAAAGTAAGAAGTGAAGGTTAAAAGAAAGGCTATATGTAAAATTGTGTGGGAAAAAAAAAGGAAAAAAATGTTCATCTTCTATGGAAAATGGACATAAAATAGCTATTTTGGCCGACTGAATGTCTTTTAGCCATATTTTATGTTTTTCAAAAATCATTTATGAAGGGGTCAAAAGTCAAAAGAAAAAGAAAGATATATTGGGGTCAACAACTTGCTAATTACAGGAATTAAATATGTAATTTCTTCAACGACTTGCTAAATACGAGGACTAAATCTGTAATTTATTCAGTAATTTGCTTACTACAATTTACAAAGACCAAAATTGTAATTTAGTTCAACAAGTTGCTAATTATAATTTACCAAAGCATTGACTTTCTAGAAAGTGTGACAAAGATTACCAAGGCCATCCACAATGGTTCCGGTTGGTATCATTGTCACCTCAACGCTATATAAGCTTATCAACACGTTACCAATATCATACAAATCCATCCACATTCATACTAATTCCACACCAATCTAAACAATTAATTAAAAAAATAAAAAAAATAAAAAAGAAGAGAGAGAAGGAAGAGAGAGATAGACACAAAGGAGAGAGAGAGAGAGAGGAGAAGAGAGAGAGAGAGAGAGAAGAGGAGAGAGAGAGAGGAGAGAGAGAATGAGGAGAGAGATTGATACCAAACTCGGCAACTGGTGCCATGCGGTACCGCGTGCGGATACCGGCGTGGGGGGGTACGTTCGGTACCGGCTCCATGACACACCCCATAACGGATGGCCTAATAGCTAGTTTAACAATTGTCGAATGGTTTAATCTAAAATATTAAGATACTCTTATTATACAATGCAAAATTAAAATGATTGTTTGGTAATTTGTTGAGTAGGACGTTGACTGGTTAAAAAAGATGGAAAATATAAAATCATTCAAATTTTAACCATTAATGATTTAAATGTTGCATTTAAAAAAATTTACTTTGAGGCTAAATGGGAGGAAAGTTCAAATGTGAACTTAATTTTGGTTGTGAATAAGAGAACGAAGCTCAATCATTCATCCGGTCAATGAAGACGAATTTGACCGGTCTCCATTTAATAATCTTTACCCTTTCATGAATCACGTCAATCCTCTGTCATCACATCCACGTAACCGAAGACGTATGGCTGATATTCTTCCCCACATTCACAACCAAATTGACATTCACAACCAAAATTGAGTTCACCTAAGCCGGCTAAATGGGTATTTACCAATGTTCAAAAAAGCTCGCCGCAACAGCTGCCATGGCGCGCCGTGGCTCAAGGCTTGTGTCTCACGCCACGTTATGCCTGAGGCACGCCATAGAGTAATGCACGGGTTTTTGAAACCTAATATTTGAGTTTACTTGGTTTTTTAATGTCTTATTTGATATTTTATTATATAACTTAATGTAAATGGTTTATTATCTTTGATTCACTGAGTAAAACTAGTAAACCTTTTATATATGTGTATAATATTATATAGGATATATAAATTTGCCGCTATAAGGCCATCATTAGCCGTGGACGGTAGATGACCGGTACCAAGCGGTACCGGTTGTGAACAATATTGTGTGTCACCGGTACTCTACCGGCAAGGAACCCAATCGACATGTGGTGCCGGTCTTTCTCCTCACCCCACCCCCTACCCCCCTCTCTCTCTATCTCTCTTCTTTCTCTCTCTCTCTCTCTCTTATTTTTATATTTATTTTTTTATTCAATTAATTAAAGGGGTATGGTATTGGTATGGTTAAGGATGAAAGGTACGGTGTTGGTAAGGTAGTGGTAAAGCTGATGTGGGTGGTATGGCTAAGGATGGCCTTAGTCACGCATTGGAAAACGTCATATCCTCGCCTTGATTCCAATGCTTGAGGCTTGGCCTTGCAGCCACGGCACGCCTCACGTTATTTGGAACCTTGGTATTTACTTAAATTTCCAAATATTACGAGAAAATATGAAATTGGAATCTTAGGTGGGGCCACGAGAAGGAGACTAATCAACGGCGATGCGGACATCATACTTTCACTTTCCGCCGATCCAAAGTAACGTATCCTTCCCTTCCCTCCGGCGGCCATTTTTGACCGCCATTGAAGCAACTGTCGGTGGTCACTTTCTCCAAATCTCTACGTCTTCCTTCTCTCATCGTTATCGAAAAGTCAACGATAATTCTCATCAGGTTTCAATCCACCAAATTCAACTCCAGATCTAATGTGTAATGTGTGATTTGTGTATTCGAGTTTGAATTTTCTGTCGATTTTGAGGTCATGGATTCGGTTTCGATCCGTGTGCCTTACAAAAACCTCAAGCATAATGCCGATGCGGAGGTCGAAATGATGAGTTTGCAAGAGGAACGAATCGAATCTGATAATTCGAACAGAAATTCTAACGGAAATGCCTCCGGTTATTCGGAAGGAGGACCTCCGACGGAGAATTGTAGCTTGATTACGTTGATTTTGAGCTGTACTGTGGCCGCCGGTGTTCAATTTGGTTGGGCCTTGCAACTATCGCTTCTTACTCCTTATATCCAGGTTTTTTGTTCTCTTTCAATTTCAACTTCTTAATAGAAAGTCTTAGTGAATAATTGGATATCGATATCTGGATATATGTCTATGCGTTTTTACCTAATTTGGAGCAATTGCGGTTGGTTTAAATTATAGATATAGGTTTGGTGATGATGAGGTGATTCCTTGTAGGTTGAGGATTCTAATTTTTTTAAACTGCAGTTTTTGTGATGCTACATGCTTGATGAGGTCACTATTGAGTTGGAATTTAGGTACTTGATATTCATGTTAGGAAATAGAAGCTTGACATTGCTCATATGAAGACAACATGAGTTTGGATTCGAACTTAGAAAGAGTATTTATTTATGGAAGTGATGTATACTCGTAGGGAGCCAATGTGTTCTGCCTAACATATGCACTGCCACAACTTCTACTGGAAATTAGATTCATGTATACGTCGTCCCTTTCTCTCTTGTCTAAATCTTAGTGCAAGAGATCAGATCTTGCTATTTTTTTTTGGAAATTTCGAGGCTTTGCCCCAACTAATCCGGCAAGGTTCACCGAAACTAAAGCATGCTGCATGAGTTAATCCCCAGTGGCCACAATCTAGAAGCGCTGGATTCGAAACCTAGGGTAGAAGGGTTAACTAGCCACTCCCCCCCACAAGCCTTAACCAGTACGCCACAGTCTTGTGGTTAGATCATGCTATTATGTGTAACTTGTTTTTCCTTTGTGCAATTAGAGGGTATCTTCACGTGGAATCTCAGTATCATAGTGTGAAGTTGGATGGTGGTTGATGTTAATCAATTAGTTTCATATACATTTTGAATTTACTTCATATAGTTCTTAGCTGGGTTGTATTGCAATGGCTTATTGAAGCATTCAAGTGACAAAATCATGTTGGATGTAAAAAGGGAGATCCTGATGTGTTAAGGCTCCTAGGCTTTGTGCAGGCTGGGGAGCATAGTTGCTAATGGGGGACAAGACACAATCTTATTGACGGGCAACTTGGGTTCTTTGCCCTGTCTAAGTCCCGTGGTGTTGCTGAGGCATGCCTTGGCCTTTGAGGCGCAAATAACATTGATAGCGAAAGTATTCATCGTGCATGGTTTTCTCTTGCATTATGTTAAGAGGTTGTTTACTCGAACCTATAACCCGTGGGAGGGAATGCTCTCACTAGTTGCTCCGGGTCTCACCCTCATCATGCTGATTATAGATGTAACAAAATTTAGAAGTTGGATATATGTTTGTTGAGGCCAGGTATTGATTTTGTGCACACCTGTATGCATATGTGTACTAGGATATAAAGTAATTTTATTCCTGAGATGATACACCGTTAACATGATATAGAAATTTTTAAAAAAGAAAACCACATGATTGCAAATGGGCTACTCTTGTGAAATGTTAGTGGTAATGGGTATATTACCACGTGGAACTACATATATTTATGGTAATAGGTACATTAGCTGGCAATTGCTTACAAGAAGACTTGTCTATGGGATGACTTCCAACTTTATTAGTAATTTTTTTTTTTTGTGGTGGTTAAAGTTTTTATTGACACTGGCTTTTTGTTGGATGCAGACACTTGGAATTGGGCATGCGTTCTCTTCGTTTATCTGGCTTTGTGGTCCTATTACAGGTCTTGTGGTAAGTTATGATACTTATTGTTTAGAATTCTGAATCATCATACTGCTCTATGAAGTTTCTTCTGTATACATTTGCTGGCCGTGGTCCAAATGATCTACAAGTAAATTACCAATATGGCTTCACTTGCTTACTTTGGTAGCTACTGCTTTCTTGGGTAGCCACACATTTACCTTGGCATTTGCATTTATGCTGCACTCATTGTTATAACAGTTACTTTTCAAGTCCCTTCTTTTGCGTTGATATGAGGTCTTGGCCATTGCAGGTCATTATAAAGTGATCAATATTGATACCCCAATTGTTCTTTTATTGCCTTTTATTCATTCACTTATAAATTTGTTTGAGGCCTCTGTGTGCTCTTGTACAATTAGATTACTTCTTTGTTTTTACCCCCTTTTTCTGAGTTTGTTTGCATTTAAGTATGTGAGCACTGCTTTATTAGGAGGATCAGAGTTCCGAGGGAAGTATGCATCTTAGAACCTGCATTGAATTAAATATGTTAGTGTGTTTTGTACCTCATTTATATGCATCCATCTGTTGATATTGGTGTGTTTGTACTTCTTCTATGGCCTGTCATATGCAATCAATCAAAGTTGAATAGCTGCATGAAGATGCTGCTACCAATTGGATTATACTTTTTTCGTCTTCTCCATTTGTCTTGAAATTTATTATTATGGTAATGGAAGTAAAGAACAAACCAAGAAAAGGAAGAGATGCTGACACACTGTTGTGAGAAGATGCGATGGATGTTGTATGTGAAGAGAAGAGAGAGATGGAATATCAAATAACAAACAACTGATGCATGGCATACATGACATTTATGCTTAGGTCAGAGATAGGAAACTGAAATTGGGGTTCAGATAAGGGAAAGGAAATTTAAGGTTCTGTGGCTTACTTTTTCTGTTAGAATTTTGTGCAAGTTTGACAAGAATTTATGGGTTATTCCAGGCATTTCCTTTGTTCTTTTTTGCTTGCATGGATGGATAGGTGGTGGTTACATATTCTTTTTGTAAATTAACATCATATTATTGTACTTCTTTCAGGTTCAACCTTGTGTTGGTATTTGGAGTGATAGATGCTCTTCAAAATATGGGAGAAGACGGCCATTTATTTTGGTTGGATCTCTCATGATATCCATTGCTGTGAGCATTACTACGTTTCAGCAACCTGTGTTTTTAGCTTTTATTCTTTACCGTATTTTGGATCCGCTAAACTACAGTTTGCACTTTAGGTGATAACTATCGGATTTTCTGCAGACATTGGGTACTTGCTTGGAGATACAAAGGAACATTGCAGGTTTCTACTTGCTTTTTTATATCCTTCTTTATATCTCACTATAGTTAGTTATATAACCTAGTTATTATATAATGCAGCACATTCAAAGGTACACGGACAAGGGCAGCTTTTGTCTTCATCATAGGTTTCTGGATGCTGGATCTTGCTAATAACACTGTTCAGGTAAAGATTTCTAAATATGTTTTGTGTCTGTTTATAAGTTATAACTTGACTAGAGTGATTTAAGTTTTCACATCTATGTCTTCATAATGATTTTAACAATTATAGGGTCCTGCTCGAGCTCTCCTGGCTGATTTAGCAGGTGGGTGACCAAGTTTCCCTTTCGTGAGATTTTGATGTTTTATGTCTTTAGAAATGCTAAGATTAATGTTTTGGATAGGCCCTGATCAGAGAAACTCAGCAAATGCTATATTTTGCTCGTGGATGGCGATTGGAAACATTTTAGGGTTTTTATCTGGCTCTAGTGGAAATTGGCACAGGTAAATCATATATAAACAACTATTTGAACACAGTGAAACATCTACAAAAAGTCTCCTTTTTAGTTTTTATCGTGTATTGAAACCGGAAAAAAAGAGGGTTTTTAATGGCAATTTATTTTTGTTACTTGAAATGTGGTCATTGTCATTACTAATAAATTCAGACACCTATTCAGGAGCAGATATTTTGCAGTTCAACTTGAGTTTTCTTTTCCAATCTTTTTTCAAGTTGTGTTAGATTTTTCTCACATAGTCATTTGGACTCTCCATGGCAGGTGGTTTCCTTTCTTGACTAGTAGAGCTTGTTGTGAGGCATGTGGAAATTTAAAGGCAGCTTTCTTAGTTGCAGTGGTGAGTTTTCAATAATAGCTGATGCATCTATAAATTTGCGAAGCTTGGCTGTATGCTTTTTAATTTATAAATTAGGTTTCCCATAATTTTATATGGTTCTGTTGTTACCTTTGGTGCTATAGAAATATGAGTGATCTTGTTTTTAGACCCGTGTCTTCTTTATAAGAGTTATAGTCCCTCTATCCCATGAAAGTCCATCATTTCCTTTTACTGGTTGTTCCTTGACAATTGCAATATTTTTTTTTGGTAGGGTTTCATTATTATATTACAATTACTTGTTTGTCTATTGTCATAAATTTATTTTTTTATATTCCAGTATTCTATCTAATATCAAAGAGCATCTTAGATATTCCACAGATAGTGTTATGAGTTACTTATATTATGTGGCAAGCCAACTCTTACGGTTTTCATTGACCAGAGGAGTCGTATCTATTAAGTTATAATTGGTTCAAAATAGGATTCGTTGATATTTTGATCCTCCAGCATTGTGCTCAATAAATTGACAGATCGCCTGCTAAATGCTGCTATAATATATTCATGGGGATGGTATTATTGGGATTTGGGATTTAGCTGGGCTGTGTTCATCTTTGCTATTTTTTTGGGATAACTACATGATATGTTACATATTAACAAATCACTGGTGTGTTCACAGATTTTTCTTACTTTCTGCACATTGATGACACTCTACTTTGCAAAGGAGGTCCCATTAGCACCAAAGCAGCATCACAGATTATCGGACTCTGCTCCTCTTTTGGACGACTCTCCTCAGGCTGGGCCCGACAATTCAGAATCAAAAGCTCTGACAAATTTGGTAGATCAAAAAGCTGGCAAACCGGCTGAAGGTTCTTTTAATATGAACACAAGTACAACAAATATGAACACTGAAGTTGAGGAAGATCAAGTTGAAAGTTTTAACAATAGTCCTGGAGCAGTCTTGGTCAACTTGTTGACCAGCTTACGACATTTACCAGTAGGGATGCATTCGGTGCTTATTGTAATGGCTCTTACATGGGTAAGTCTGATGCCTGTAAGCTAGATTCTGTTGGTGCGTTAAATTATGTATACAGTTTTCTGCTTTTATTTACCTCTACATTCACATGTGCAGTTATCGTGGTTTCCATTCTTCCTTTTTGATACGGATTGGATGGGCAGGGAGGTTTATCATGGCGACCCAAAAGGGGATGCTGTTGAAATTCGAGCTTATGATCAAGGTGTCCGAGAAGGTGCATTTGGTTTGCTATTGAATTCAGTAAGAACACAAAATTGAGCATCAACGGTCTTGCTTTTTCTAGATAGCCACCAATTCAAATCTTGAAAAATAGAGATTTTAAACTGTTACTCAGTTTCATCATACCTTTGTTTAATTAAGGCTATGTTTGGCAAAACTAGTTGATAAGGTAGCTTTTGACTGTAAAATGACAAAAAAAGACATGTTTAAAATTTGATAGTATAAACTTAGTAGGGATATATTTGGAATAAAAAAAATAATAAGTTAAGTCACCAAAACGCTAGTGAGAGTAGCTTTTCAAAAAGCTAGCTTATAAGTTAGCTTATGGTCCATTCAAACATGCACCTGATTTATAAGCTAACTTATTTTTACCAAACAATGCCTAATCACTGCTGCATTTTTTAACGACTTCTCTTTTGTTATTCTTTTGCTGCTATTTTTGTCTAACCTTTATTATGCAAATCTCTTGGGCAGGTTGTTCTTGGTATCAGTTCTTTCCTCATTGAACCAATGTGTCAATGGCTCGGTTCAAGATTAGTGTGGGCATTGAGCAACTTTGTGGTGTTTGCCTGCATGGCTGGCACTGCTATCATTACCTTAATTTCTGTCAGACAATCTCAAGGAACCGACCGCATAGTTGGAGAAAATGAGTCTATCAAGAATGCGTCATTAGTTATTTTTGCGATTCTTGGCATACCCCTTGCTGTAAGTATACAATATAAAAATGAATCTAATCCACTTCTTATGCCAATCTTGTCTATATTTGTAATGTCTTGGCTACTTCGCATATAATGAAGTTGTTGGTGATTTTAGCGTCATAATGCATTTTGGTGTAGTTGGGATTTAGTTGGATAGAAAAGGTTTATAGTTAATCTTTCAGCACTAGTTAGGTGGTGTGCAAGCTTGTATAAGCAACTTAAACCTTAAATTCCAGCAAGTTTCTCTTCGTAATTCCATGCACAAGTTTCTGATATGTGTTACATTGTGTATGCTACAGATCACTTATAGTGTTCCCTTCTCTGTCACGGCAGAATTGACTGCTGATACAGGAGGTGGCCAAGGTTTGTGCTGAATCTCTCTGTAGATTTCTCGTTATTATCTATTAACGCAACTTAAACAGTGCTTATTCTGTTGTTTGTTGTTGCATTCAGGATTGGCAATTGGAGTACTAAATCTTGCAATTGTTATACCTCAGGTAGTTCCATTGTTTCTTATTGGTTGTTTTCTTTTCTCAACTACACCGTGCTATAAATTGAATATATCTTTTGCATAATTTCAAAGAGGCATCTCCATTCTCTTACTTTTCTTTAGTAGTTTGTTCTTTCTGGACATCATGAAATAAACCACTTAATTGCCAAAATGCGTAGTCGTTTTGAGATGCACAAGAGGATCCCAGAGATTCGTACAAATTTGGCCTAGTAAAGCCAAAGATTCGGTACAAAATGCCCGGCTAGAAGCCCGACCAGGCCTAAAGTTCGATCATGCCAATTTACATCGAGCAAAGCTTTGATTCAAAAAGATTTGGTACAAAACATCCGATCATGCCTATTTTCACACAAAAATCCTGGCCCAGACTGAGTTTTTTTGCTTACTAAAAAGGGACAATTAGCAACACTTATCCGGTAAGAGGCAATTACCACTTAGGGGTTGTTTACTAAACACTTACGCCTCTTACCCAGTGGAAATGATCGGTCTTTATCAACACTCTTACCGTGCCATTTTGCCAACCTAGAATCTTACCTCATTACCTGATTAGTGCTTACTAGGAAAGAAATGCTTATACCATGCCATTTTAATGACCAAGAATCTTACCGATCAAATAAGCAAAGATGGCAGATGGGTGATCTTTTACCCAGTTTATAATTAGTAAATAAATGTTCCACAAATTTTGATGTACAGATGGTTGTGTCACTCGGTGCTGGCCCATGGGACGCTTTATTCGGTGGAGGAAATGTACCAGCATTTGTTCTTGCTTCATTAAGCGCCCTAGCTGCTGGTATATTTGCTGCTATAAAGCTTCCAACTCTTTCCAGCAATCCTTACAAACCAACCGGTTTTCATTTCGGGTGACGTCCTTCCTTCCTTTCTTCCCATCGATAGCTACCAACTTGTACATTATTAGCCTGGCACGACCAGAACGTACAAGGTTTTTCGCAGCCGTTCTTCAACTTTTTCACTATAAAAAAACATGCTGCAGATTTGATGTCGAGATGAGTTCTTTTTTTTTTTCATACGTGGTTTGTACCTTACACACATACGAGTACTGTATATCGTTTATAGTCAGAAAAAAAGTAGTTTAGCGTAGGGATAACCAATCATCGATGTTTTTGGACATTTTTTGATCATCATGTAATCTATAATCAACATTATATTCTTTTCTTATTCTCTGTTTTGTGAAATGTGTGATTTGATGTTTGTGAACTCATGATCAGGAGGAGGCTATGTGCAAGATACAATTTTTGTAACTTGATATTCTGTAATCTTGGTGGTTTGTGGGTAGTTATAAGATTCCTAACTTCGTGATTTGTGGATCTAGCTAAAAGACTAAAAGATTTGTCAATTTTTTTAAAAAATGTTTCATCTGATCCATAATTTGCCGACCCTGTAATAAAATATTTCAAAAAAATTGATAGATCTTTTCTCTGTCTTTTGGCTAGATATGCAAATTATGACTTGAATATTGCGACGTAGTCACGTGTGCATTTGGATAAAATGAGTGATGAATACTAGAAGATCATTACCAAGGAGTGTAGCCTGTGGTAAAGGCTTGGGCCTACATAGTGGTGAACCCGAGTTCGAGCCCTGGGACGCATTCTGGAGGTACGGGGTTCGACCCCGGGCTGTATGCTTTAGCATGGCTTCGCCCAAAATGCCGATGATTTAGTTGGGCCCAATGTGGTCTGGATACTCTTCCAAAAAAAATAACTAGGAAGATCAATTTAAATTGTTAAATGATTGTTTGAGTAAGGTGCCCTTACGTATACCAAATGTTATTAAGCAAGTGCTTATCAGCAAGGATGTTACTCTCACTTACCTTATTATGTAAACCGTTCTCAGTCTATCGAAATGATTATCGGCAAGCATCTTTTTTTTAACGCAGTTAACGCACATACACGTTTCAGCGATATCGGGTCTCCTTACGGGCAATTCACTAATTCATGTGACCCAGCCCAACGTATGGCTGACCCGTCCGAAAGGACAGATCTAGAGTCAAGAAAGGTCGCTCGTAGAATCGAACCGGTAGCGTGGCTTCCATCCCAACACCCCAAATGTACTTATCCAACTGAGCTAGTCCCTTTGTTATCAGTAACCATCTTACACCACTATATAAAGCTCTCTCCCATTTGCATAGCAAATCACACTATCTCAATTCAGTTTCCCCATTTTTTTTAATTGGATTACAATTTGCCACGTGTCCTCTTCTCACTATCTTTCAAACTCTTCATAACTGTCCACCTCCCAATCCTTAACAGATAAAACACCACCACCATCAACCACCACCATGGCAACCGCCGCACGCCACCGCCACCACCACCACCACCGTCCTCCGCCCCTCTCCCCAACCACCACCACCCCCACCCCAAACCCTCCGTCCCACCCTCTTCTCCTTCACCAAACCCAATTCCCTCAAACCATCACAAAACTCCACGTTCTTCCCAACCAACAACCCCATCTCCACCACCACCACGCACACAACCACCCAAGAAACCGTCTTCTTCGACGGCGGAGCTCACTACGGCGACCTCCTAGCAAACCTCCTTCTAGGCTTCACCCTCGTTGGCTCCCACTCACCCTAGCCGCAGTCCTCCGTGGCTTCTTCCTGCGGTACCGCTTCACGAACCTCGGGTCACCGTCGTGTCCGGGTTAACGGGTCAGGACCGGAGCGATTTCTCGTATAAAGTCGTGAAAGATGTTCAGGTGGTTCCGAGGTTTATTGGCGAATGGGGCGATGTGATCATTACCTTAAAGATGGAACCAAGGTTGATTTGAGAAGTGTTCCGAAGTTTAGGGAGATTGCCAAGTATTGTTTATCGATGGCTGAGAAGAAATCCGGTGGTGAATCGGAAGAGAGCGGTGGTGGTGCTAAAGGGTTTTAGAGGGTTTTGAGGGTTTTGATGTTGATATATGCATTGCACACCACCTGTTCGATGATTTGCCGCTGTGGGAAATTGAAGTTTGAATCTTTGTTGGTGGGGATCTTGTTTGATCGAAACAGGTATGTACATGTTCGTAATTCGCTAGTTTGATCAAGATTATCGGTTATATTCTTTGTATAATCTTATGTTTACCAACTTACTTGATGTTGAAACTTGAAATTTGATGGTGATTTCTTGGGTAAACCTGTTTTCTGTGTAAATTTGATATACAGAGTAATTGAATTTGATGGTATCGAAATTTTCGGTAATTTGCATTTCTTAATCATCTTTGTATTTGAGGGGATGCGATGGAAAATCTCATGTACCCCAGGTCCATTCTAGGTGTTGCAAAAGCCTGTTGTGGTCATTTCTTGTCTCCTGGGATTAGTTGGTGCACGTAAGCAAGTCTGGAAACCCACGGTTACCCAAAATAAACTTAGGAATCAGAATCACAACTGTAGATTGATGAGGGGCCTCTATTTATTTTTCTACTACAGATAATCACTACTTCAGATTTCTCAAGTGTTTTGATCCATTGACATTTTGATGTTGGTTCCTTTGGGGCTTATCTGCCTTCCAAGAATGCTATTTTTTCTGCAATGGTCTTGCTATTGGGCCTTTTAGCCTATTTCAGTTAGACTTGGCCTTTCTACTATGATGGGCACTTAAGCTACCATAGCCCAACAATTAGAATGGACCTAGAATAGAAGCATAGGTTAGTCAGATTAAGAGGTTGTTTGATTATTTTCCATCAAATCTTGTGTGTGTTTGGACTAATTTGTCTGTATAGACTTGTTAGGTGTTTTTCAGAGAAGGAAGGAGTGTGTTTTTTAATCATGAGGGGTAGGTTTGGAAGAAAAAAAAACTTGACTTAAGGCATTAAGTTCCCCTATAAGCTTTTTGAATAAGTCACTTTCTATATCATTAAGCCACTAGCCACTACCAAACATTCATGTATAGCAAAAAAATAAGTTGTCAATCCCAATAAGCTCATTAAGTTGATCACAAACATCCCTTAAGCATTTACTTGTATTGTTGATGAGTAGAGTCCAGTCTTGTGGTTGTTTCACTTGATATATGGCATCAAGAGACAAACAACTCGTCTAATCGTATATCCTATGTGGTTCTAGTTGTACCAAACACCAGATAGACAACTTGTACGAATTGTCTAGCTCATTTTGTCTACCAAATGCTACCCTAGTCCCAACATCATGTAAGGGAGGCATAGGATCACATGCATGAAGTACATGTAACACCCTTATTATGGAAGGCCCATTTGATTTGAGAGTTTGGAAAGGAATCTATTGAGTACCTCCACTTGTTATTAACAGCTTTTGCCAAAGGTACATTCACTCTTAGCCAAAGGACAATCATTCTAAGTCAACTTGAAACAAAGAATGGAAAAGGGTTTGGTCCAAATCCGCTTTCAATGAAAGAATAAA
>CM058043.1:97893788-98213788 GCA_030169165.1 Centaurea solstitialis
TATTGTCCGCTTTGGGCCCAGTCCAGGTCACCCGTACAGTTTTGTTCTTGGGCCAAGTCCATGCACCCAGTCCAGGTCACCCGTACAGTTTTGTTCTTGGGCCAAGTCCATGCACCCAAAAGGCCCTCATGCCAAGTGAGATTATCCACACCCTTATAAGGAGTGCTTTGTTCTCCTCACCAGATGTGGGACGAGTTGTTACATATCGCGTCCACGAAATTTATAAAAACACACACACACAAGTTGTTATTGTTGTTTCAAAAGTTAGAAGAAGGGTAAAAATGTAAATTAGAAAGATTTGAAAAACTCCACATTTACACAAAATCACACACACCCACATGATTGATATCACACACCACCACCACCCCCAAAGAGAGCGTTTTAACTAAAATTGAAAAATGGGAGCCATTGAAATCCATCAAATTCTTTGGCTACCATTCTAGTTGAGTCACGAATTCCATCATGTTAAGTTTAAAATCCACACGCTACTGTGTGCTTTTGTGCGTGTATTGATCGATCATTCATTCAAAGTCTTGTAAACCATCATCAATCCAATCCACCATTAATGGTGGACTTGTGGATTTCAGTGTTTTTTTTTTTTTCAAACTACTCTTCATAAGCCCGCCTTTCTTTAAACCCCACCACCACAATTAAACTCTACTACACTTTGATCGTATAAATTCTCTCAGATCTACGGAAAAAAACCATCTTTCTCGATTTTCGAGATTTTATACATTTATACTGTACAAAAAGGTAACATTTTTAAAATCTTTATTTGGGTTTTGATTTTGTTAATTTGTTTCTGTTTGTGATTGGATGGTTTTGGTTTGAATGAAACTGTTTGAGTTCCAATTTTCTAGTTAGTTCTGTTATTGGATTCTGAATGCACGAAAGGTGTTTGATTTTATGCCTCAATGAAAAAAGTAATCGAATCCAAGGCAAAATTGGAGTTCCGTTTGAAGGAAAGCAGTAACTTGTAAAAGTTTAGTTGAAAAGAAGGGAAATTTGGAATTCCTTTTGTCTCTTTTTTCAATTTACCCTTTTTCTTGATTTTTTTTATATAAAGATTTTATATAACATAACATATATGTAGCACAGTAGAGAAAGAATCCATTATATACATAAACGCCAAAAGAGTCTTCCTACTTTAGCATGCGAGAGGTGGGTTTTGTAGATAAAGGAGAGAAGTGTTGTTGTTATTAAAAAGATGAAGAAAGCTTGTGATGGTAATAACAATGGTGGTGGTGGTGAAGCTTTGAAGCAGAAGGAAAGGCACATAGTTTCTTGGTCTCAAGAGGTTTAGTTTCATCTTTCTTGATTCAATTTTGTTATATTATTGTGATTGTTGTTGTGGGTTTTGATCTTTATGTTAATCTTGGATTGTTTTGGGGTTCAGGAAGATGATATATTAAGAGAGCAAATTAGTATCCATGGAACTGACAAGTATGATTCTTTTTTTTTCCAAGTTTGTGATCAAATTGAAATTGATATGGTTTGATGAAACTGATTGGTGTTATTTGTAGTTGGACAATTATTGCATCAAAGTTTAAGGATAAAACCACCAGGCAATGTAGAAGAAGGTATTTATGCTATTTTTTTGTTTCTTTTAATCCTCTTATGTTCATCTTTCTTTTATATTATTGCTAATATTGGATTTGGATTTTGGTTACAACTTTATAAATGCAGATGGTTCACTTATTTGAATTCTGATTTCAAGAAAGGAGGATGGTCACCTGAGGAAGACATGCTCTTATGCGAGGTGAAGTTTACGAAAATACCCTTGGTGGTTTGTGGTTCTTTTCAGTTTTAGTAAACCATTTAAGACGAAGTAGTCTGATATCGAAAGATGGTATGCAGGCCCAGAGGATATTTGGCAACAGGTGGACTGAGATAGCGAAAGTCGTTTCAGGCAGGTAAGGGTTTCTATTCGGTTGTTAGTTTTGTATCAATGAATGTAAAGCACAAGTAGAAGTAAGTTGTTTGGTTTTCCATATATGAAACAGAACAGACAATGCTGTAAAGAATCGGTTCTCCACTTTGTGTAAGAAGAGAGCAAAGCATGAAGCGTTGGCGAAAGAGAATAATGTTTCTTACATTAATGCAAACAACAAAAGAACCATGTTCCACGATGGGCAGAAGATGGAAACTTCAATGCCTCCTATGAAGATTCGGTATGCTTGATGTTGAATTTCTTTCCCATATATATATATAATGTTAGGTTCAAGGGAAAACCTCAAAAAATGGAAAACTGAGGAACACCCTCATAGCCCTTCATCTGGACCGTATGCACTTGTGCATAGTAATTTGTAATATGCACACGTGCATAAAAACCAAAAAACAACTTAATTTACTTCTATGCAAAAGTGCCTATGGTCCAGATGAAGTTACAAGGGTGTTCCTCGGTTTTCCCGTGAACCTCCCTCTCTCTCTCTCTCTATATATATATATATATATATATAGATATATGATATCGGATATCAGGTCAAACCTTTGACATTAATACCCCTGTACTGATTTAGGAGAAAACTTGTTGCTGGTACCCTGGAAGATTGCAGTGTGGAAGAAGGAATGATTGGGAATCGTAGAAATAGCCAGCAAATAAGAACTCCATTCACAGTGCTTAATGGTCATAACATTAATGATTCGAAAACTCAGCTTCATGCTAGCAATAAGGAAGTCCCAAAAGATGGTAATTCAACTTCTTCCATGATTGGATTTTAGAATCCAAATCAAAATGTACAAAGATTGTAAACATTTGATGTATGAATATAAACATAAGCTGTAAGAAAAGCTGAATAGCTAATGAGTCTTTATGTCTGATAAAAGCAGCTAGCTATAATATGGGTGAAGGAACATTTCTCAAGAAGGATGACCCAAAGATTATTGTACTGATGCAACAAGCAGAACTGCTTAGCTCACTTGCACTTAAAGTTCATACAGAGAAAACAGATCAGAGTTTTGAAAATGCTTGGAAGGTGAAAAGCTTTCTCACAACAAGTTCTTTGTTTATAACCATCTTTTCTTTGTCTTATGATAAACGAACACTTCAACCAATAAAAAATTCAATCTTTATCTGAATTGCTTCAGACCCATTTGAACATGTACAAATGTAGCTACGATGTAAATATATCATGTCTAACGTTACATCATACGAAAATCAGGTTGTCCAGAATTTTCTTAAGCATACGAAAGAAAGTGACGAGCTTGGATTCAACGTTTCTGATATGGGTTTTCAACTTGAGAATTTTAAAGATTTTGTTGAGGATATAAGAAGTTGTAATGATGGCAGTCAACAGTACTGGAGGTAGTAATTATGAATTAGAGTCTTGTTTTGCGCTTCGTGTAGTTTTTTTTTCACCATGTTCTAACTCTAAAATTTGTTTCTTCAGGCAACCCGATTTGTACCAAGGATCGCCGTCTAGCTCTGAATATAGCACCGGTTCGACCATCCTCTCCCAAATAAACGAGAGATTGGATGGATTATGTGAAGTTGAACACCAACCACCTGAAAGTAATATTGTTGGTGATGCAAATTTAGTAACATGTGATGCAGTACTTAGTCCAGGTAAATTTTGCTACTAAAAGCAAAAAGAGTCGGTGTCTACTATAAAAAAACGCTTGCCATCTTTGGAAAGTTTGATGGATTAGATAGTGAACACATTCCTAAAACCATGGATATTATTTTGACATCATCTTGGTAACCCTGAAGATAAATTCGTACTTTTTGTTTGGACTACAGATGTTTTACGATCTTGTGATGGATTCAATAATGATGTTGAAGCCGGATGCCCCTTGCCAAATTCAGAGTTTAATTCTCCACTTCAAGTAACTCCGTTGTTTAGATCAATGGCTGCAGGGATTCCAAGCCCACAATTTTCAGAAAGCGTAAGTTCGTTTACCATTTCTTTCCGGCCCATTGTTGTTTATTTCTGTTTTTGTCCTCATCATTTAAAAGCATAGGATAATCTTTGCACTTGATCTCTCGTTGTTGTACTTTTCACAAACCGGGGGCCTTCAAGAAATAACCACTCTGCCCTTTTGAGTAGAGGTTAGGTCTGCATACATCATCTTAAAGATGGATATATATATATATATATAGAGGAAAGTTCAAATGCGAACCACTTTTTGGTTGTGAACGTGAGGACAACCGAGAGCGCGACACGTGGCGGCTTTGAGTGTGGTCCCCCCCTTTAATTCAATGCCCTCCCATGAATCGCGTCTAGTCATCCGCCGTGGACATGACGTGGCTCCTAGTCATCCGCCACGTGTCGCGCTCTCGGCTGTCCTCACGTTCACAACCAAAAAGTGGTTCACATTTGAACCCACCCCTATATATATATTTGTGAACTTTTTTTTGTGTGAACTTGTGAACTTAAGCCAAAACGACCATTTCATAGGTTAAATCAATGAAATTAGTTCATGAAATTATTTAATATGATGAAATTATATTATATGATTCATTTTTTGATGAAAATGTTTCGTATTTCGGTATTTTTTACGTAACTTTTCCATTCTTATGAAACTGTTTCATATATTTTTATGAAGCCTTTTGATTTCACATAAAACCACCGAAATATGAAACAATTTCAACAAAAAAAAATGTTTCATATAATATAATTTCATCATATGAAACAATTTCAAGAACCAATTTCATCATATAATCGTCTTTTTGGCAAAGTTCACAAGTTCACACCAAAAAAAAGTTCACAAAAGAAAGTCCCTATATATATATATAGATATATATATATATATATAAAGAGTACGTTTCTGGTGAGAAGTTGAGGTTAACGTGAGAAGTGGTTATCAACCATTGGATGAGAAGTGGATGCACATTAGAATGAGATGCACTGGATCAATTCCCTTCTAAAGTGCAATTCATGGGAGGGCATGAAAAAAAAAATGAAAAACTAAGGAACACCCTACTAAGTTGTTCATCTTAAGTTTCTTAACATTATACACGTCCACACAAGTACTGAAATCGTTTTTTTGGTTTTCAGGACGTGTGCATTTTGCAATTTACCATCTAAATAAACAGTTATCTGGGTGTTCCTCAGTTTTTTATTTTCTTTGCAATTTTCCTCTGAACCTGACCCCTATACACACACATATAGGGGGGTTTGGGAGTGCTTATCTGCTTATTTTCAAAAAGCACTTAACTGCGTTTTCAAATAAGTAGGTCCCTTTCTACTTTTTTAAAATTGTTTATCTGTGTTTTCAACCCGTGATAAGCACTTATACCCAAAAACTTAAAACTGCTTATCTGCATTTTCAACCCGTGATAAGCAGATAATGAGAAAAAATAAGCAATCCCAAACACCCCATAGAGGGGTCTTTTGGTTTGGTTTGGCTTAAGATACCCATATGCCCAATTGATCATTTCTTCTTTTCTTTCTGAAACATGATTACTTTTCAAAGTTTGAAATGTATTCAATATCACTAATTCTGAAAGCTGACTATACTTACACTTTTATATATATATTTTTTTGCAGGAAAGACATTTTCTACTAAAAACACTTGGAATGGAGTTGACACCCCCAAACCCAAGCACCAGAACTTCACAACCCCCACCCTGCAAAAGGGCCCTTCTCCATTGTCTTTAAAACAAACAATTTCCACAGTTTTCCTTACCATTTCCAGCCTGAGCTTTGTCACCAAAAGGTTTGATCAAGATCATCATCTTCTACCTTCAAATCCAGAATGTTTCGGTACATTCTAGAAAACAAACAAAAGGTAGATCGCGAAATATGAGTTCACCGGTTGTGTGCTCTATCGGCATGATGTCTCATTTTTGTGTGTGTGTTTTCAAGAGGATATGGAAAGTTTTAGGGATACATTCCATATTCATCTTCTCATGAACACCATTTGGCCTCAAAATCTGCCAAATCTTGTACATAAACTTAATTTTACGAGTGTAATTACACATCGGCAACTCGCCAATATTTACATTTATACCCCCTCCCCCCATTGATACAAGAGAGGGGGGAACTAAGGTAGTACAAGTATAAAAAAAAGAGTGAAGGAGGATAAGTTTTTTTTTTTTAATTTTAAATTCTATTGGAATGTATAACATATAATGATTGGATTTTAGATAATGTGATCTATATATATATATATGGTTCTTGTGTGCAGACTGACTCTGTTATGTTATGTTATTTTTTTGTTTTTTTTACTGATGCAACTGAAAAGACTTCAAGATTCTGCTGACTTCAATTGTTGTAAAAACAGTAGAAAATTACAGTGAAAAAAAATGATGAAATGTAAAGACTTACTTGCAGAAGATGGAATTTTGTCCTTGGGAATCTTGTCTGAATTAGTGTGTGTTTTGTGGTGTTTGTGTGTGTGTGTGTGTGTGGGGAAGAAGGTGGGGAGTGAAGAATAACTGTAGGAGTTTTTAAGTTGGTCAGCTGGATGATGATGAGGATGGTGGAGGACAAATAAATGATTGTGCAAAAAAGTTAAAGTAATATTGGAGGGAAACCTGTGTAGATTTTAAAGCATGCTATTTGTCCACTTTCTTACTTATTCTATTTATAAAACATAAATCTTTTTTCTGATGTTGTAATCATCAACTCTAGAGTATAAATAACCCCTATTAGCCACATCCAACTATTCACTGAGGCCATGAGTTATAAAAGTCTGGTTTCAATCATTCATTGTCACATTAGCACCACATCAAGCGGCTTCTTGAAGCTGTTAGCGAAACTGTGAGCCAAAACCGTGGCGAAACCGCTCAATGCGTAGCACATGCGGGCTGAACCCTTTGAACCCACATGGAAACCACCGCGAGCCCAGGTATGTGCTATGCATGGCCTAATACACTTTCAAACATATGTCTACATTGTAATTCTAATTTTTGCTCTGAAAATAGTCATCTGTCACTAAATAAATTGACAATCTCCGTTACGAATTGGTTTAGTCTTTTTTTTTTAATATATAAATATATAGTTTATATGAGGGAAGTTATTTTGTAAACCACAAATAACGTGTAAACCGTGTAAACTCATGGTTGCATAGATTAAATCAATAAAATTGATTTATGGAGTTGTTTAATATGATGAAAATGTTTCATAAACATCAAATTTTGATGAAATTGTTTCATATTTTGGTGTTTTTTATTCATATGAAACTTTTTTCTGGTTTCAATGAAACTTTTTTCTGGTTTCAATGAAACTTTTTCATTTCTACGTAAATAAACACCTTCATATGAAACAATGTCATCAAAAAATTTAGGATATGAAACATTTTCATCATATTAAACAACTCCACAAAAGATTTTTCATCAATTTACATATGCAACCATGAGTTTACACGTTATTTGTGGTTTACAAAATAACTTCCCTCTACTTTATATATCATGTATATATAAAATAATGAGGTGATTTATTTTAAATATGTTCCACCATTTGTACAACCAATACAACTTCATCTTAATCATCAATTAGTTTATCTACAATCAGCATTTGATGAGATGACAAAGATAGTTATACTTTATAAATTAGAAAAAAAAAACTAATAATATATATAATCTATGTATAATAACAATAATATATAAAACATAAAATTTATTTTTTTTAAATAGATAAAAAAGACTAAACTGTTTCGAATTTTGACAAAGATTGTTAAAGGAGTTAATGATCCGAAATCACTTTCAAAACAAAATCAGACACAAAGATGTTATTACAGTTCATATCTCATTTCCAAAGATTTTTATTAAAAATAAAAGATTAAAATTAGAGTTTACTCTTTTAAATTTAAAATTTTCATTCAACTTACTTTAAAAACGAAATGCATCAAGTTTTATTATTTAAGACGATGTTTCTTTATATGATAAAATGCTTTTATTCACAACTAAAAATAATATACATTAAGTTAGTGTAAAAAAATTAAAGGCATAATCTATAAAATTAATAAAAATAAGGCATTATTGAACATTCATTTAATTACAAAAAAGTCATACCAAAAATCTTTACTATTGAAGATGCCCAAATGTCAATGTGTTGGAATAGTTCCATAAATCCACCACAAAAAAGTTTGATTCTTTTGTTCCATGACCATAAAAAATGTCAAACATGGACACAATAAATCAGTAGTTCAAATGAGATTTAATATCAAAAATAAATTCATTTATATTCTATTCTAACAAATAAAATGACAAACATGAAAATATTTCAATCATAATAAGCAAAGTTCATAAACAACAAAAAAGAAATTATAGATTATCTGTTGGAAATAGTCCAAGTCTCACATATTCCATTTGGATCAAAATCTACATTTCCATCATCTCATTTACCATAAGCAAGGAAATAAACCTGTTCAGTATAACTAGTAACAACTTGACTGATTGACTGACTGTATAAAGCTCTAATCAGTTACACTCACTACATTTACAAATCAAAAAACCCCGAAAACTTAGGGTTCGAATAAAATGCTATATCGGGTCATCATAACAACGTTAAAAACATCAAAAAATCAAGTGGTTTTCCTCTTCTTTTGCATTTTTTGAAGTTTCTTCCATTTAAGGTAGATTTGGTATGACAACCCACTGAACACCATGAACACACTGCCCCATTGCTTTCTAGATAGCGGATTACCGCTAAGAAGTGAGGACACCACGATGCTCACAAACTTGCGGGTCGTGGTGATGGTGGTGTTGGTTAGAGAACCGAACCTGCTGATCGTGAAAAATATGAAGTTTTGGCCAACTGCACCACATAGACAGTAGTATAAGATATCCCAAGCCGCTTCGGGGTGGAGTTTGCAGAACTGGATTGCTTGATATCCGCTTGCTTGCGGCCAACCGAACATGAAAACCAGATTGTAGATGGTGCCCCATAGGTTCATTCCGAGCATTATATCCCACGCGCTTGTTTTCGGGTACCTAAATCACAAAGAATTGGTTAGAGATGTATGCAAATAGATTAAGCAAATATACAATAAAAATAAGGGAAAAGCTCAGAAAAAACCAAAGAACTATTCCATTTTAAATGATTAAGTCCTAAGCTATTTTTTTGAATTTAAACTTTTATCATTTTCAATGATTTAAGTCCACTGAACTATTATTTTTAATGAAATAAACCATTAAACTTTCTCATTTCGAATTGATTAAGTCCAATTTTTCCCATGAAACAAATCATCAAATTTTTAGAAAGTTGCTACTTACATTCTTTTAACTAAATATAGTTATGTTTTTACTTTTAAGACTTCTTTATTCGGTTATAAATATATATTTTTTGTTAAAAGGATGTAGATAATTAATTTTTGAAAGTTTAATGATTTATTTATTCAAAATGAGAAAGTTTAATGGTTTTTTTCGTTCAAAAAAATAATTTAAGGACTTAACCATTCAAACCAGAATAGTTTGTTGGGTTTTTTTAAGTGCACGAATATCTCATATAACACAACTAACCTTGCTGAGATTGAATCTTGTGTCGCATTTGTGAAACCATCAAATGCCAAGTTTAGAAAACACAATCCATATCCGAGTGGGGCGTTAGGATGAGCCAGCTTGCTAATTGTCTTTGAGCTAGTCTGGATAAAATCAAGAAACAGTTAGGGCATCTGTTAGCATGGCTTAATGAGCTTAATAGAACTCATAACTTATTTGGTCAACTATATATGACTGCTCGATAGTGGCTTAATGATGTAGAAATTGGCTTAATCAGTAAGCTTCTAGGGGGAAGCTTTACGCAGAAAACCAAGTTTCCTCCAAACCTGCCCCTCCCAAACAAAAACTTTCCTAATCTATACAGACAGAATAATCCACACATACAGTTTTATCCAGACAACTTAATGGAGGCGTATTCATTTTGAAATTGAACTATAATTCTTTAGAGGTAAGTGGTATATTCACCTTTGCGAGCGCAAAGGCAGACACCCCGCCAGCAACAAGGATAGTACAAAGATACTCTGGGAAACTGTATCTAATACCGTAAACAAGTGTCCCCATCAGCATAACTGCATAAAGACAAGATAATGCAGATTGTACAAATAAGGATCAAATACAAACATAGATGAAAACAAGAAAAGCTGTTGTAAGCAATTTCAGTTGACATTTAACAATTCACTCTAATTCTAGCCAGTACTCACCTGGAATCATTTTTGAGGATTTTGCCAGGACCTACAACCAAGAGCAAACACATGAGTAGTGAACCAACCAATGTATTTAGTTGTTCAGTCAAACATCACACATCAATCCAGGGAAAATGTTAAAAATCTTTATTGAAAACGGAAAGATAGATGCATGTGGTCTTTTATGCTAGTTATCGGCTCAAAGCAGAAGCTGAATAAGTAAATACACGAAACATTATAACATCAATTAACTGGGTTCTAAACAGAAACGATAAATTAACTTTTAACAGAAGATGTTGATCAAGAAATCTTAATTCCGCTCTTAAAAAAGTAAGGAATACCGACTGAATCAGAAAAAAGGTCTCACAGATGGATATTAATGCTCCAACATACCTGAGCAGGATAACTGATGTATTTTAGAGCTTCAATCCCCATAGCTGGGCCAATCGTATTTGTAATGCCAGCACTCCAATAACTCCACCATGGAGCATGACCAGTACTACTACCACTGGGCCATAGCTTGATCACTAATCAGTGAGAACATAATGTCAAACACCATTCATCATCTACATTCTAAATGACAAAAAAAATTAACTACAACAAGAGGTCATATCCTTACTCATGAATGACCATATTAAACAAACAACACTTTGCGCCAAATTTAAGAACGCCAGATGTTCGAACCTCTCTTTCTCTGGGCCAAATCGCTTAGTAGACCTGAAAATCAATAACAAAGACTCATATTACAAAGTAAAATCTCACAACAATCTTACCAACTTTCACAGAGCTTTAGAAACAAATTTTACTTGTAATCAACAAATAGAGCAAGTCAACTTCATTAGTACCAAAAATGAAAACTTTGTGCTCATATCGCCATGAGACTAACAGCTCTCTTTTTCCCCCTACTTTCCACTACAAAATACTCAATTCTAAGTACCGAATTCCCCAAATTTGACCTCCAGCTATGGTAGTAACATTTGTAAAACATTAATCAATTCAACAAAAAACTTCAATTGTAGATATATACACCATTATTTGCTCTAACTTTAAATTCATAATCCTAAACTCTAAACTTCAATTGTAGCAAGCTAAAACAGTAATCTGAGCCCTATAACAATATCAATTGTAACCAGACCCTATCAGGTGCTTACTAAAACACTAGATCACCATTAACATTAGTAATCACTTTCCTTTCAATACAAACAACCTAATAACTTCAAGTAGATGCATTATTCTCAAAATCCTCAATAACTAATCAGAAGTTAACATCAATTTTCACACAATTTTTTCAAATTTTTTCTACAAATCCAAAATTTCAAAACTTCAATGGATGAATACATATGAAATAATCAAATAATCATACAAACAAAACCTAATTTCACCATTAACATTAGTAATCACATTCCTTTCAATACAAACAGGCTAATAACTTCAAGTAGATGCATTATTCTCAAAATCCTCAATAACTAATCAGAAGTTAACATCAATTTCACACAATTTTTTCAATTTTTTGCTACAAATCCAAAATTTGAAACTTCATTGGATGAATACATATGAAATGATCAAATAATCATACAAACAAAACCTAATTTCAACTGATAAAAAGTAGGCTTACACAGTCTCTTGAAGAACGCCTTGATATATATAAGCCGTCCAGATACCGGCGACGCAAAATGCGAGCTCCAGAATACGGCGGAGGCCGACGCCGTGTGACTCCATCGGTGCCGGAATCTCGATCTCCGGCGAAAAATCGTTGATTCTTTTGCTCTCTGAGATCGGATTCCGATATGGTGTTATAGAATCCAAAGGAGTCTTATATAAAGTTCTGGAAGCCACGTTGGTTTTCCTACGTGGACGGTTTTGATTGGATGCATGACTTGATGCTGTCATGCTATTGGTTGAAGAGAACACGTAGGACGAGTATAACTATTCAAATAATTTCAAATTACTCCCTTGTAGTTTCATGTATTGGATAATTCTAGTCCATTGACTTTCAATGTTTAGATTATTAGCCTATTCATGATCCACACCTACAAGGCTAAAAAGGTGTTAATGGTTTTTCTTTAATTTTATAAAGCAGCCATTTATGGACTTATGTCTTGTGAGCTTATGATTTGCAAGAATTTTATGGGTTCACAGTTCACTCTTACAAAGTTACAATGCATTTTATTTAACTCTTTTTCAAAGACATGATTTATTTAAAAAAAAAAAGATGTGATAATAAAAAATTCTATGGGTTAAGGCTTTTTTATGTTCATGTAGGAGATACACAAAGACAATATTTGACCATCTTGATTCTTGACTATAATGCTTCAATATACATTAAGCAACATTTTATGGGTTTGAACGGATTACGGGTCTTTTTTCTTGTCCGTCCTATTAGTGGGCCGGGTTTGCTAATGGCCTAGCAACGACTACAAAATTTGCATTTAGACGAACTTACATAAAATAATAAGTTACTTGAAATTGTTCAAAAAACATAATTTTAAATCCAACTCAAAATAAGACAAAACATATTAATGTGCATGGTGCAAGAAAAATAAATAGTTTTATAAAATATAGGGTATAGGTTTTTCCTCTATGCTTATTGAGCTCTAGAGTTTTGATTCTTTAGCAACAAAATATTTAACCAACCAATATTTCAAGATTAAGACTTGAGGCATAATATATGACATCACATATAATATATGACATCACATATAATGATGGAGAGGTGGTTGGTACTCAATAAGTAATGTTAAACCATACACCGCTTCTAAACATGTTTGATAAAATATTAAATATATAAAAGAACTAATTAGTTATAATTATGGACTTATGAAAATTAAAGAAAAACCATTTGCTCTAGCCCACTCATATTCTTAGACTAGCTATCAAAACTCATTTTTTCTAAAGGGTCAAATGGGTTAGATCTGACCAACTGTATCGTCCAGGACATCGAACCTGTGAACGATTACCATGAACACACTCATACACGTAGGGGTGTGCATCGGGCGGGTCGGGCGGATTTGGGTGGGAAAACCAAAAACCCGATCGGATTTCGGATACGAAAATCAAAACCCAAACTTTAGGTTTTCGGATTTCGGTTTTTTCGGGTTCGGGTAGGTCGGGTTTCGGGTTTATTTCGGTCGGATTCGGATATTATTATGATGCAAAAATATATATAAATTTAACCTCTTCTAATGATAAATTCAATTGCTTGATGAAATCAAAAGTAAGTTCAAAAAAATAAAACGTTTCGACCGACTAGATTTGACGGTTTTCAAAAGACATTTAGATAAATAAATATATTTATATAATATTTAAAGAATATATGTATATTATTTCAGGTTTTCGGGCGGTTCGGGTGACCAATTATCGAACCCAACCCGAACCCAAATATCCACACAAAAATCGGGTTTCGGTTTTTCGAATTTCGGGGTGTTCGGGTTTTGCTTAAACATCGTATTTTCGGTTCGGATTCGGGTTCTGGTTTCAGATTATTCGGGTTTTGCACACCCCTACATACACGTACGCACACCTCCCCGATGGTATCGGACATCCACGGACAGTTCACTAATCTACCACTGTCCTGGTCCAGCTTACGCTGGACCTAGAGCCAACCATAGTTTTTTACTACAACTCAGTGTTGAAGGCATCAAAAAGAATACATAGAACATGCATTTCTAAACATAGTTTTTGACTATTTACGACTTTTACTTTTTCGATTGACATTTTTATGACCCGAATATCCTCTTTTGAATTTTTAAAGTTTACAAGGTACTCAGAGGCGTAGCCAGTAGATGTGTTTAGCCTACTGGTTAAACCCCTCTTATATAACTCATAGGTCTGGAGTTCGAAACCCAGCAGCGACTTCTTTTAAGATTTCGTATTTTTTATATAAGTTTTTATTATTTTTTTCTATTTTTGTAATTTCCTATTTTTCAGCGTCTTTTTGTTTTTATTTTTTAGTGACTATTTTTTCTATTTTTCAATATAGTGACTTGTTTCTTTTATTTTTGTTTTCTATTTTTCACTTAGTTTTTATATTTTTTACTATTAACCTCATTTTTACCATATTTAAATTTATAAATCTTTTTTTATCAATATCTATATATATATTAAAAGAAGGTTTTGGCTGACATCATCAATACGAAATTGAGCAATTTCATTGGTCAATTAATTAAAATACAACAATTGATGATGTCATCATGTATATGTATTTTTTTAATACCATATTAATAGCTATAAATTCATTTTTTTTGTAACTACAAATATGGAAAAATTATTTTCCAAAATTCACTTACCTAAAATTTCTCATTAATTTATTAATTTTCCTTTGATAATTTATATTTTGTATCCTTAGAATTATTTGATTAAATTATTTTTTACCACTTAGTTTTTCAATTTTCACCTTACATCCTTATCATATTAACGTAAATAATATATATGAATTAAAACCATTTAAGTTTTTTGTTTCTTTATCATTCCATCTTTTAATGTTAAATGGAACATCTATTGTATTTTCAAAGTGAAAGAAACTATTTTTTAAATACGAAACAATTTTTCATTGATTATAGTGGGTTAACTAAGCAGCTTCAATACAATGCTTATTTTCATTCTTATTCTCCTGCATTCCCATTTTCATTCCCATTCTCATTCCTAAAATGAACCAAACACCCCTTAATTATTTAAAATTCTACTGTTGACATTCTTGAAATTCAAAGATTTCAATCTTTTAGGGGGTGCTTGGTTGGGGGTATTGCAGGGTCAGGAATGGGAATGATAATTATAACTGTTGATTGGTATGATATTATATAATGGAATCATTCCTGCAGATCCATTAATTTCCATTCCTGACCAAATTGGGGGGAATAAAAATTTTCTTTCTATTCAGTTCTTTTTTTCATATATCATTCCATCTTTTAATGTTAAATGGAACATCTATTGTATTTTCAAAGTGAAAGAAACTATTTTTTAAATACGAAACAATTTTTCATTGATTATAGTGGGTTAACTAAGCAGCTTCAATACAATGCTTATTTTCATTCTTATTCTCCTGCATTCCCATTTTCATTCCCATTCTCACTCCTAAAATGAACCAAACACCCCTTAATCTTACTAATTTTATAGATCATTTATAAATATTGATTTTTTTAAATCTCTACAAATCAAGAACACTACATAATATATTTCTTAATCCCTCCCGTTTTAAAATCATTCACGAAATCCGAATCTTTCGACAAAAGAATTATAAATTATAAATTTTAGATATTTTAACAACTATTAGATAACTAACATATTTAATAATAAAGTAAGGGTAATTTCTTTTTTTCCATTTAAATCGTTGATTAAGTAGAATTATTTTTACTAAATAATTATTTTCTACTTACTCAATTTCAAAAAAACTTTAAATAAACGACTGAAAAAAGTTAAATTTAAATTTTATATATATAATTTCCTAAATGGTTATGATTAAACTAAATCATTAATGTTTCTTTTATCAACTAAGTCATATTTATATTATTAATTGGATATTACGTTTGATTTGTGGTGAATTATTTGTCAACTTTATAATGCAAATGTTAATTCTAATTAGAAACTAAAACAATATGTTTAAATCGTCCGTGTATTACACGGGCCATTAACTAGTCTATAAATATTTTTGTCACGTGGCGCCATTTTTATGGTTCTCACGTTCACAATGAAAGATAAGTTCGCATTTAAACTTTCCTCTATATTGACATTATTCATGTTATAATTATAAATTTGTAGAAAAAAGGTTAGTTTGATGATAAAAATATATCTTTAGCTCAATTAGTATACATTGTTTATCTCACTTTTAACATGTCACAAACAAAAGTCACAATATTCATGTTTTTTTATCTTGTTGTCTACACTCGATCTTATAACACTAAAAGTTTCTCTCAAAATCTCACGAAACTTGTGACAACAAATACTAATCATATATCTTACATTAATAATTCTCTTGAATACCTTAAATCAACAAGTTAAATTGATTCCGTTTGTCGTTTTCTAAGCCCCCGCTAACCTAAAATCCTAGCTCCGCCCCTGAAGGTACTATAAAAAGAAAGATACGCCACATATGGATATGGAGATTTGGTGTGAAGTAGTCGTGAAGTCCATGATCCAAGTAAACGGAGGAGTGAATCAGACGTTTTCAAAAACTTGAGGCATGTTAAGTGAAACATTTCACATATTTCACATTTTATCCCGCTTCTAAAAAAATCTTTGCCACAAAGGTAATGCAACGAAAAAGTGAAAGTAAAGAAATGGGATTCACGTCAACGCAAAATTATAGATACGAGATTTTTTCTTTTTTTTAAGGATGTTCGGACCAAAACCCAACTAATCCCGGCAATTTTGGGGGTCCCCACTTAAATATCTTCAGGCATGCGTACGGGAATACTCGAACTCGATTAGGACGCAATGAAACCGGCCCGGCAATTTTAGGAGGCCCCATTTAAATGTCCTCAGGCATGCATACGGAATGCTCAAACTCAATTAAGACGTTATGAAACCGGCCCGACTAATCCTAGTAATTTTGGGGATCCACTTAAATGTCCCCAAACATGTGTACGGAAATGCTTGAACTCGATTAGAACGCTATGAAACCGGCCCGACTAATCCCGACAATTTTAGGGACCCACTTAAATGTTTCCAGACATGCTTGAACGAACGCTATGAATCCCCGAACGATAACCAATCCGCCGGAAGACAATTCGACATAAACGAGTTGTGGATGGTACGTGAGAATTGGGGTCAAAGTCAACAAGAATAATAATGGATCTACATCTGCTTTAGAGTTATCATCATCAATCAACCTGTTTTCCAGAAGTATTCTTTCTTCTTCTTACCTCTTTCCTACCTGCCAGCCATCTCAGCAGCCAAAAACCTGCAATTTCCCCCAATTTGGACCTCAATTTCATCAACCCTAATTTGGGAGATTTTGAATTGCTTAATTGGCTGACTTTTTGAGTCAAAAGATATGGGCAACTGCTTGGATTCTTCTCCAGCTCAAGTCGATAATACCACTTTAAGCTCTCGTGCTTCTGGTAATTTCACTAATTTTGTTGTTTTTGTGATATATGTGCACCCAATTTGTGGCTAATTTGTTAAATTGTTGCTTGAATTTTATGAATTTTGATGATTTCTTGATTTGTATATGAAAGGGCATGATTGGAAATGGATGAATTTAAGATTTCTCAGCTCCAATTGCCTAATTTATAAGTGTTTCTACTTGGTTTAAAAGGGTTTTTTCTTTTCTTTGCCCTTTGAAGAACATATGTTGGCATCCTTTTTATATAAATTGGATGGTTCAAGAATGCAAGCACTTGTTTTTTATTATGGTGTTATTGATGTTGTTTTTGTATTACTTTGGATGATGCAAGACCATACTCTTTTCTTGAGACCACATAAACATCACTTAACCTTCAGAGCAAAGCACTGTGTTTTAGCTGCGAAAGTTTGAAACTTTTTGTACATTCACGATGTTTTGATGTGAAGTTTAGGGTTTCAGTATTCTCACGGGTCTCAAGAAAACAGTCTCGTCTCGCATGATTCCATGTCAGCTATATAAGAACATAAAAACAACATCAATAACTCCTAATATGAAACAAGTGTTTGCATTCTTGAATCATCCCATTTATACTTGTTTTCGGTTAGGTGTTATTGATGTTGTTTTAGTGTTCTTTGTATAACTGACTTTGGATCTTGTTAGACCATATTGTTTACTTGAGATGCATGTGAAAATAACACTGCACCTTTAGAGCAAAGCACTGTGAAGGTTTAATAGTGTTTTTGCTGCAAAGGTTTGGGACCTTTTTCATAGTGTTTTGCTACGAAGTTTCAGTGTTACTTTGTGGTCTCATGAGTCTCAAGAAAACAGTCTGGTCTAACATGATTAAAACAAGTGCTTGCATTCTTGATTAAAATAAACATTGTGAAGGTTTACCTTCACAATTCTTTGCTATGAAGTTTCAGTGTTATTTTGTGGTCTCACAGATCTCACAAAAACAACTTGGTTTCATGTAAACCCAATTCTATATAGTTTGTCAAGTCCAATGACTTATTATATTTGTTCAGGGACTTCAAAAAACGACAGTAAAAGTTCCTTTTCTGGTCCTTCCAGCCTCACCATTTCGTCTCACAGCGGGATGAGTGGTGCTACTGCTGAAAGTCTTCAGACACCGAGATCCGAAGGTGAAATATTGTTATCTCCGAGCGTGAAACCCTTCTCGTTCTTGGAGTTAAAGAATGCCACTAGGAACTTCCGGCCCGACAGTCTTCTTGGTGAAGGAGGATTTGGTTGTGTTTTCAAAGGTTGGATTGACGAATTTACCCTTACCGCTTCGAAACCCGGATCCGGAATTGTCATTGCTGTCAAAAAGCTTAAACCCGAGGGGTTTCAAGGACACAAGGAGTGGTTGGTATGTTTTATTTCCCAACATGTTTTACGGGTTTTTTCTTTTCTCCTTTTTCCGTTTCTTGAACTTTTTTGCTTTGACTTTTGCAGACGGAAGTCAAGTATCTTGGGCAGCTACGGCATCCTAATTTGGTCAAACTTATTGGCTACTGCTCGGAGGGCGATAGTAGGCTCTTGGTTTACGAGTTCATGCCTAAAGGAAGCTTGGAAAATCATCTTTTTAGACGTATGTTTCACCATTTTGTTCAAGTTTTCTATTAATAATTGTCCATAGGATCGATAATCACACACACACACACCAATGGCCTGTTTGTTAGCAGCTTAACGAGCTTAATGGTACTCAACCTGTTTGGTTGGTTTTTCATTAAGTCCTATATAGATAAAGTTGTCTATGTGGATTAATCTGTCTGTAACTGGAAAGGTTTTTGTTGGGGAGAACTTTTTCATAGATGGAAGAAACGTGTTCTTTTAATCGGAAGTGACAGGTTTGAAAAAACTTGACTTTCTGCATAAAGCTCCCCCCTAAAAGCTTACTGAATAAGTCACTTTCTATAACCATTAAGCCTCTACCAAACAGTCGTGTATAACTAACACAATAAGTTGTGAGTCTCATTAAGCTGCTAACAAACAGACCCTTATTCGGTCAGCTATACATGACTCTTTGGTAGTGGCTTAATAATATAGAAAGTGGCTTATTCAGTAAGGTTTCAGGAGGGAATTTTATGTAGAAAGCCAAGTTTTTTTCTTCTAAAAACCTCCCTCTCTCAATTAAAAAGCACGCTCTTTGCGTCTATAAAAAACCCTCCCAAACAAAAAAGTTCCCTATCTATTCAGATAGATTATTCCACATAGACAACTTTATCCTTACAAGACTTGCAAGAAATGAAAAAATCAACCGCAATATTTACAACAAATTTGCCTACATTCACCCTTATTGAAGCTTTCTTTTGTTGAAATTTACAGGAGGACCTCAACCACTTCCATGGGCAACAAGGCTCAAAGTGGCGATAGGCGCTGCAAGAGGCCTCGCTTTCCTTCATGATGCTAAAGAACAAGTTATATATCGTGATTTCAAGGCTTCTAATATCTTACTCGATGCGGTACAAATTAACATCCAATTCCATATATTCACTTCATAAAACCAATTTAAGTTTCTTTATAACATGTTCCTGATTCTCATTTTCCTACGATGCTATAGGATTTCAATGCAAAGCTATCCGATTTTGGTTTAGCCAAGGCCGGTCCCACCGGCGATAAAACACATGTTTCGACTCAAGTAATGGGTACTCAAGGGTACGCAGCACCGGAATACATCGCTACAGGACGGTTAACGGCAAAAAGCGACGTATACAGCTTCGGGGTCGTGCTACTTGAGCTATTATCTGGCCGTCGGGCTCTGGATAAGCAAAAGATCGGCATCGAGCAGGATCTCGTCGAATGGGCAAAACCGTATTTAGGCGACAAACGAAAGTTGTTTAGGATTATGGACACGAAATTGGAAGGACAATACCCTCAAAAGGGTACGTACACCGCTGCCACACTCGCTTCACAGTGTCTTAGCGTGGAACCGAAATCCCGACCTCGAATGTCTGAAGTATTAAGCAGTCTCGAAGAGCTACAATCCCCGAAAAATGGTTCGAGAGATCATCATATCGTGTCGAGCCCGGTTCGAAGATCACCAATCAGACAACACCACCAACACCGGTCTCCCATGAATCGGTCACCTTTGGCGTCTCCGTTGCCACATCAACGCCAGAGTCCGCAAGTAAAATGACGCATAAAAACGTACGTTTTGTCACTTCACCTCTTTAGTGTGTATGTATGTATGTATGTATTTATGTATTTGCCATCTTCTTTATACTATAATCTTGCATACGAGGGCATGAATATGATCGGTGAATTAGTGGTACATCCATAGAAAACCATCGCTATTGTAAAACAACAAAAAGAATCAAAGAATACGAGTTCGTTCTCTTTCAATTCAAATTAAAGAAAAAACCCTTTTTGCATTATAAGTAGCGGAGTCTTTACGGAGTCTTTACAAGATATTATCGGGTTTTTAGAAGCGGGTTTCGGTTGCGGAAAGTGTGATTCCACGCATTCGAGTTTTGTTCCAACTGTTCTAGACTATGCAACACTTGGGTGCTCGTTGGCCGTTTTCTTGGATCAAGGGTGAGGCATTGGAGAATGATGGTAGCGAACTCGTGAGCTTCTTCTATGTCCAAGTTCTTCACGATCCTTTTATCGATTATGCAATGTAGTTGTTTTCTATCGGTTAGATACGGTCTCGCCCAACGGGAAAGTTCCGTTAGATTTCCGTTTGGATACCGCTTAACGGCTCGTAACCCGGAAAGAATCTCCAAGAGTACCACTCCTAAGCTGTATACATCTGTTTTCAGTGTCAAATGACCTGTTTTAGATGACATTAGGAGGTTAGGTTAAAGATACCATGAAAACATAGAGCGCGGTACTGACAACTAGCAGGATAAGCAGATACCTGTTCCAATGTACTCCGGAGCAAAGTAGCCTTTACTTCCAAGAACCCTTGTGGAGAGATGTGATTTGTCACCTTGGGGACCGAATCTTGAGAGTCCGAAGTCTGCGATCTTCGGATTGAAGTCCTGTAAAACAACGGAATCGAGAATGAAACTGTGCGCTTGAATTTGGGAAGAAAAGAAAAGAAAGCTAGGGAAAAGAATGGAAACGAAAAGAAATAATTTTTCATGGTCTTGAACAGGAGAGAAAGGAAAGGAAAAAATGTCGTTGTTACAAATATACCCTTTATTTATTTATTTTTACTTTTCTTTACAGAGGGTATTTTGTCATTAAAGATGCAGATACAGACTCCTTTGTATTTTCTTTCCCTCATTTTCTTCCTATATATGTTCTTGAATTTGGGAAAACAAGAAAGCAAAGGAGAAGAATGGAAAAGGAAAGAAATAATTTTTTATGGTCTTGAATAGGAGAGAGCGGAAAAGGAAGATGTCAATTTTACGATTATACCATTTATATTTGGTTTTTGTTACTTTTTCTTTATGAGGTATTTTTGTCATTAAAGATCACATACTCCTTTCATATTTTCTTTCCATCTCTTTCTTCTCACATTTAGCAGGAAAAATTGCCGAGGATTAGTCTGGGCTCAATGTGGTCTGCGATACCTCTTCCAAAAAAAAACATATCATAACTAATTTTTTCCCCTCTTTTTTCCTTTCCTTTTCATTTGATTTCGAGAAGATGGGATTAAAGAAAATTAGAACTGACATCATCAAGTAGAATATTGGCAGACTTAATGTCACGATGAATGACGGGCATGTCCCTGGTGTGAAGATACTCGAGACCCCTCGCTAACCCTTTAGCGATCTTGATTCTTTTTCTCCAGTTTAGTTCTGTGCTGCATTCTGCTTATCGCATAACGTCAAATCTTCAAATCCGTCAAATCTTAGATAACGTTCTTTAGAGTTTTTCGAAGCTTACCTCTTGAAAGATTCGCCTCCAAGCTTCCCATTGGTATGAACTCAAACACGAGCATTCTGTGTGGATCATCAGCACAATATCCCAAGAGCTTCACCACGTTCGGATGATTAAAACTACTCAAAATCTTCAGTTCGTTCTGCAAAATTACAAGGGTGGTGTTAGTCAGATTCATCTTGAAAAATGAAATTTGATTTTACATTTGAAATCTGAATAGGGGTTTGCTTAGGGGTATTAAGTAGCAATTAATGAGAATGATAATAAAATAAACTGTTTGGTTTTATATAATATAATCAGTTCATTCCCCTAGAAGCCGAAATTTTCATTCTTTGTCATTTTCATTTCCCTGCCAGAACCAAACCCCTAAAACTGACCCCCCATTCCTCTAAGCCTTGGGCGCCTTCTTTTTTGATCCTTTTGACACCAACCGGAAACCCATGTCCTGGTTTTACCGCATCTTTGGTTTGATAATCGAGCCATCCTTTATAAACGTCGCCACAGCCTCCTTGACCGGCTAGATTCTCGTGGCTGAACTTTCCGTGGCCGCTTTCAAGACTTTGTAGCAAAATCGGTGGATTCGGTGGGGATGAACGATGTTGATCTCATAAAGATCTTCTTTGCCTTGTGATTTTTCTGCATGAAAAAACATATTCATATGCTTTGTTTAGTCGTTTTCTTAGTACAATCATGGTATGTTGCTAAAAATACGAACCCGATGAAGGTTTGACATGAGACTTTGAATTGAGTTTGCTTATGCCTTTGCCCATCGCAATTCTAGAAACCAAAAACGGAAATCTTGGGAAGAAGGAGGAAGAAAGAAAGAAGGTTGTGTTGTTAAGAGATGGGCTTTATAGTGTTTTTTTTTGGTGAAGGTGTTGAAATCTAAGTGAGTTGATGGAGTTAACAATGAAAATCCTTGTTCTTGTTGATGATAATAACAATGTTGGAAACTTGATTTTAACCTTTTTAACCATTATTTTTTTAGGTAGAGTTTTGTTAATAAATAATGATTTTCTGGTTTTCTTGGGATTTTGTAAAGGTCAAACGAGATGTTGAGATGTATGTACGAATTTTTGATATGGCATACCCTATCGAACCAATCTTGTAGTTGGTTCATCCAACAATTGTGTATGAATCATCAAAGGTCACTGGGATTTTCTTTTACTGTTTTACAGAAGTTTTGGAATTAGTTGAAGAGTGTACAAGCTAATTTAGACATCCATAGTTAAAATTCATCGAGTTTAGAATAAATGTGAATTGTAAAATATGGATTGGATCTTTATATTGGAAAAGAAATATTTGGGAAATGGAGGGTGTGATTGTCAACTTTATAAAAAGAAGAAATAAAAGCATATTCAATAGAGTAAATACTAATAGGAGTAGTAGTCATGATCCTTATAAAGGAAGTGATATTTTGGTATGTCATTTTCTTTTGCTTTTCTCCTAAATGCCCATTCTTCCAAATGTCACCCACAAAAAGGCTTTGTATGTGTCTTTATTGTATTATAAAATTTGTTTAAAAAGTCTTAAAAATAGGTTACAAGTTAGTACAATGCGTGTATAATTTCTTAAATATTTACCGCTTACATGTTTACCATTAAGACAGTCTTTTTATGGTTGTGTTTGACCAATTTGGTCACCTACTGCTAAATTGCCCGGTTTAAAAATTTTATCGGGTTGTCATTATTGTTTGGTTTGTGACTTGGAGAGTTAAACCACCTAAACTAGATGGAAAACATTCCTAACACAACATTATATTCCATAAAAATGATAACAATAACTCTCTTGTTCTTTCATAACCATACAAAACCATATAAAAAATTGTAAAAGACATGGTGTACAACGAAGCACAAACCAGAAGTTTTCATCATCCGCCCAAATTTAATCGTACCACATTATGTTGATACAGTTCTAATACTATATAATGTAGCCAGCGTTGGTTAAGGACAAATTGCATCTGATCTCGATCCTAAAGATAACATCACCTCCAAGTTCAAATCCAAGCGCTGCCATAATCCTTGTGGCTATGGAGGTTCACCTACGATAACTCCAGGCCATTCGTGGTCCCCCTAGAATTAATCGGTGTGAGGAAGCTGACCCGAAAACTTACGGTTGTCAAAAATAACTTCCTAACAGACAACATGGTGACTAATATTAGGCAAGCATAGCTGAAAAGAATAGTCTAAAAGGTGTAAATATAGAAATTTAGAGGGGGTTAATTGTAACATAGGATATTTCAAATGAAGCCCACCATGCGTGTCGAATAGAAAAGGACGGCGCTGTCAAGCGGCCCACATAAACCGAACACTAACCACCGACTTTATCATCTTCCTCATCGTCTCCGATTTCAAGAAGAAAAAAAAACCGAAAGCTAAATAACTTTCACAAAAGACCAAAATAAAGTGAAATATGATAATATATATATATATATAGGGATGGGTTCAAATGTGAACCACTTTTTGGTTGTGAACGTGAGGACAACCTTGAGCGCGACACGTGGCAGATGACTAGGCGCCACGTCAAGTCCACGGCGGATGACTAGGCGCGATTCATGGGGAGGGCATTGAATTAAAGGGGGGGGACCACACTCAAAGCCGACGTGGCGCCTAGTCATCCGCCACGTGTCACGCTCTTGGTTGTCCTCACGTTCACAACCAAAAAGTGGTTCACATTTGAACTTTCCTCTATAGGGGTGGGTTCAAATGTGAACCACTTTTTGGTTGTGAACGTGAGGACAACCGAGAGCGCGACAAGTGACGGATGACTAGGCGCCACGTCATGTCCACGGCGGATGACTAGGCGCGATTCATGGGAAGGGCATTGAATTAAAGGGGGGACCACACTCAAAGCCGATGTGGCGCCTAGTCATCCGCCACGTGTCGGGCTCTCGGTTGTCCCCACGTTCACAATCAAAAAGTGGTTCACATTTGAACTTTCCTCTTCCTCAATATATATATATATAAAATAAATCGTGTAAGTTTAAATGTGAACTCAATTTTGGTTGTGAACGTGAAAACGAATCTCACCCACACATCTTCGGTTACGGTGGACACAATCACAGAGGATTGACGCGTCTCATGGGAGGGTGGAGATTATTAAAGGAGGGGATCGGTCAAAACCATCTTTATTGACCGAATGAGTGGCTGAGATTCGTCCTCATCTTCACAACCGAACGTTTCTTAATTACCAAATTGCCATGAATATAGCTTTTAGGCAAAAGTTCCAAGAATTTTTGATCCGGTGCATCTCATTCTAATGTTCGTCCATCTCTCATCTTAACAGTTGATGATCAGTTCTCACGCTTTTCACTAAATTCGAGACTTCTTATTGAAATCCAAATCAAGTTTATACCCGATGTTTTTATTGGGGGAATCAGGATGTCGACTTTGTCGCTCTGGATGTTGTGGGAAAATCAGGGAGAATTATACTCATCTGGAATCCGGCTTATTTCCAAAAGAAATTCGTGTTCAAATTTTTAAGAACCTTCATTAGTAAATGTAAGACGACGTATGAAGTCAACGTGATTAAAAGCTTGTTAGTTGTTGATGTTTTCTAACATCGAGTGTTTAAATAAATGGATGACCGGGGGATCATAAGCTATAATAATTACTAAATAAACCAAAACAACACCACACAATCTAGTCCAAAAGCAATGTTATGATTTACTAATCAAACCAAAGTAACTCCTAAAAACCTCCACTTACACTATGAAACATCATATCCCCCTCCACTTACTCTTCATCATGTCCAGAGTCTTCTTCCCCACTCTCAGAGTCAGAGTCACTCACCCATATCCTTTTCAACCCCGTTTTCGGTTCATCTTTGTTTTTTACCTGGACGATCACACACAGAAAAGATCAAGATTTGAAGAAACCCTGAAAGACGGAAATCTTCTCAAAAATACAAAACTTACGTAGGCCAACCACTTCTGCGAACATGATAATCTCACCTTAGATGGTTCTTGTTTTTTGTATTGTATCTGGATCACACACACAGAAAAGATCAAGATTTGCAGAGAAACCCAGAAAGAAAGAACGAAAAAGGTACAAAATTTACGTCGAGTTGTTCCTCAAGAGCATCAAGATCGTTCCACCACAGACGTTTCGGAGAAATGTCGTCTTCGAGGATATCAAACACTCGCAGTATTTCACTCCACCATTCAGTGCTCTGATGGTTACTTCCAACTTCAATGTCGTAAATTGGCCATCCAGTAGAGCGCAATATCTGATTCTTAGTCTCGGCATAGAGCACTTCCTGTTTTAGTGTGTTACCAAAGACCATATTTTCGCTGTCAAAACATTCACCACCATGCTTACAGGTTTCCTCTGCCAGTTCATCCACAGCTCTCTGAATCACCTCATGCATAGCTGACTGTAATCCATCCATATAACACCATAAATTAGTCTGTGCAACATATAAGTAATTTATATAGTATGTATATATATATATATATATATAAAACTTGCCATTCTTTCCTCATAGGATTTGAGACGAAGGGTAAAGAACTCCTCAAGGACTGTAAAATGAAACAGAGGGAAAAAATGAATATATTAGATCGATCGAATAATTTGGATATCCGATATCATGTTGTCAATCATATATATATATATATATAATCATACTTACGTTCTTCAAGGGTATACTTCTTTTTTCCACCCTCTTTGTCAAGAAGGAGTGTTGTCGTCACTAAATCGGTAGTTTGTGCACGTGCTTGATCATCATCATCTGGAGGAGGCGGAGGCGAAGAAGTTTCTGTTTTTTCCCATAGACGCAGCTGCACAGGCACAGGTTCTTCTTTGTCCTTTTTTTTCTTTAAGAGCCGCTGCCTGAAGTAATCAATGACGTCCCATGGGTCATACTTTCTGCCCCCCATCGCTCCGTTGATCAAAACCATTGGAATTACAGGCATTAACCTGTTACAACAATTAATCAATATATATATATAGATGTATATATATAATTTTTTAGATAAGGTTCACCTGGGTTTGCCGAGACTAAATCCATGGTAATTTTTACCGAGAGCTAAAGCATGCTCCCCTGGGATTAATACTCAGTGGCCCCTGGTTGCTCACCCCCAGATTCGAACTTGGGTGGGTTTTTCGCCAACACCAAGCCTTAACCGGTAGGCTGCCCCATTGGGGTTTAATATATATATATATATATATATATATAGGGGCAGGTTCAAATGTGAACCACTTTTCGGTTGTGAACGTGAGGACAGCCGAGAGCGCGACACGTGGCGGATGACTAGGCGCCACGTCATGGATCCCTCTGAATTCAACTTACGAATCAAACACCAAAACTTCAAACCATCATGGATCCCTCTGAATTCAACTTGAATGGAAGAAAATGCAAAAGGCAATAGCAAGTAAATGAGTTTTTTTACTTGTAATCTAAGTCCCCTAATGCTAACTATTTCATTCATCTTCGTCTCCCTCATCTCGAAACATATCGATGTGGGGAACAATTTCAACTTCGGCTGCTTGAATGTAATCACCCATTGACCAGGTGAACACGATGTCTTCGTTAAGTTCGGAAATCAATTCCGCGCAAGGAGGTGGAACAACTTCCTCCGCCACCCAAGTATTCATTTGACGCTCTTCTTCTGGCACTCTGGTGTTGTTGGTAATCGCGTTACAGGTGGCAACGGACCAGGCCCGTTCAGCCGCTTCGGCCTGCTTCAGCCACTCCTCCTGGTCGATCCCCAAAGCCCGTATACCCTTTTCCATAATCTTCCTGGCCGTCGCGGCATTCCCGTTTGCTTCCTCCATTTTGGCAGCCGTGGTTCAGATCGAGGGTTCTCTGTGGAGCTTTTCTCTCGCATTGTTGAGCACCCGTTTTGCCGCCTCATACTCTTCGAGTCTAGCCCAGGTGAGCCATAACTCGACGTCCGACGGGCAACACCCGACGGACGTCTGGAACAGAACCTTTGCTCCTTGCCTGTTAGCGACCTCGACGACCGCTCTCCACAGCCTTGAAGAGTCGGGTATGTACTGCAGGCCTTCCTTCAAAACACGACTTTTCATCGTGTCATTGCGCTCCAGTTGAGCCGCCTGCAGCCAGAGCTTAACTGACTTCGGAATCTCCATAACCCCTTCGGCGATCACGGCCTTGGCCTCGTCTGGATCCGCCAACCGGCACGCCTCGATCCACACGTCCTCGTTCTTCGGAAAATCCTTGCAGCCTCTATTGATCAGCTTCCGAGCCTTCTGAATCCGGCCCTCAGCCAGAGCTTCACAACCAAAAAGTGGTTCACATTTGAACTTTCCTCGTATTGTGTATATATGTATGTATGTATGTTTGTTTATACCAGGCAGGGTCTTTCATATCTTTTCCTCTGATCAAGTAGTCCATGTAAAGGTAACCCAGGAGAGGTTCATCTGACGGATTAAAAACATATCTCGGGTGAACAACAGTGTAATTTTCAGCCATGCTGGTGGTCGTCTCCAGATGATTTTGCTTCCGCTTAACATAATAATAATGACTAAAGTCTTTTACGACCTGGTCCTTCAAAATACGTGTTACAGTCCTTCTCTCCATTGGTGTCAATCCATCCACCATCGTTGGTATTGATGTTGGTATTGATATTGGTATTGAGGAGGAGCTTTGAGCAACATCATCATCATCAGCCATTGAAACAAGCTCACCAGCCTGCATCATAACATAAATGTAAGTTTGTGGGATTCCAACTCAAAACCAATTGGCTATGAGTGGAGTAGCCCAAGACCCTTATAAGCACATTACAAGTTCACTTTGTGTCCAAGGTGGGACATTGCTCAACACGCCCCCTCACGTGTGGCATTCTTTCTGCCTAACACGTGGATACTTGTTGGGTTACTTGGAGTCCGTGCAGGTTTTTTAAAGGGTGAACGTTGCTCTGATACCATGTAAGCACATTACAAGTTCACTTTCTGCCTAACAACCAGGAACTTAAAAGCAACTTGGCAACCAAAATCACATGCAAATTTTTATTTCTAGAACAAAACCCTAGAACCAAGAAAATCATGAATTTTCACACAAAATAATCAACTAAACCAACCAATAAATAAAACCCTAGACTAGGACCAAGAAAGAAAATGAAAAATTTCAAACCCTAAACAAGCATAATAATAATAATAATATAAGAGGGAATTGAGAAATTAAAGGATCAAAATTCACATACCTAATCGTGAACAAATTTCTTCTTTTGGGCCGGTGACTGTTTTAATTACTTCTATATCTAAGAAGAGAAAAAGGAAGATGTGAATTTTACGAGTATACTCTTTATATTTGTTTTTTGTTACTTTTTCTTTTACGAGGGTATTTTTGTCATTAAAAATTACTGACTCCCTTTATATTTACTTTTTGTCTCTTTCTTCCCACATTTTGATAGGAAAATAACATAACTGATATTTTCCCTCTTTTTCCTTCTTTTACGTTTGGTTTCGAGAAGACGGGATTAAAGAAAATTAGAACTGACATCATCAAGTAGAATATTAGGCAGACTTAATGTCACGACGAATGACGGTTATCTCCCTGGTGTGAAGATACTCGAGACCCCTCGCTAACCCTTTAGCGATCTTGATTCTTTTTCTCCAGTTAAGTTCCGTGCTACATTATGCTTATTGCATACCGTCAAATCTTCAAATCCGTCAAATCTTAGACAACGTTCTTTAGAGTTTTTCGAAGCTTACCTCTTGAAAGATTCGCCTCTGAGCTTCCCATTGGTATGAACTCAAACATCAAGGGTGGTGTCAGTTAGATTCATCTTGAAAAATGAAATTTGAATTCACGTTGGAAATCTTAATAGGCGTTTGCTTAGGGGTATTAAGTAGCAATTAATGAGAATGATAATAAAATAAACCGTTTGGCTTTATATAATATAATCAGTTCATTCCCATAGAAGCCCAAATTTTCATTCTTTGTCATTTTCATTTCCCTGCCAGAACCAAACCCCTAAAACTGACCTTCCATTCCTCTAAGCCTTGGGAGCCTTCTTTTTTGATCCTTTTGACACCAACCGGAAACCCATGTCCTGGTTTTACCGCATCTTTGGTTCGATAATCGAGCCATCCTTTGTAAACGTCGCCACAACCTCCTTGACCGGCTAGATTCTCGTGGCTGAACTTTCCCGTGGCCGCTTTCAAGACTTTATAGCAAAATCGGTGGATTCGGTGGGGATGAAAGATGTTGATCTCATAAAGATCTTCTTTGCCTTGTGATTTTTCTGCATGAAAAAAATATTCATATGCTTTATTTAGTTGTTTTCTTAGTATAATCACGATATGTTAGTTAAAAATACGAACCTGATGAAGGTTTGACATGAGACTTTCGATTGAGTTTGCTTATGTCGTTGCCCATCGCGATTCTAGAAACCAAAAACGGAAATCTTGTGAAGAATAAGAAGAAGGGAGAAAGAAAGAAAGAAGGTTGTGTTGTTAAGAGATAGGCTTTATAGTGTTGTGTGTGTGTGTGTGTGTGTGTGAAGGTGTTAAAATCAAGTGAGTTGATGGAGTTAACAATGAAAATCCATGTTTTTGTTGACGATAATAACAATGATGGAAGCTTGATTTTAACATTTTCAACTAGTTTTTTTAACCATTATTTTTTTAGGTAGAGTTTTCAGTAACGAATAATGATTTCGTGGTTTTCTTGCGATTCTGTAAAGGTCAAACGAGACGTTCGGATATATGTACGAATTTTTGATATATGTCATACCCTATCGAACCAATCTTGGGATTTTCTTTTACTGTTCTCCAGAAGTTTTGGAATTAATTGAGGAATGTGTAAGCTGACTCCGATACGCATAGCTGAGGTTCATCGAGTACAAATAAATGTGAATTGTAAAATATGGATTGGATCTTTATATCGGAAAAGAAATATTTGGGAAATGGAGGGTGTGATTGTCAACTTTATAAAAGAAGAGATGAAAGCGAGTAATACGAGTAGTAGTCATGATCCTAAGGCTAGTCGCACCGCACCCGGGGCTTGGCAGCGGCTTGCTGCGGGTAAAGCCGCCGGGTTCAGCGGCTTGGGTGTGTGATTCATTGAAGCCGGCGGGTTGGAGGCACCGCGGCTTCACAAAGCCGTTGCCAACGGCCTTCTCAACGGCTACATTTTTTTTTTCAAACACAAACCAACCTCCTATATATACACAACTATATTCACACTTCATATACACAACTATATTCACACTTCTACATTCACTTTTCATATACACAAATATATATACACAACCATGAATCCAAACATGTCGGGACGTGGTTCACGAGAAAGAGCATCGAGAGGTGGCGGTGGATCGAGAGGTGCCGATCCTTCGAGAGGTGCCGGTGGATCGAGAGGTGCCGGTCCGTCGGGAGGTGCCGGTGGGTCGGGAGGTGCCGGTGGGTCGGGATTCGCCGATTACGCGAACCACGAACCATACATACCGCAATTTGACGCTCAACAACAACCGCCGTATATACCGCAATATGATGAACAAAACGCCGGTTACGGAACCGGTTACGGAACCGGTTACGGAACCGGTTACGGAACCGGTTTTGCGCCAAATTTCTATCCTCCCCATTTTCCTTACACTCCAAATTTCTATCCCACCCAAATTTCTAATACGGCCTTTCCCACCCACATCGGGCCATCCGGTGTCAATACGGATTACACCCGCGGGAAAACGGTTTACCCCGATGTCGTACCCCGTGAAACGGCCTCGGGTTCCGATTCAAGCGAAACACATTCGTATGTTCCGGAGACCCAACGGTTGCCAACCGAAGGTTCCGCTTCACCCGAGGCCGAAGAAAATCTTTTCCCCGAAAAACCGAAACAAACCTTCCCCACCCGCGCACCGGCAAAAAAATGGACACGCGAGGAGGAAGTAGCGTTATGCCAGTCGTGGATTAACGAGTCCGAGAACCCCGCATCCGGTAACGCGCAAACATCTTGTATATTATTGTTTCGTTAATTTGTTAAGTTATTAATTAATTGTTTCGTTTATTTTTTCGATAATTTATTAATTAATTGTTTCGTTAATTATTTTGTAGTGAAATTTTGGAGCTCAATCGAGCGGTCGTTTTACGCCCGACTTGAGGCCACCCCGTACAGAACCCACCACCAACTGACTGCAAAATGGAGGGCGATGAACAAAAAAATAACGGCCTTCAACGGAATATACAACCAAATAATGAACAATAGGCCTAGCGGACAAAACGACGTCACCCTTCTACAAATGGTTCGTTCCCAATACCAAATGACGGAGGGCGGTGTTTTCCCCTTCGAAGAGTGTTGGGAGATAGTCCGTCACAGCCCTAAATGGGCTGCAGTTCCGTTAATGTCCGGTGGGTCTTCGTCTCGCTCAACAAAACGTACTCGCACGTCCGGGTCTTCCGACGCTCAATTTGGCGGACATTCCGACGAGGTCGAGGTCGAGGTTCCGCCACCTAAACGACCCGTAGGTCGGGGCAAGGCGAAAAAGGCCCTTAGAGGGGGCCAATCTTCCACCCCCACGACCGATCTGTATGAGGCGTGGAACGCCAATTTGGCCTCAAAAATGGACTACAAGATGCAAAAACTTGAACTCGATAGGAAAATGGCGGAGCTCCAAGAAAAAAAACTCCAACTCCAACTAAATGCGGAATTCGAGCAAGACTGGGAGTTCTACAAAACCCCGCATGAGCACCTTTCGGGTTTGGAGTTGCAAGCCGTGTTGAAAAAAAAGGTTGTACTAAGAGCGAGACACGGCTTCGACTTTTAGTTTATTTATTTTCGTAATTTTTTTAGTTTACTTAATTTCGTAGTTTTTTTAGTTTACTTAATTTTAGTTTAGTTAATTATGTAATTTTAATTTTTAGTTAATTAATTATTAATCTTATTATTAATTAATTAATTACATGAAATGAATAAAATAAATTGAAAAGTGAGAGGGTTGGGAGGGTTGGGTGTGTGTTGTAGAGGGTTAGGCTACACACACCCATACTCTCCAACCCTCTCAACCCACTCACTTTTTGACTGCCACATCAGCTTCCACATCAGCTTTTGGTCAACCCTCTCTTTACCCTCCCATAACCCTCTACAACACACACCCAACCCTCCCAACCCTCTCACTTTTCAATTTATTTTATTTATTTCATTTATTTTATTTAATTAAATAATATAATTAAATAAATAATATTGTTAAAAATAATTTGAAAATTCTAATATTAATAAAAATTACATAACATTAATAAAAAAATTACATAACATTAATAAAAAAAATTACATAACATTAATAAAAAAAACTAAAAATCAATATCGAGGTTCCAAATATGTTCCACTAAATCCGCCCGAAGATTATGGTGAATAGTTGAGTTTCTCACTTGGAAAATATTCACCATACGTTGCTCCTCAGTGAGTTGCGGGTTAGGTGGATCCGGAATATCGTTCGGCACAACACAAATGGCCTTGTTTTTGTTTTCGAGTATCATATTGTGCAATATGATACACGCGTACATAACTTTGCGCATCGTAGGTATCTCCATGAAGCGAGACGGTTGTTTGATTATATTCCAACGTTTACGGAGAATGCCGAAAGCTCGTTCGATATCTTTACGTGCCGCTTCTTGCGCTCCCTTAAACTTAATTCGTTTATCGTCTTCCGGATAGGAAAACGCTTTGACAAAAGTAGCCCATTCATGATATATCCCATCCCCGAGATAATATCCGTGCTTGTAGGTCGCCCCATTTACTTGAAAAGTTCGGTCGGGTGCGATTCCGTTATACACATCTTCGAAGATGGGCGAATGATTGAGCACGTTTAGGTCGTTCATGGCACCGGGACAACCAAAGAATGCGTGCCAAATCCATGTGTCTTGCGAGGCCGCCGCTTCTAAAATGATTGACGGATGCGGTTTATCGCCTCGATGGTATTGACCTTGCCATGCAACCGGACACATCGCCCATTCCCAATGCATGCAGTCAAGGCTACCGAGCATGCCGGGAAATCCGTGACGGTCATCGTGCGCGGCGTACAACTGCTGAATATCTTCGTAAGTCGGCTTGCATAAATATACTTTTCCATACATTTGTATAATTCCTTCAACGAAGTGGTTTAGACACTTGCGTGCCGTTGACTCTCCCATGCGGACGTAGTCATCAAATGCGTCCCCGGTTATTCCGTACGCCAGTTGCCGAATTGCCGCCGTACACTTTTGGTATGTGGACAAACCCGGCAACCCCGTAGCATCGTACTGTTGTTGGAAATATGGGTACCGTGTGTATAAATCATAGACTATTCGTGTGAATAGATTTCTCGACATCCTAAAACGTCGCTTGAACGTCTTCTCCGGGTACGTCGGGTTTTCGTCAAAGTAGTCCGCCATTAGCCTTGCGTTAGCTTCTACCCGACCCCTGTCTATGTTAGGGGCCTTCGAACGAGGAATCGATGATGATGCGTTTGCTTGTTGGACAAGATGCGCAAAGATTTGCGCATCTTGTTCCCAGTCTTCGTCGGTATCCGTGGATGATGAATCGTTCAAATAAGCGGGTTGTGCCATTGTGGATGTATGTAGAAGAGAGTAGTGGTGTAATAAGATATTTGGTTGGAGGATGAAGAAATTTGGTTGGAATAAGATATTTGGTATGTGTATATGTTGTGTATGGAGGGTATATATATATATATAGAGAGGGTATAAATGAAAAAGAAAAAAAAAGAAAAAAAAAAAAAAAATAAAATATATCCGTTGGAGAGCCGTTTAACAACGGCTCTCCCAACCCGTGAATAGCTTCCAACCCGCCGGCTTCATTCTGCGCACCGCTACACCTTCAACCCGCCGGGTTCAGCGGGTTGAGCCGCTGCCAACCCAAGCCTGCGGTGCGACTAGCCTTATGGGAGGGTAAAGAGAGGGTTGACCAAAAGCTGATGTGGAAGCAGATGTGACAGTCAAAAAGTGAGTGGGTTGAGAGGGTTGGAGAGTATGGGTGTGTGTAGCCTAAAGGAAGTGATATTTTGGTATGTCATTTTCTTTTGCTTTTCCCTAAATGCCCATTCTTCCAAATGTCACCCACACAAAAGCTTTTTATGCGTTTTTATTGTATTATAAAAGTTGTGTAAAAAGTCTTAAAAATAGGTTACAAGTTTAGTATAATGGGTGAATAATTTCTTAAATATTTACAGTTAAGACAATACCGTCTTTTTGTGGTTCTGTTTGACCAATTTGGTCACTTGCTGCTAAATTGCCCGGTTTAAAATTTTCTCGAGTTGTCATTGTTGTTTGGTTTATGGGTTGGAGAGTTAAACCACCTAAACTAGACCGCGAACACCCCTAACACAACATTATATTCCATAAAAATGATAACAATAATTCTCTTGTTCTTTATAACCATAAAAAACCATATAAAATTTTGAAAAAGACATGGTGTACAACGAAGCACAAATCAGAAGTTTTCAGCTTCAGCCCAAATTTAATCCCACTATATTACGTTGATACAGTTCTAATACTATAAAATGCAGCCAACGTTGGTTAAGGACAAATTGCAGTTGATCTTGATCCTAAAGCTAACATTACCTCCAATTTCAAATCTAGGTGCTGCCGTAATCCTTGTGGCCATGGAAGGTTCACATGCGATAACTCCAAGCCATTCGTGGTCCCCCTAGGATTGATTGGTGCGAGTAAGCTGACTTTAAAAGGTTGTAAAAAGAACTTCCTAAAATATGCAAGCACAATTGAAAAGAATAGTCTAAAAGGTGTAAGTATAGAAATTTAGAGGGGGTTAATTGTAACATAGGATATTTCAAATGAAGCCCACCATGCGTGTCAAATAGAAAAGGACGGTGTTTGTCAACCGGCCCACATAAACCGAACACTAACCACCGACTTTATCATCTTCCTCATCGTCTCGATTTCAAGAAAAAAAAACCAATGTTCGAAAAAGCTCGCCGCAACGGCCGCCATGGCGCGCCGTGACTTAAGGTTTGTGTCTCACGCCACGTTATGCCTGAGGCACGTCATGGGGTAATGCGCGGTTTTTGCAACAAAAAATTTTGATGTAACTTATCTTTTTAATGCCTTATTTGTTAGTTTAGGATATATAGCTTACTTTAAACTGCTTATTATATAATATAGAGATTTGCTGACCTAAGTCACGCCTTGAAAAACGCCGTGACCTCGCCGTGGCTTCCAAGGCTTGAGGCTTAGCCTTGCCGCCACGCCACGCCTCGCGCTATTTGGAACCTTGAAAAAAACCGAAAGCTAAATAACTTTCACAAAAGACCAAAATAAAAGAAATATGATAAATAATAGGGGTCGTATCCGTTGTAAACCGTATAGTTTGTACAAACTATACAAACCAATCTCAACCATACATGTATATGATCAATGGTGTGGATTAATTTAGTTTCTAGATTTTCTCTCAACTACATTTTAAAACCACCTAAAATTTAAGAAATAAACAAAATATAAACAAAATCAATGGTTAAGATTAGGTTTGTATAATTTGTACAATCTACCTAGTTTGCAACGGATACTTCCCCTATGATAATATATATATATATATATATATATAATAAATCGGGTATGTTCAAACGTGAACTCAATTTTGGTTGTGAACGTGAAGATGAATCTCAGTCACACATTTTCGGTTACGGTGGACATGATCATAGAGGATTGATGCGTTTCATGGGAGGGTGGAGATTATTAAAGGAGGGGATCGGTCAAAACCGTCTTTATTGACCGGATGAGTGACTGAGATTCGTCCTCATGTTCACAACCAAACCAAAATTGAGTTCACAATTGAACTTTCAGATATATATATATATATAGAGAGAGAGAGAGAGAGAGAGAGAGGAAAGTTCAAATGTGAACCACTTTTTGGTTGTGAACGTGAGGACAGCCGAGAGCGCGACACGTGGCGACTCTGAGTGTGGCCCCCCTCTTTAATTCAATGCCCTCCCATGAATCGCGCCTAGTCATCCGCCGTGGATCTAACGTGGCGACTAGTCATCCGCCGTGGATCTGACGTGGCGTCTAGTCATCCGCCACGTGTCGCGCTCTCGGTTGTCCTCACGTTCACAACCAAAAAGTGGTTCACATTTGAACCCACCCCCATATAGGGTTGGGTTCAAATACAAACCACTTTTTAATTGTGAACGTGAGGACAACCGAGAGCGCGACATGTGGCGGATGACTAGGCGCCACGTCATGTCTACGGCGGATGACTAGGCGCGATTCTTGGGAGGGCATTGAATTAAAGGAGGGGATCACACTCAAAGCCGCCACGTGTCACGCTCTCGGTTGTCCTCACGTTCACAACCAAAAAGTGGTTTGTATTTGAACTTTCCTCTATACATATATATATATATATATATATATATATATATATACGACGACGTATGAAGTCAACGTGATTAAAAGCTTGTTAGTTGTTGATGTTTTCTAACATCGAGTGTTTAAATAAATGGATGACTGGGGGATCATAAGCTATAATAATTACCAACAAACCAAAAACAACATCACACAATCTAGTCCAAAAGCGATGTTATGATTTACTAATCAAACCAAAGTAACTCCTAAAAACCTCCACTTACACTATGAAACATCATATCCTCCTCCACTTACTCTTCATCATGTCCAGAGTCTTCTTCCCCACTCTCAGAGTCAGAGCCAGAGTCACTCACCCATATCCTTTTCAACCCCGTTTTCGGTTCATCTTTGTTTTTTACCTGGACAATCACACACAGACAAGATCAAGATTTGAAGAAACCCTGAAAGAAGGAAATCTTCTCAAAAATACAAAACTTACGTGGGCCAACCACTTCTGCGAACATGATAATCTCACCTTAGATGGTTCTTGTTTTTTGTATTGTATCTGGATCACACACACAGAAAATATCAAGATTTGCAGAGAAACCCAGAAAAAAAAGAACGAAAAAGGTACAAAATTTACGTCTAGTTCTTCCTCAAGAGAATCAAGATCGTTCCACCACAAACGTTTCGGAGAAATGTCGTCTTCGAGGATATCAAACACTCGCAGTATTTCACTCCACCATTCAGTGCTCTGATGGTTACTTCCAACTTCAATGTCGTAAATTGGCCATCCAGTAGAGCGCAATATCTGATTCTTAGTCTCGGCATAGAGCACTTCCTGTTTTAGTGTGTTACCAAAGACCATATTTTCGCTGTCAAAACATTCACCACCATGCTTACAGGTTTCCTCTGCCAGTTCATCCACAGCTCTCTGAATCACCTCATGCATAGCTGACTGTAATCCATCCATATAACACCATAAATTAGTCTGTGCAACATATAAGTAATTTATATAGTATGTATATATATATATATATATATAAAACTTGCCATTCTTTCCTCATAGGATTTGAGACGAAGGGTAAAGAACTCCTCAAGGACTGTAAAATGAAACAGAGGGAAAAAATGAATATATTAGATCGATCGAATAATTTGGATATCCGATATCATGTTGTCAATCATATATATATATATATATAATCATACTTACGTTCTTCAAGGGTATACTTCTTTTTTCCACCCTCTTTGTCAAGAAGGAGTGTTGTCGTCACTAAATCGGTAGTTTGTGCACGTGCTTGATCATCATCATCTGGAGGAGGCGGAGGCGAAGAAGTTTCTGTTTTTTCCCATAGACGCAGCTGCACAGGCACAGGTTCTTCTTTGTCCTTTTTTTTCTTTAAGAGCCGCTGCCTGAAGTAATCAATGACGTCCCATGGGTCATACTTTCTGCCCCCCATCGCTCCGTTGATCAAAACCATTGGAATTACAGGCATTAACCTGTTACAACAATTAATCAATATATATATAGATGTATATATATAATTTTTTAGATAAGGTTCACCTGGGTTTGCCGAGACTAAATCCATGGTAATTTTTACCGAGAGCTAAAGCATGCTCCCCTGGGATTAATACTCAGTGGCCCCTGGTTGCTCACCCCCAGATTCGAACTTGGGTGGCTTTTTCCCCAACACCAAGCCTTAACCGGTAGGCTGCCCCATTGGGGTTTAATATATATATATATATATATATATATAGGGGCAGGTTCAAATGTGAACCACTTTTCGGTTGTGAACGTGAGGACAGCCGAGAGCGCGACACGTGGCGGATGACTAGGCGCCACGTCATGGATCCCTCTGAATTCAACTTACGAATCAAACACCAAAACTTCAAACCATCATGGATCCCTCTGAATTCAACTTGAATGGAAGAAAATGCAAAAGGCAATAGCAAGTAAATGAGTTTTTTTACTTGTAATCTAAGTCCCCTAATGCTAACTATTTCATTCATCTTCGTCTCCCTCATCTCGAAACATATCGATGTGGGGAACAATTTCAACTTCGGCTGCTTGAATGTAATCACCCATTGACCAGGTGAACACGATGTCTTCGTTAAGTTCGGAAATCAATTCCGCGCAAGGAGGTGGAACAACTTCCTCCGCCACCCAAGTATTCATTTGACGCTCTTCTTCTGGCACTCTGGTGTTGTTGGTAATCGCGTTACAGGTGGCAACGGACCAGGCCCGTTCAGCCGCTTCGGCCTGCTTCAGCCACTCCTCCTGGTCGATCCCCAAAGCCCGTATACCCTTTTCCATAATCTTCCTGGCCGTCGCGGCATTCCCGTTTGCTTCCTCCATTTTGGCAGCCGTGGTTCAGATCGACGGACGTCTGGAACAGAACCTTTGCTCCTCGCCTGTTAGCGACCTCGACGACCGCTCTCCACAGCCTTGAAGAGTCGGGTATGTACTGCAGGCCTTCCTTCAAAACACGACTTTTCATCGTGTCATTGCGCTCCAGTTGAGCCGCCTGCAGCCAGAGCTTAACTGACTTCGGAATCTCCATAACCCCTTCGGCGATCACGGCCTTGGCCTCGTCTGGATCCGCCAACCGGCACGCCTCGATCCACACGTCCTCGTTCTTCGGAAAATCCTTGCAGCCTCTATTGATCAGCTTCCGAGCCTTCTGAATCCGGCCCTCAGCCAGAGCTTCACAACCAAAAAGTGGTTCACATTTGAACTTTCCTCGTATTGTGTATATATGTATGTATGTATGTTTGTTTATACCAGGCAGGGTCTTTCATATCTTTTCCTCTGATCAAGTAGTCCAAGTAAAGGTATTCCAGGAGAGGTTCATCTGACGGATTAAAAACATATCTCGGGTGAACAACAGTGTAATTTTCAGCCATGCTGGTGGTCGTCTCCAGATGATTTTGCTTCCGCTTAACATAATAATAATGACTAAAGTCTTTTACGACCTGGTCCTTCAAAATACGTATTACAGTCCTTCTCTCCATTGGTGTCAATCCATCCACCATCGTTGGTATTGATATTGGTATTGAGGAGGAGCTTTGAGCAACATCATCATCATCAGCCATTGAAACAAGCTCACCACCAGCCTGCATCATAACATAAATGTAAGTTTGTGGGATTCCAACTCAAAACCAATTGGCTATGAGTGGAGTAGCCCAAGACCCTTATAAGCACATTACAAGTTCACTTTGTGTCCAAGGTGGGACATTGCTCAACACGCCCCCTCACGTGTGGCATTCTTTCTGCCTAACACGTGGATACTTGTTGGGTTACGTGGAGTCCGTGCAGGTTTTTTTTTTTTTTTACCAACAACGGGTGAACGTTGCTCTGATACCATGTAAGCACATTACAAGTTCACTTTCTGCCTAACAACCAGCAACTTAAAAGCAACTTGGCAACCAAAATCACATGCAAATTTTTATTTCCAGAACAAAACCCTAGAACCAAGAAAATCATGAATTTTCACACAAAATAATCAACTAAACCAACCAATAAATAAAACCCTAGACTAGGACCAAGAAAGAAAATGAAAAATTTCAAACCCTAAACAAGCATAATAATAATAATAATATAAGAGGGAATTGAGAAATTAAAGGATCAAAATTCACATACCTAATCGTGAACAAATTTCTTCTTTTGGGCCGGTGACTGTTTTAATTACTTCTATATCTAAGAAGAGAAAAAGGAAGATGTGAATTTTACGAGTATACTCTTTATATTTGTTTTTTGTTACTTTTTCTTTTACGAGGGTATTTTTGTCATTAAAAATTACTGACTCCCTTCATATTTATTTTTTGTCTCTTTCTTTCCACATTTTGATAGGAAAATAACATAACTGATATTTTCCCTCTTTTTCCTTCTTTTACGTTTGGTTTCGAGAAGACGGGAGTAAAGAAAATTAGAACTGACATCATCAAGTAGAATATTAGGCAGACTTAATGTCACGATGAATGACGGTTATCTCCCTGGTGTGAAGATACTCGAGACCCCTCGCTAACCCTTTAGCGATCTTGATTCTTTTTCTCCAGTTAAGTTCCGTGCTACAGTCTGCTTATTGCATAACGTCAAATCTTCAAATCCGTCAAATCTTAGACAACGTTCTTTAGAGTTTTTCGAAGCTTACCTCTTGAAAGATTCGCCTCTGAGCTTCCCATTGGTATGAACTCAAACATCAAGGGTGGTGTCAGTTAGATTCATCTTGAAAAATGAAATTTGAATTCACGTTGGAAATCTTAATAGGCGTTTGCTTAGGGATATTAAGTAGCAATTAATGAGAATGATAATAAAATAAACCGTTTGGCTTTATATAATATAATCAGTTCATTCCCATAGAAGCCCAAATTTTCATTCTTTGTCATTTTCATTTCCCTGCCAGAACCAAACCCCTAAAATTGACCTTCCATTCCTCTAAGCCATGGGAGCCTTCTTTTTGATCCTTTTGACACCAACCGGAAACCCATGTCCTGGTTTTACCGCATCTTTGGTTCGATAATCGAGCCATCCTTTGTAAACGTCGCCACAACCTCCTTGACCGGCTAGATTCTCGTGGCTGCTTTCAGGACTTTATAGCAAAATCGGTGGATTCGGTGGGGATGAAAGATGTTGATCTCATAAAGATCTTCTTTGCCTTGTGATTTTTCTGCATGAAAAAAATATTCATATGCTTTGTTTGGTCGTTTTCTTAGTATAATCACGATATGTTAGTTAAAAATACGAACCCGGTGAAGGTTTGACATGAGACTTTCAATTGAGTTTGCTTATGTCGTTGCCCATCGCGATTCTAGAAACCAAAAACGGAAATCTTGTGAAGAATAAGAAGAAGAGAGAAAGAAAGAAAGAAGGTTGTGTTGTTAAGAGATAGGGTTTATAGTGTTTTTGTGTGTGTGTGTGTGTGTGAAAGTGTTAAAATCAAGTGAGTTGATGGAGTTAACAATGAAAATCCTTGTTTTTGTTGATGACAATAACAATGATGGAAACTTGATTTTAACATTTTCAACTAGTTTTTTTAACTATTATTTTTCTAGGTAGAGTTTTCAGTAATGAATAATGATTTCGTGGTTTTCTTGGGATTCTGTAAAGGTCAAACGAGACGTTCGGATATATGTACGAATTTTTGATATATGTCATACCCTATCGAACCAATCTTGGGATTTTCTTTTACTGTTCTCCAGAAGTTTTGGAATTAATTGAGGAATGTGTAAGCTGACTCCGATACGCATAGCTGAGGTTCATCGAGTACAAATAAATGTGAATTGTAAAATATGGATTGGATCTTTATATCGGAAAAGAAATATTTGGGAAATGGAGGGTGTGATTGTCAACTTTATAAAAGAAGAGATGAAAGCGAGTAATACGAGTAGTAGTCATGATCCTTATAAAGGAAGTGATATTTTGGTATGTCATTTTCTTTTGCTTTTCCCTAAATGCCCATTCTTCCAAATGTCACCCACACAAAAGCTTTTTATGCGTTTTTATTGTATTATAAAAGTTGTGTAAAAAGTCTTAAAAATAGGTTACAAGTTTAGTATAATGGGTGAATAATTTCTTAAATATTTACGGTTAGGACAATACCGTCTTTTTGTGGTTCTGTTTGACCAATTTGGTCACCTGCTGCTAAATTGCCCGGTTTAAAATTTTCTCGAGTTGTCATTGTTGTTTGGTTTATGGGTTGGAGAGTTAAACCACCTAAACTAGACCGCGAACACCCCTAACACAACATTATATTCCATAAAAATGATAACAATAATTCTCTTGTTCTTTATAACCAAAAAAAACCATATAAAATTTTGGAAAAGACATGGTGTACAACGAAGCACAAATCAGAAGTTTTCAACTTCAGCCCAAATTTAATCCCACTATATTACGTTGATACAGTTCTAATACTATAAAATGCAGCCAACGTTGGTTAAGGACAAACTGCAGTTGATCTTGATCCTAAAGCTAACATTACCTCCAACTTCAAATCCAGGTGTTGCCGTAATCCTTGTGTCCATGGAAGGTTCACATGCGATAACTCCAAGCCATTCGTGGTCCCCCTAGGATTGATTGGTGCGAGTAAGCTGACTTTAAAAGGTTGTAAAAAGAACTTCCTAAAATATGCAAGCACAATTGAAAAGAATAGTCTAAAAGGTGTAAGTATAGAAATTTAGAGGGGGTTAATTGTAACATAGGATATTTCAAATGAAGCCCACCATGCGTGTCGAATAGAAAAGGACGGTGCTGTCAAGCGGCCCACATAAACCGAACACTAACCACCGACTTTATCATCTTCCTCATCGTCTCCGATTTCAAAAAAAAAAAACAAACCGAAAGCTAAATAACTTTCACAAAAGACCAAAATAAAATGAAATATGATAATATATATATATATAGAGGAAAGTTCAATTGTGAACCACTTTTTGGTTGTGAACGTAAGGACAACCGAGAGCGTGACACGTGGCGACTTTGAGTGTGGTCCCCCTCTTTAATTCAATGCTCTCCCATGAATCGCGCCTAGTCATCCGCCATGGATCTGACGTGGCGCCTAGTCATCTGCCACGTGTCGCGCTCTCAGTTGTCCTCACGTTCACAACCAAAAAGTGGTTCACATTTGAACCCACCCCTATATATATATATATATATATAATAAATCGGGTAAGTTCAAATGTGAACTCAATCTTGGTTGTGAACGTGAAAACGAATCTCACCCACACATCTTCGGTTACGGTGGACACAATCACAGAGGATTGACGCGTCTCATGGGAGGGTGGAGATTATTAAAGGAGGGGATCGGTCAAAACCGTCTTTATTAACCGGATGAGTGACACCAAGCTTAGCATGCTTGATAGATTTTTGATGACAAAACAGATTTTCTCACCTATGGCCAAATTCCTTTGTAAACATTATGCCTCGGGGTCTGTTTGTAAACATTGAGGGTTAGCAAAAACTACCAAACAGCCCCCCTAGACTATTAATTAAGCCCCATCAAAACTTGTTCTCCTCCTTTTTCTTTTACCTATCTATGTTAAAAATAACTTTTAAGTGGCTCAAATTTTTAAGAACCTTCATTAGTAAATGTAAGACGACGTATGAAGTCAACGTGATTAAAAGCTTGTTAGTTGTTGATGTTTTCTAACATCGAGTGTTTAAATAAATGGATGACTGGGGGATCATAAGCTATAATAATTACCAACAAACCAAAACAACACCACACAATCTAGTCCAAAAGCAATGTTATAATTTACTAATCAAACCAAAGTAACTCCTAAAAACCTCCACTTACACTATGAAACATCATATCCTCCTCCACTTACTCTTCATCATGTCCAGAGTCTTCTTCCACACTCTCAGAGTCAGACTCAGAGTCAGAGTCACTCACCCATATCCTTTTCAACCCCGTTTTCGGTTCATCTTTGTTTTTTACCTGGACGATCACACACAGAAAAGATCAAGATTTGAAGAAACCCTGAAAGACGGAAATTTTCTCAAAAATACAAAACTTACGTAGGCCAACCACTTCTGCGCACTTGATAATCTCACCTTAGACGGTTCTAGTTTTTTGTATTGTATCTGGATCACACACAGAAAAGATCAAGATTTGCAGAGAAACCCAGAAAGAAAGAACGAAAAAAGGTACAAAATTTACGTCGAGTTGTTCCTCAAGAGCATCAAGATCGTTCCACCACAGACGTTTCGGAGAAATGTCGTCTTCGAGGATATCAAACACTCGCAGTATTTCACTCCACCATTCAGTGCTCTGATGGTTACTTCCAACTTCAATGTCGTAAATTGGCCATCCAGTAGAGCGCAATATCTGATTCTTAGTCTCGGCATAGAGCACTTCCTGTTTTAGTGAGTTACCAAAGACCATATTTTCGCTGTCAAAACATTCACCACCATGCTTACAGGTTTCCTCTGCCAGTTCATCCACAGCACTCTCAATCACCTCATGCATAGCTGACTGTAATCCATCCATATAACCCCTTAAATTAGTCTGTGCAACATATAAGTAATTTATACAGTATGTATATATATATATATAAAACTTGCCATTCTTTCCTCATAGGATTTGAGACGAAGGGTAAAGAACTCCTCAAGGACTGTAAATGAAAAAAATGAATTATATTAGATGGAATAATTTGGATATCCGATATCATGTTTGTCATACTTACGTTCTTCAAGAGTATACTTCTTTTTTCCACCCTCTTTGTCAAGAAGGAGTGTTGTCGTCACTAAATCGGTAGTTTGTGCACGTGCTTGATGATCATCATCTGGAGGAGGCGGAGGCGAAGAAGTTTCTGTTTTTTCCCATAGACGCAGCTGCACAGGCACAGGTTCTTCTTTGTCCTTTTTTTTCTTTAAGAGCCGCTGCCTGAAGTAATCAATGACGTCCCATGGGTCATACTTTCTGCCCCCCATCGCTCCGTTGATCAAAACGATTGGAATTACAGGCATTAACCTGTTACAACAATTAATTAATATATATATATATATATAGATGTATATATATAATTTTTTAGATAAGGTTCACCTGGGTTTGCCGAGACTAAATCCATGGTAATTTTGACCGAGAGCTAAAGCATGCTCCCCTGGATTAATACTCAGTGGCCCCTGGTTGCTCACCCCCAGATTCGAACTTGGGTGGGTTTTTCCCCAACACCAAGCCTTAACCGGTAGGCTGCCCCATTGGGGTTTAATATATATATATATATATATATATAGGGGCAGGTTCAAATGTGAACCACTTTTTGGTTGTGAACGTGAGGACAGCCGAGAGCGCGACACATGGCGAATGACTAGGCGCCACGTCATGGATCCCTCTGAATTCAACTTACGAATCAAACACCAAAACTTCAAACCATCATGGATCCCTCTGAATTCAACTTGAATGGAAGAAAATGCAAAAGGCAATAGCAAGTAAATGAATTTTTTTACTTGTAATCTAAGTCCCCTAATGCTAACTATTTCATTCATCTTCGTCTCCCTCATCTCGAAACATATCGATGTGGGGAACAACTTCAACTTCGGCTGCTTGAATGTAATCACCCATTGACCAGGTGAACACGATGTCTTCGTTAAGTTCGGAATCAATTCCGCGCCAGGAGGTGGAACAACTTCCTCCGCCACCCAAGTATTCATTTGACGCTCTTCTTCTGGCACTCTGGTGTTGTTGGTAATCGCGTTACAGGTGGCAACGGACCAGGCCCGTTCAGCCGCTTCGGCCTGCTTCAGCCACTCCTCCTGGTCGATCCCCAAAGCCCGTATACCCCTTTCCATAATCTTCCTGGCCGTCGCGGCATTCCCGTTTGCTTCCTCCATTTTGGCAGCCGTGGTCCAGGAGCTTTTCTCTTGCATTGTTGAGCACCCGTTTTGCCGCCTCATACTCTTCGAGTCTAGCCAAGGCGAGCCATAACTTGACGTCCGACGGGCAACACCCGACGGACGTCTGGAGCAGAACCTTTGCTCCTCGCCTGTCAGCGACCTCGACGACCGCTCTCCACAGCCTTGAAGAGTCGGGTATGTACTGCAGGCCTTCCTTCAAAACACGACTTTTCATCGTGTCATTGCGCTCCAGTTGAGCCGCCTGCAGCCAGAGCTTAACTGACTTCGGAATCTCCATAACCCCTTCGGCGATCACGGCCTTGGCCTCGTCTGGATCCGCCATAACCCCAGAGCTTCACAACCAAAAAGTGGTTCACATTTGAACTTTCCTCATATTGTGTATATATGTATGTATGTATGTTTGTTTGTTTATACCAGGCAGGGTCTTTCATATCTTTTCCTCTGATCAAGTAGTCCAAGTAAAGGTACTCCAGGAGAGGTTCATCTGACGGATTAAAAACATATCTCGGGTGAACAACTGTGTAATTTTCAGCCATGCTGGTGGTCGTCTCCAGATGATTTTGCTTCCGCTTAACATAATAATAATGACTAAAGTCTTTTACGACCTGGTCCTTCAAAATACGTATTACAGTACTTCTCTCCATTGGTGTCAATCCATCCACCATCGTTGGTATTGATATTGGTATTGAGGAGGAGCTTTGAGCATCATCATCATCATCAGCCATTAAAACAAGCTCACCACCAGCCTGCATCATAACATAAATGTAAGTTTGTGGGATTCCAACTCAAAACCAATTGGCTATGAGTGGAGTAGCCCAAGACCTTTATAAGCACATTACAAGTTCACTTTGTGTCCGATGTGGAACATTGCTCAACATGGCATTCTTTCTGCCTAACACGTGGAGTCCGTGCGGTTTTTTTTAATTTTAACCAACAACAGGTGAACCTTGCTCTGATACCATGTAAGCACATTACAAGTTCACTTTCTACCTAACAACTAGGAACTTAAAAGCAACTTGGAAACCAAAATCACATGCAAAATCATGAGAAAATAATCAACCAATCTGGACATCTTTCTTATAGAAAAAAAATTTTAATCCCTAAATCTCGGTTTATCAACAAATAAATAAAACCCTAGACTAGGACCAAGAAAGAAAATGAAAATTTTCAAACCCTAAACAAGCATAATACTAATAATAATAAGAGGGAATTGAGAAGTTAAAGGATCAAAATTCACATACCTAAAACGAATCGTGAATAAATTTCTTCACTGGAAACTTCTTCCTGTGAATTCTTTTCGATCTAGTTGCTTTTTATCGTGTTGCAATACCTTTTGGTTTCCAATTTGGGGACACACTTTTGGGCCGGTGATTGTTTTAAACCGACCACCCAAATAAGTTTACTTCTATATCTCTACTAGTTATCGTACCCGCACGATGCGACGGGGTGAAACTGAAAGATTGTAAAGTGCTTCTATTTGTCAAAGTTCTGTAATTTTTAAACCTTTGTAGTTTTACGGTAGAACAGTTAGTTTCTAAACGTAAAAATGACACAATATATAAGAAGATACAATAAACCTTGGTAACTTATATATACTCGTAATTAATACATCTGTTGATCACGTATTCTTGTCTTTGGACATGCAAAATATGATGTCCCAATTTTAACTAATGTATTTTACACATTGGTTGTAACATTTCAACCAAAAAGAAATATATGACGTCCCTATTTTATCTTATCTATTATGACCTTGTCTATTTAAACAAAATCATCGTTGTTCATAAACATCGAAATCATCTAACGTAGGTTTAATGCTGGAAGCACACCCTCTTTGGCCTTGAAGTCAGTGTCCTCCAACTTTCTCGAAACATAGCTTATAACAAATCTATGACTCAAACATTGATGAATAAACCTAGATGTTTCAGTGAAGGGTAGGTAGAGAAAGGTTCAAACGAGAATGGAATCATTTTAAGAGAATACGAGAAGCAATCTCAGCCACTCATCTCGTGCAAATCATATATGATTAAGTACTGATGAAAAAAGAGGGACGCGGGCAGGTTACATGCTGGTTGTAAGTCGCATGTAACCCGCGCAGTTGTTAATCATGTATGATTAACTGCACGAATCATATGTGATTTACAATATGAATCATATATGATTTTGTACATGTTTTTTGTACCTGGATTTTTTCCTTTGTTAATCATATATGATTTTGTACACAAAAATCATTCTCGTACTCTCTTAAATTGATGTCGTTCTCGTTTAAACCCACCTCATGGTAAGTATGTGTGTGTGTGTGTATTCAACGCAAGCATTTTTAGATTTACAACATTTCTTGCAGGACTATCATATTCTAAGAAATTTATTAGAGAACCAACGTAAAGTTGATGAAAGAAAATTCGTAAACTATTAAGGTCACAGTGGATCGCTCTTTCTCAAGACAAAACTAACAAGCTTACATGTTAGTGTCAAGTACAAGTCATGAGGTATAGTTACTGGGTGAGGAGTCAAACTGCCATTCCTCAAAACTGTTCAGTTACCCATTATCATATTGAAGGCACTTCTATCTGACAAAATGGAATAATGATCGGTATACGAATAATCCCTCATCGGCGATGAGTTCATTTAGTTTCTGCTGGCTCGGCTGGAGGCTAACAGGCAATAGCAGCATATTACTAGTTTTTGGCTGCTGTTTGGTGCTCCTTGTTTAGTCTATGGGCCGCAATGCTGAATTTTCTACGTGTTAAAACAGATCATCTTCAGTCCCACAAGCATTGTTGCTACACACTTTGATGCTTCAAATGTTTTATTATTGTGATAGGTTGTTATTGCTATGTTTTTTGTTGTTGGGATATCAAAGTGAATTTTGAATTAGAAATGTGTACAAGTAACTTGTACATTATTGTGTTATTGTTTGAAGAGTAAGTTTATGTTTAAGCATATCTATTCAACGAAATCATTCTTTTTTCATTCCCAAAATTCATTTAATGATTGTTGTTTCGACCATGCAACATATAACCAAGCCTATGCTTGAACAATTACTTAACTACTCTGTTGGCTATAAGCCCTGACGTCTGTCTGTGGCTGAGTTCATTGTGGTGTCGACCGATGATGTCAACAAGAATACTTCTTTTAGATGGCCTAACAGCCTGGTCCATGTGGAATCATCAACTGGCAAAAAAGAGAAAAACCAGCAGTCAAATAGGGAATTTGATTTTAAGATTACCTCCTAACCTTAGTTGAACCATTTGCTTGCATATATGTTGATACTATACACCAATACTACAAGTCTTAACAAGTAAATGTGTGGGAATTGGGATTCTAAAAAATAAGCAATGCCACCAAAATCAGATGGATTCAGAAAACAACACTAGAGGCAAGAACTTGCAAGTTGGGCCTGTTGAGCTATTAATCATGATCAACTGCCTATCTGCAGCTTGTGGATGTTAATTTGTGTACTGTTCCTAGAACACATAATGGTAAAAGCCTAATGTACTTTACTATAAAGATGTTGTTTATAATTTTTCTTTCTTTCTTTCTTTCTGATATATAAACCAAATTGAGTCCATCAAATCATACAAAACCTACAAAAATGAAACCAGATCCTTGCCAAAAAAGTATAGATCAGATGGTGCAGGTCTTGATATATATATATATATATATATATATATATAGAGAGAGAGAGAGAGAGAGAGAGGAAAGTTCAAATGTAAACCACTTTTTTGTTGTGAACGTGAGGACAGCCGAGAGCCCGACACGTGTCGGCTTTGAGTGTGGTCCCCCCTTTTAATTCAATGCCCTCCCATGAATCGCGCCTAGTCATCCGCCGTGGACGTGACGTGGCGTCTAGTCATCCGACACGTGTCGTGCTCTCGGTTGTCCTCACGTTCACAACCAAAAAGTGGTTCACATTTGAACCCACCCCTATATATATATATATATATGGGGTTTATAGTGTTTTTTTTTTTTTGGTGAAGGTGTTAAAATCTAAGTGAGTTGATGGAGTTAACAATGGAAATCCTTGTTTTTGTTGATGATAATAACAATGTTGGAAACTTGATTTTAACCTTTTTAACAATTATTTTTTTGTATAGAGTTTTCGTTAATGAATAATGATTTTCTGGTTTCTTGGGATTTTGTAAACGTCAAACGAGACGTTGATATATGTCATACCCTATCGAACCAATCTTGTAGTTGGTTCATCTAACAATTGTGTATGAATCATCAAAGGTTACTGGGATTTTCCTTTACTGTTTTCCAAAAGTTTTGGAATTAGTTGAGGAGTGTGCAAGCTAATGTAGACACCCATAATTAAAATTCATCGAGTTTACGAATAAACGTGAATTGTAAAATATGGATTGGATCTTTATATTAAAAAAGAAATATTTGGGAAATGAGGTATGAGGGTGTGATTGTCAACTTTATAAAAAGAAGAAATAAAAGCATATTCAATAGAGTAATACTAATATGTGTAGTAGTCATGATCCTTGTAAAGGAAGTGATATTTTGGTATGTCATTTTCTTTTGCTTTTCTCCTAAATGCCCATTCTTACAAATGTCACCCACAAAAAAGCTTTCTATGTGTCTTTATTGTATTATAAAATTTGTGTAAAAAGTCTTAAAAATAGGTTACAAGTTAGTACAATGCGTATATAACTTCTTAAATATTTACTGTTTACAAGTTTACCATTAAGATAAGTTGCCCGGTTTAAAATTTTTCTCAAGTTGTCATTGTTGTTTGGTTTGTGGTTTGGAGAGTTAAACCACCTAAACTAGACCGGGAACATCCCCTAACACAACATTATATTCCATAAAAATGACAACAATACTTATCTTGTTCTTTGATAACCATATATTTTTTTTTGAAAGACATGGTATACAACTAAGCACAAAACAAATGTTTTCAACTTCAGCCCAAATTCAATTGTTGATATAGCTATAATACTATAAAATGTAGCCAACATTGGCCGAGGACGAACTGCAGCTGATCTCGATCCTAAAGCTAACGTTACCCCCAAGTTCAAATCCAAGCAACATCGAAATCCTTGTGGCTATGGAGGTTCACTTGCGATAACTCCAGACCATTTATGTCCCCCCTAGGATTAATCAGTGCGAGTAAGCTAACCAGAAAACTCACGGTTGTAAAAGAAAAAAGAACTTCCAAATAGACAACATGGTGACTAATAGGCAAAGCACAATTAAAAAGAATAGTCTTTTGGTTGGTTGTTTGTGTTGTTGGGTGTGGCACCGGTAGACTTTTCTATTAACTTTGGTGTTGTGGTAATATACTTGCTGTTTCCAAAAAAAAAAAAAAAAGAATAGTCTAAAAGTGTAAATATAGAAATCTAGAGGGGGTTAATTGTAACATAGGATATTTCAAAATGAAGCCCACCATGCGTGTCGAATAGAAAAGGACGGTGCTGTCAAGCGGCCCACATAAACCGAACACTAACCACCGACTTTATCATCTTCCTCATCGTCTCCGATTTCAAGAAAAAAACCGAAAGCTAAATAACTTTCACAAAAGACCAAAATAAAATGAAATATGATAATATATATATATATATGCCAAGGTTATTATACAACCCAGTATAGGGGTGGGTTCAAATGTGAACCACTTTTTGGTTATGAACGTGAGGACAACCGAGAGCACGACACATGGCGGATTACTAGGCGCCACGTCAAGTCCATGCAGGGGCGGAGCCACCTTGTAACAAGAGCTAGCAATTGCTAACCCTCAACCTTCCAACTTGTTTTATATATTTGTTTTAATTTATATGGTTTAGCAAGAAAAAGAGAGTGAGGCTGTGGTGTGCAGGAGGTGGATAAACTGGTAGGGAAAGTAAGATTACACTTTTTTCCTTTTACTTTAGTTAATATTTGAAAATAACCCCCACTACTTTAAAATTTTACAATCTAATCCAATTTACATGTTCAAAATTTTAAATATTCATTTCATCTAGTTTGATTTTATTTTGCGTGTTTCGTGTTAGCTTTACAATACACAATAAATGCTAGGATGCACATTTATGAATTGTTGAAATATTTATTTTGCCCTATAATCTTTATGATATAAGTTGAAATATTTGAAGTGTTGGTTATATTTTCTTCTTAAATCATTCGATGACTATGGTCTATAATTTAAACCGATTCAACTTTAGGATGCACATTTATGAATTGTTTTTTTTTGTTAGCAACCATTTTAGTTTATGATATAAAAAACAATAAATTGAGAGAAGAAAGCAACCGATGATTAGTTGGAAGGTCGATACAAGTATTTTACCTAAATTACTCTAATTTGTTGTTTTAAGAACATTGATTTATAATTTGAATTTACTTATTTTTGTGCTCCTCCTAGTTTCCAATCCTGGCTCCGCCCCTGAGTCCACGGCGGATGACTAGGCGCCACGTCAAGTCTACGGCGGATGACTAGGCGCGATTCATGGGAGGGCATTGAATTAAAGAGGGGGACCACACTCAAAGCCGCCACATGTCGCGCTCTCGGTTGTCCTCACGTTCACAACCAAAAAATGGTTCACATTTGAACTTTCCTCACCCAGTATATATATATGTATATATATATATATAATAAATCGGGTAAGTTCAAATGTAAACTCAATTTTGGTTGTGAACGTGAAAACAAATCTCAGCCACACGTCTTCGGTTACGGTGGACACAATCACAGAGGATTGACGCGTCTCATGGGAGGGTGGAGATTATTAAAGGAGGGGATCAGTCAAAACCATCTTTATTGACCGAATGAGTGGCTGAGATTCGTCCTCATCTTCACAACCGAACGTTTCTTAATTACCAAATTGCCATGAATATAGCTTTTAGGCAAAAGTTCCAAGAATTTTTGATCCGGTGTATCTCAATCTAATGTTCGTCCATCTCTCATCTTAATAGTTGATGATCAGTTCTCACGCTTTTCACTAAATTCGAGACTTCTTATTGAAATCCAAATCAAGTTTATACCCGATGTTTTCATTGGGGGAATCAGGATGTCGACTTTGTCGCTCTGGATGCTGTTGGAAAATCAGGGGGAATTATACTCATCTGGAATCCGGCTTATTTCCAAAAGAAATTCGTGTTCAAATTTTTAAGAACCTTCATTAGTAAATGTAAGACGACGTATGAAGTCAACGTGATTAAAAGCTTGTTAGTTGTTGATGTTTTCTAACATCGAGCGTTTAAATAAATGGATGACTGGGGGATCATAAGCTATAATAATTACCAAATAAAACAAAACAACACCACACAATCTAGTCCAAAAGCAATGTTATGATTTACTAATCAAACCAAAGTAACTCCTAAAAACCTCCACTTACACTATGAAACATCATATCCTCCTCCACTTACTCTTCATCATGTCCAGAGTCTTCTTCCCCACTCTCAGAGTCAGAGTCAGAGTCAGAGTCACTCACCCATATCCTTTTCAACCCCGTTTTCGGTTCATCTTTGTTTTTTACCTGGACGATCACACACAGAAAAGATCAAGATTTGAAGAAACCCTGAAAGACGGAAATCTTCTCAAAAATACAAAACTTACGTAGGCCAACCACTTCTGCAAACTTGATAATCTCACCTTAGATGGTTCTAGTTTTTTGTATTGTATCTGGATCACACACACAGAAAATATCAAGATTAATTTGCAGAGAAACCCAGAAAGAAAGAACGAAAAAAGGTACAAAATTTACGTCGAGTTGTTCCTCAAGAGCATCAAGATCGTTCCACCACAGACGTTTCGGAGAAATGTCGTCTTCGAGCATATCAAACACTTCCAGTATTCCACGCCACCATTCAGTGCTCTGATGGTCACGTCCAACTTCAATGTCGTAAATTGGCCATCCAGTAGAGCGCAATATCTGATTCTTAGTCTCGGCATAGAGCACTTCCTGTTTTAGTGAGTTACCAAAGACCATATTTTCGCTGTCAAAACATTCACCACCATGCTTACAGGTTTCCTCTGCCAGTTCATCCACAGCACTCTCAATCACCTCGTGCATAGCTGACTGTAATCCATCCATATAACCCCATAAATTAGTCTGTGCAACATATAAGTAATTTATATAGTAGGTATATATGTAAAACTTGCCATTCTTTCCTCACAGGATTTGAGACGAAGGGTAAAGAACTCCTCAAGGACTGTAAATGAAAAAAAAATGAATTATATTAGATGGAATAATTTGGATATCCGATATCGTGTTTGTCAATCATATATATAGGGGAGAGTTATTTTGTTAACCAGTGAATTTGTGTTAACCGTGTTAACTCATAGTTCCATACGTAAATCAATGAAATTTTTTTTGTGGAGTTGTTTAATATGATGAAAATTGTTTCATATTTCGGTATTTTTACTCTTTTGAAACTTTTCTTATTCTTATGAAAGTTTTTTCATTTCTATGTAAAAAACAGTTTCATATGAAACAATTTCACCAAAAAATCTAGTATATGAAACATTTTCATCCTATTAATCAACTTCACAAAAAAAAATTCATTGATTTACGTATGTAACTATGAGTTAACACGGTTAACACAAATTCACTGGTTAACAAAATAACTCTCCCCTATATATATAATCATACTTACGTTCTTCAAGAGTATACTTCTTTTTTCCACCCTCTTTGTCAAGAAGGAGCGTTGTCGTCTCTAAATCGGTAGTTTGTACACGTGCTTGATCATCATCATCTGGAGGAGGCGGAGGCGAAGAAGTTTCTGTTTTTTCCCATAGACGCAGCTGCACAGGCACAGGTTCTTCTTTGTCCTTTTTTTTCTTTAAGAGCCGCTGCCTGAAGTAATCAATGACGTCCCATGGGTCATACTTTCTGCCCCCCATCGCTCCGTTGATCAAAACCATTGGAATTACAGGCATTAACCTGTTACAACAACTAATTAATATAAGCAAAAAAAAACAAACAAACACAACATCATCATGTATGTATGTTTGTTTATACCAGGCAGGCTCTTTCATATCTTTTCCTCTGGTCAAGTAGTCCATGTAAAGGTATTCCAGGAGAGGTTCATCTGACGGATTAAAAACATATCTCGGGTGAACAACAGTGTAATTTTCAGCCATGCTGGTGGTCGTCGTCTCCAGATGATTTTGCTTCCGATCAACGTAATAATGACTAAAGTCTTTTACGACCTGGTCCTTCAAAATACGTATTACAGTCCTTCTCTCCATTGGTGTCAATCCATCCACCATCGTTGGTATTGATATTGGTATTGAGGAGGAGCTTTGAGCAACATCATCATCATCAGCCATTGAAACAAGCTCACCACCCGCCCGCCTGCATAAGACCATCTCCAATGGGGTCACCAAATCTTACACTATTCACATCTCCAATGGGGTCACTATTTTTCACGCTAAATTTGGTGTGATGAACAGTATCACACTATATTTGGTGTAACACTACAAACGGATTTGGTGTAAAAAATAGTGTTATCCATTGAAGAAAATCTACTAATAACACTAAATCTTACGCTACTTTTGACATTTGGTGTAAAGAATAGTGTTACCCATTGGAGATGCTCTAACATAAGGAACTTAAAAGCAACTTGGAAACCAAAATCACATGCAAATTTTTATTTCCAGAACAAAACCCTAGAACCAAGAAAATCAAAATGAAAATTTTTCAAACCCTAAACAAGCATAATAATAATAATAAGAGGGAATTGAGAAATTAAAGGATCAAAATTCACATACCTAAAACGAAATCGTGAACAAATTTCTTCTCTGGAAACTTCTTCTTCCTATGAAATACCTTTTGGGCCTGGTTTTCCAATTTGGGGATAGCTTGGCCCAAATAAGTTTACTTCTATATCTACTCGTTAATGTAATCGCACGATGCGGTGGGTGTGAAAGATTGTAAAGTGCTTCTATTTGTCTAAGTTTTTGTAATTTTTAAACCTTTGTAGTTTTACGGTAAAACAGTTCGTTTCTAAACGTAAAAATGACACAATATATAAGAAGAAGATACAATAAACCTTGGTAACTTATATATACTCATAATTAATACATCTTTTGATTACGTATTCTTGTCTTTGGACATGCAAAACATGATGTCCCATTTTAAACTAATGTATTTTACACATTGGTTGTAACAACATTTCAACCAAAAAGAAATATATGACGTCCCTATTTTATCTATTATGACGTTGTCTATTTAAACAAAATCATCATTGTTCTTAAACATCGAAATCATCTAACGTAGGTTTAATGCTGGAAGCACACCCTGTTTGGCCTTGAAGTCAGTGTCCTCCAACTTTCTCGAAACATAGCTTATAACAAATCTATGACTCAAACATTGATGAATAAACCTAGATGTTTCAGTGAAGGGTATGTAGAGAAAGGTTCAAACGAGAATGGAATCATTTTAAGAGAATACAAGAAGCAGTCTCAGCCACTCATCTCGTGCAAATCATATATGATTAAGTACTGACGAAAAAAAGGGGACGCGGGCAGGTTACATGCTGGTTGTAAGTCGCATGTAACCCGCGCAGTTGTTAATCATGTATGATTAACTGCACGAATCATATGTGATTTACTATATGAATCATATATGATTTTGTACACAAAAATCATTCTCGTATTCTTTTAAATTGATGTCGTTCTCGTTTAAACCCACCTCAGGGTTATATATATATATATATATATATATATATTCAACGCAAGCAGTTTTAGATTTACAACATTTATTATGCAGGACTATCATATTCTATGAAATTTAGAAAGAAAATTCGTCATTTTACTATTAAGGTCACAGTGGATCGCTCTTTCTCAAGGCAAAACTAACAAGCTTACATGTTAGTGTCAAGTACAAGTCATGAGATATAGTTACTCGGTGAAGAGTCAAACTGGCATTCCTCAAAAACTGTTCAGTTACCCATTATCATATTGAAAAGGCACTTCTAAATGAAAAAAAATGGAATAATGATCGGTATGCAAATAATCCGTCATCGGCGATGAGTTCATTTAGTTTCTGCTGGCTCGGCTGGAGGCTAATAGGCAACGGCAGCATATTACCAGTTTTTGGCTGCTGTTTGGTGCTCCTTGTTCAGTCTCTGGGCCGCAATGCTGAATTTTCTACGTGTTATACGCTTATTAGCAGCTCTCGCTACTGTGGCTTTAGCGTCGGCATCGAAATCAAGAACTTCAAAAGTCACGAGTTGGCGGTGGACAGGTTGGATGGTTGGAATAATGGCAATTTGTAACACTTTCTAGTTTTTGGAGTCTGTTGTTGCATGTCTTTTTGTCTTTTCTTTTCTCCGCTTTGTACCGTTGTCTAGCCTATTGCTAGATGTTAATGTAGAGTTTATATAAGAAGTTGAGGGACTTGAAGTGTAATTTTCTATTTCCTAGGGTTGGGGTATAAATACCCCAATGCCTTTGTATTGTAAAGTTGGACGTTCATTTTCAATGAAATAGACTTGTGACTTTCTTTCTACATCTCTCTACATGCTTTCTCTCTCTACATGTTTTCTCTTATGTTCTTGAGTTTCTAACTCAATCTTGTTGAGATTGTGTTAGATTTGGATTCATTCACACTAACAAGTGGTATCAGAGCTGGATCTACTACATTTTTGATGAAGATTCTCATGGATTGAAGCAAAGATTTGAAGATTTGAAGCTTTGAAGATATTCATCAATGGAGGTTCATGAAGACTTGAAGAGTTTTTGAGTTGTTTGATGATTTGTTCATGAATTCATGTTTGAATTCATGAATTAGAGTGATGTTTGAGTGTTTTTGAACAGGATTTAGATAGGATTTGAGGCAAAATTGAAGGTTTTAGCTAGATTTTTGAGAAAAAGTTGAGAAAAAGTTCATCTTCATATGTCTCGAGTCTAGTGTATCTTCATATGTCTCGAGTCTTTTGTATATTCATATGTCTCGAGCCTCATCTCGAGACTACGTGAAGGCATCTCGAGTCGTGTTTGGTGAAGTCACGAGATAAGACTCGAGTTGGGTTGTTAGAGTACAAGACAAGGAAGGCAATTCGAGTGTTTGTCAGTTTGTGACGCGTGAAAATACTCGAGACATCATCTCGAGTGATACTGTTCATCACTCGAGACAACTTCGCAACAGTTGATCCTATCACGAGACAATACACTCGAGACAGTATCTCGAGTCATACTGTTCATCACTCGAGACAGTATCTCGAGTCGCACTGTTCATCACTCGAGACAGTATCTCGAGTCGTACTGTTCACCACTCGAGACAGTATCTCGAGTGCTGTGGTTATTCACTCGAGACATCATCTCGTGTGCCACTGTTCATATTGTGAGTTTCTATTGACATCTCGAGTATCACTATTCACACTCGAGATAGTTGAAAGGTTGAGAATCTGAGAAAAGTAGTGGAAAAGATCCTGAATCAAAATGAATCCAATTAACAAAAGGGAAGATTTGGCAATGGGATCTGACTCAAAAGCACCAGTATTATTCAAAGATGAATATGAGCTATGGGTTGCAAGATTCAGACTATTCATAAAGCGAAAAGACAAAGGCAATCTGATTTTAAAATCAATTGACTATGGTGCTAAACCATTGCCTATGCATACTGTTAATGGCATGAGAGTAGTAAAAGAGGTTGAAGAGATGGATGATGCAGAGAAGACACAATACTTGATAGATCTGGAAGCACAAAATTGTTTGATTCAAGCAATCCCGAATGACATATACAGAAAACTTGATAGTTATGATGATTCTGCAAAGTCTATCTGGGATCAGTTAGAAAAAATAATGCTCGGATCTAAAGTGGGAAATCAGTTGAGGATAACTACTCTAATGGACAAGTATGAAAACTTCAAGATGAAGGATGGTGAATCTCTGGAAGATGCTTATGATAGATTTGTTATACTAATGAATGATATGAAGAAGAACAGAATTCCTAGATCAGAGATGGACTTTAGTGTGAAGTTCATAAATAATCTGTCTTTAGAATGGAAGCCATTTACCAGATTTGTAAAGCAGCACAAAGCTCTAAATGAGCTCAAAGTATATGAAGTATATGAGAACTTGAAGCTGTTTGAGGAAGAAGTTGAAGAAGCTGTGTTGGAAAAACAGAAGAAAGAAAAGGCTGAACAAGAATCTCTAGCACTGCTAACTGAAAGAAAGAAAGGAAAGGGTGTTATCAAGAAAGGCAAGGCAAAAGTGTTTGAAGTAGATGATGATGAGGATGAAGAAGAAAGTGAGGATGAAGAAAGAGATTTGATGTTCCAAAGCTTACTGACTTTAACAGAGGCATACAGAAAGAAATACTACAATAAACCAAGTTCCAACAACAGACGATTTGCATCCAGAGGAAGGAATGTCAACAGAATTGTCAATTTCAATCAAGGTCAGATGTATGCTCAAAGAAACTCAGGTAACTATGTTGATAAATATGCCAACAAGGGAGTTGAAGAAGAAAAGGAAACTGCTGAGGGTACTGAGGAGAAGAAGACAAATGAAAACATCACGTGCTTCAAGTGCGGAAAAAAGGGGCATGTGGCAAGGATATGTCCAGCGAAGATGTCAAAAGTTGAAATAATCAAGAAAAAGTTAGAATTGGCAGAAAAGCAGGAGCAAGGGTTGGTGCTAATGGCAGATGATGAGGAATGGCTGGATGTGTCTGATACTGAAGATCAGGCTCAAATGTGTTTTATGGGATTGCTGGAAGAAGAGTCTGATGAAGAGGAAGCAGAAGTCTCAGATCCACTCATGGTAAATGATTCTAAATTTATTGAGTATAAAAATAAACTGCTAGAAATGACAAATCCAATTCATATGAAAAATCAAGAAATGGAAGTTGTCATTTCTAAGCAGAATCAAGAAATTACTGACTTAACCCAACAAAGAGATAGTCTTTTGTCTACTGTTGAAAAACTGAATAAGTCAGTAACTGAGCTTGAGGATCTGAAACAACAAAATAAAATTTTGAAGTCAGAAATTGATTTTCTAACTCTCAGTTTAACTTCAGAAAAAGATAATGTTACTTCTTTAAACAAAACAATTTCTGAATTGAATTTTAAACTTTACAAGATTGGTCAGTCTGAGCATACATTTTTCCTAAACAAACCTTATGCAGATAGGGATTTATTTTCCAAAGAAGGTCTTGGCTTTAAAAATCCTCAATATTTGAAAAAGGTCTTAGAAGAAAAACCTGCATTTTACAATCTCACAGATTTACGAATGAGTGCTAGATTTCCAATCTTGAAAGGTTTTGAAATGGGAGAAGAATTTTCTGAGATGCAAGAAATGAAGAAGCATGATCCATTATACCATGGTGACAAATATCATAGAGTTAAATTTGTTTATAGTTCCGAAAATTTGCGAATTAAGTCACCTAATACAGTGAATACTTCTGAAATGTTTTTACAGTCAGAATCACCATGTGAATATGATGGTATATTAAAGCCATATGTTCCGACACTAGAACTTGAAGATAAGATTTCCAAATTAGAAAGAAAAATTAAAGAGTTATCAGAACAAAATGACATACTTCTTTCTAAAAATAAGAATTTTGTAACTTGGAATTCCTCAGAAACTGAGTCCAAAGATTTGGTATCTGAAATACTAGATGATTTAGTGTCTTCAGTGTCAAATTCCATTTTTGACATACCAGATTCTCAAAGTGATTCTGCATCAAAGGATTCATCTATAACTCAGAAGTCAGTTTCAAAATTATATTCTGATGGTTTAGATGATGTTCAAGAAGAGATTTTTAGAGTTGTCACATCTGATGGATATGTGGAATATAAGGAAGCATCAGCTATATCATCAACTGATGTTGTCAAACCATATCAGTTGGAATCAGATGATGATACACAGCCTGTTATTTCTGAAACATCTAAATCTCAGAATACAATTACATCTCAATTCACAAATGGATCATCTTCTCCTATTTCTCTGATCAGCTCAGATAAGTCTGATTTCAATGAAATTGCTTGTTTAAACAAGAAACATGAATCTTACAAGAAACAGGCTGAAAATACTATAAATCAACTGAGAGTAGAGCTTGCGCGTCAAAAATGTGACTCAAAATTTTGGTTAAGCAAATGTACTTCTTTAACAAAAAGCCATGACAGATTAGTTGACAGACTGTCTGTTTATGAAGAAGGATTACATTATGCTGGTAAAAGTCAAAAGATAGAGTCTCCTGCTGTAACTGAAAGTTATCTCAAGTCAATAAGATTTACTCAGGGGGTTAAGTCAATGTTGCGTCATTTTCAAAAACAACTTGATTTGAAAAAGAACATTATTTCTGTTAACACTCCTGAGAATTCTGAGCCATGTTTTACACAAAGTCAGACTTCTCACACTAAGCCTAAGCCGTTTGATATTTGTGCTAATGTATCTGCAGAACGTGTAGTTCATGCATCGAAGAAAAGACAGAAGAAGAAGCCAAGGAGTCAATCTAGAAAGGATAGTTCTAGTATGCAGTTTTCATCTAATGTTGTTACTACTAACAATAGACGGAGTCATTTTCTTTTCAATAAGAGTCATGTACCTTTTCATACTACTATGATCAATAAAAAGGCTACAGTGATTTCATCAACTTCTTCAAATTCTCAACATATGGATGAAACTCATACTAAGTTCATTAATTCTTCTGAACTTCATTCTTCTGTCTCTACCTTCGTTCCATTTCGAAAATCCATAGTGCGTAAAGGAATCAAATATTTTTGGGATTCAATTTCAAAAGTGTATAAGAATTCTTCAGTTCCAGGACCCATTTTTAAATGGGTTCCTAAATCTACTTGATTGTATTTATTGCAGGCCAGTCATAAGTGGTACCTTGATTCCGGGTGCTCCAAACATATGACTGGAAGAAAAGAGATCCTGTCCAATTATAAAGAAGAATATGGTGGATCTGTAAAGTTTGGTAACAATGAATTAGCACCGGTAGTTGGTCAAGGTGACATTGTATGCAAAGACATAACAATTAAAAATGTTGCTCATGTTGTTGGTCTAAATCATAATCTCTTCAGTATTGGCAAATTTTGTGATAAAGATTTAGAAGTTTATTTCAAGAAAAGAAGATGTGTTGTCAGAACTGAAGAAGGTAAAGAATTGTTAGTCGGTTCACGACGAACAAATCTCTACACAATTAGACTACAACATAAGTTACAATCTATGTCCCCTTGTTTTCTTACCAGATCCTCTTTAAGACAAGCTGTTTTATGGCATAAACGCTTATCTCATTTGAATTTCAGATACATTGACAAAATTGTTAAACATCAACTTGTATCTGGAATTCCAATGATTAAATTTGAACAAGAGGAAATGTGCCCTGGATGTGAAAAAGGCAAGATGAAACGTGTATCTCATCCTCCCAAACCTGAACAAGGATCAAAATCTCCTTTGAGTTTGTTGCATATGGATTTGTGTGGTCCTATGAAGTTTCAGAGTTTGGCTGGTCGTAAATATATTCTGGTTATTGTTGATGATTTTTCACGATATACTTGGACAAAGTTTTTAAAATCTAAGGATGAAACTTCTTCTCTTATCATCAATTTCATTAAAGCTGTTCAAGTACAACTTAACCTTCCAGTCCAAACTGTTCGAACTGATAATGGGACGGAATTCAAAAATATCATTCTTAAAACTTTCTATAATACTTTTGGTATTACTCAAACTTTTTCTGCTGCACGAACTCCGGAACAGAATGGGGTAGTTGAACGGCGAAATCGTACTCTTGTTGAAGCTGCTAGATCTATGCTTGCTGAAAGTCAACTACCTCAATACTTGTGGGCTGAAGCGGTTAATACTGCTTGTTACACACAAAATCGTTCAATAATTCATAGGAGATTTGGAAAAACCCCTTATCATATTTTGTTTGGTCGTGTACCTTCAGTTGGACACTTTAAAGTGTTTGGTTGCAAGTGTTTTGTTTTAAATGAATCTGAAAATAGGGGTAAGTTTGGACCTAAGTCGGATGAGTTAATTTTTGTTGGATATTCTGAGTCCTCAATCGCATACAGGGTACTTAATAAACAGAAAAGGGTGGTATCTGAAAGCATCAATGTTCGCTTTGACCCAATTACTGAATTATCCTCTGATTGTTCATCTTCTTCGAGTACTAATCATGTTGTGAATGCAGATTCTTCAAATCAAGATCAGTGTGTAACTCCTGAGTCGTCTCAAGCTTCTTATCTTGATTTTTTGTTTCAATCTGTTTATGATGATTTTTCTCATGCTACTTCTTCATCTACAGGTTCTGCACTTGATTCGCTATCCCTTCCATCCTCGTCGAATGTAGAATTATCTTCTACCTCCCAGAATGAGTCTGATTCATCCGAGACCGTTGGCACACAAGCTTCCATTACTTCGTCCTTGGATATTACTGATTCTGTTTCAACATCTATTCAGGCTACTTCTGATGTTCAAGATATACCTTCTGCTTCAGCTACTGAATCTCATGTTCCTAACCCCCCTGAAAATCCTTCTGAACCTTCTACCACTGTACCTGTTGACATCATTGAACCTTCATCAGTAAATGATCAGACTCCTTTACCTCACACTGTCAAATGGACTCGCAGTCATCCAATTGAATTAATTATTGGCGATCCAACATCCACAGTCAAGACACGAGCTGCATCAGCTAATGAATGCAATTTTTCAGTCTTCTTGACTGATACTGAACCAACTCGTGTTTCGGATGCATTACAAGATTCTGACTGGGTGACTGCTATGCAAGAAGAACTGAATCAGTTTTCAGCACTTAAAGTGTGGCGGTTAGTGAAAAGACCTCAAGACAAGTCAATCATTGACACCAAATGGCTGTTTAAGAACAAGAAAGATGAGCATGGTACGATTGTTCGGAACAAGGCTCGACTTGTTGCGAAAGGTTACCGGCAACAAGAAGGCATTGATTATGATCAAACATTTGCTCCAGTTGCTCGACTTGAGGCTATTCGTATGTTCCTAGCATATGCAGCATACAAAGACTTCACGGTGTTTCAAATGGATGTTAAAACTGCGTTCTTATATGGTCATTTAAAAGAAGAGGTATATGTCACTCAACCGGAAGGGTTTGTTGATCCTGATCACCCTGATTATGTCTATATCCTGGATAAGGCTCTTTATGGATTAAAGCAAGCTCCACGCGCTTGGTATGAAGAATTGTCAACATATCTTCTATCCAAAGGATTTAAGAAAGGATCTGTAGATTCAACTTTATTCATTATGAAGGAAGGAGATCATATTGTGGTCATTCAGGTGTATGTGGATGATATTATTTTTGGTTCTACCAGTAAGGATTTGTGCAAGAAATTTGAAACCATCATGACCCAAGAGTTTAAAATGAGTATGATGGGTGAGATCAATTTCTTTCTTGGCTTGCAAGTGAAGCAATTTTCTGATGGCATCTTCATAAATCAGTCCAAATATATCTTTGATTTATTGAAGAAGTATGACATGTCATCGTGTAATTCCATTGGCACTCCAATGGCAACGGGGAATAAGATTGGACCTGATCATGAAGGAAAGGATGTGGATCTTCGCACTTATAGGGGAATGGTTGGCTCATTAATGTATCTGACAGCGAGTCGTCCAGATATCATGTTTGCTACCTGTGTGTGTGCTCGATATCAAGCAAAACCAAAAGAATCTCATCTAGCTGCCGTCAAAAGGATTTTCAGATATCTAAAAGGAACTCCATATTACGGGTTATGGTATCCAAAAGGTCTAGGTTTTGAGCTTCAGGCATATTCTGATGCAGACTATGGTGGTTGTAATATGGACAGAAAGAGCACATTAGGGCATATTCAGTTACTAGGCAACAAGTTGGTGTCTTGGGCTTCAAAGAAACAACAGTGTGTTTCCACTTCCACAGCTGAATCTGAATATGTTGCTGCTGCAAGTTGTTGCTCACAGGTACTATGGATGCAAACACAGTTGCGGGATTATGGATTTGTTTACAAGAAGATTCCTATATACTGTGATTCAAAGAGTGCGATTGCTATCTCTGCAAACCCTGTTCAACACTCTAAAACGAAGCATATTGATATCAGGTATCATTTTTTGAAAGACAATGTGGAAAAAGAGAACATTGAACTATATTTTGTAAATACTGAATATCAGCTCGCAGATCTATTTACCAAGGCTTTAGATGAGAAGCGCTTCAAGTTTCTAATCTCCAGACTTGGTATGATAGATAAAAAGATTTAAATATCAGATATTGGGTAATTCTTTATATACGGATTACATTGCTATACGCTTAGTGGTCTAACTGTATATTCTTGTAGTCCGTATATCTATAATTACTTGTTTCTTTCTGAGTTTAATTCTATTTTTCAGTTTGTTCTCTTTTTCTTCAGTGTTTTAGTGCATTTATTTTTGTCTACTAATCTGTGTTTCAAGTGCTTGCATCAGTTCAGGGGGAGTATCTCAGACAATCATACTGGTAATTGTTTCATTCTTTCAGATGGTTCAGGTATGCTCAGGTATAGGGGGAGTAATGGTCAAGGGGGAGTGTTTGACGTAATTGCATGTCTCGAGTGTCTATCTCGAGATGGTCATGTATCGGGTTAGCATCTCGAGTTCTTAACTCGAGATTGTTATGGATGTTTTTGTCTCGAGTCCATCTCGAGTATTCAACTCGAGTGTATTTAGAGATGTGTATCTCGAGTATGTATCTCGAGTGTATCTCGAGTACGTATCTCGAGTGTGTGTCATGTGAGACGTCTATTTCGAGTGCCATACAAGTATAAGTCACGTGCGTGCCTATCTCGAGTCCATCTCGAGTGCAGATCATCTGAGAATGGCTATCTCGAGTCTATCTCGAGTGTGAGTCACGTGAGAGTTTATCTCGAGACTATCTCGAGTGGTGTAAGTGTCATCTCGAGTGTCCACGTGTCATCTCGATTGTCCACGTGTCATCTCGAGTGTCCACGTGTCATCTCGAGTCTATCTCGAGTCTCTTCCGCGTCTTATTTCCTATCTTGAGACGGTTGAGTGTTCAAATATCTATCTCGAGTCTATCTCGAGTCCATCTCGAGTCTATCTCGAGTCTATCTCGAGTCCGTTCCGTGTCTGTGGGTATCTCGAGACGTTTTATATTCACGCGGTTTCGAGTCTGACACGCGAATAAGATTGTGACACGTGGCATACTCATCATTTTCAAATCTGCTCCTATAAATACTTCATTCAAATCCACGATTCAACCTTTCTGGATCGTTCCTGTTCGTGCGAAGTTTGTTGAAGCCGAAGACTCTTGAAGCTAAAGACTTAGAATTTGTTTCGTGTATTTAGCTATTAGTGTGTGTACTTGTAATCGTTTTCCCGAGTCTCTACAATTCCTATAGGTATTCACTCATAATCATATACCGATTAGGATAGTAGATACGTTGTTTTAGTAAACACTAATCTTTAACACGGGGTTCATATAACTTGGGTTTGTATCCATTCGTGAACAACTTTAAAAACATAAGTGTGAATGATTCATTGTTCGAATCATATGGACTTGGATGAACGAATACTTTGATCGTAAATGACCTTCAATTCAATGTATATGTTTTGAACTCAGTATATTATACAATGGACATTAATAGGATAGGACCGTGATCAGTTTCTATAATAGATGTTCTCCGACATAATAAACTGACTAAACTGAAAATGTCATAACTATTTGGTTGGTATTTTTTACTGAGTTCATTATATAACATTCGTGGTCATTCATTCTTCATAAATATTCAATGTCCCACACTTAATGGATTTTTCATTCAAATCCATGTTTTTCAAAGCGTAATAAAACTAATAAAGTGATAATGTTTTGTTTAACGATCTAATTCTTTGTCACTGTATCAGATATGGCAGACTACGTTTTTCCAGACACCGAGTCACTGGAAATTCCACGTATCTTATCCGAACGCACCTCCATGCATCAACCTCACCTAGATGCCGATCGACAACTGTTGCAAGCTGCTCTCTTTCTTGATGAAAAACCGAAAATGTGGTGTATTCGGTACATGCAAAGACTAAAGCTCCCGTGATAGCTGAAATACTGAAGCATCATCCACTATTTGTTCCTTTGACGAAAGAGGCTGATGTTCCTCTCATTTATGTACAACAAGCCTGGAAAATGTTGGAGTTTCACGAGACTGAGGATCGGTGTTATTACACGACAAAGGTGGATCACTTCACAATCAACTTTGGACTCAACAAATTCCGTCATGTGTTGGGATTTCCATCTGCTACGAGTCGACCGGGCGCAGTACAGTTTGAACCGTTTGATAGTGTTGATGAAGCTCTAGCCAGTGTGCGTTCGATTGGCTACAATGCTGAATTGCATACAACTTCCGGGTTCAACAAGACGAATCTGTCTCCTACATACAACACCTTGTTCACTATTTTGAATCGTTGCTTGACTGGGAAGAAGACAGCTCATGACACGGCCACCCAGTCCATGTTCCTGCTTTTTCAAGGAGTGCTGTTTAATCGCCACTATGATTATGCAGCACTGATCTTTCATGACATGCACGAGTTTAAGGGCCGGAACCCTAATCACTTGGCGTATCCTCGTTTCCTAAGTGTTCTGATTGCCAGTGCTATGGAGCAGAATCAAGACATCCCAAGAAGACTTAACTCTGTAAAAGTCAAGTCGTTTCCATTTCAGTCTGTTCGATATCCATCAACAGTGTTTGGTCCGGAGATTCCATTGTTTAGTGAACTCCTTGCGTATGCTGATCAGGGGGTAAAGTGTGTTAGAGAGTATAGGGCTAAATACGCATCTATGGTCCAACCAGAACCGGCGGGACCTTCCCAGGATGCCATCCATAGAAGTGAGGGTATAGTGCTTAGGGACCAGAGATCACGGGATCCTGGTCAGGGTGTGCAGAGGGAAAATACCGAGAGGGGACTTGGTGGGGACCTCCCTGATCAGCCAGCACATTCTTCCACTGCGAATGTTGCTGCGCATATCGGACAAATCAGCTCGGCAGTTCAAATGGACGACGTCTTTGCAGCTGCTGATGATGAACATGCGGTAAATCAACCGTTTGTACAACTGCAAGATGAAGATCAGCTTGTAGATTATGAGCTTTCACCATTGGATATGACTACTTTAGAATCATTTGGTGATCATGAGGTTGAGCCCTTGCCCGTGCATGTTGAACAGCTTGTTCCTCTCTACACTCCAGTTGAGATGGATCAACGTCTTACAATTCTGATGGGTTATGAGTCTTCAGGCTCAGTTTCTTCCGAGGATACTCTCGTACTTCCTTCGGATTCCGATGCTGCATGTGACATGGATGCTCAAACCGAAGAACTTCAAGGTTCGGATGATGATGATAGTGATGATGATGCTGACATGCCTGACCAAGGCTCGAGTCGATTGTTGACTCTCGGAGAGATAAGGACGGATGAGGGAGTATTAGTTGAAAATCCGGAAGTGAGAATGAGTGAAGGGGACGGAGAAAAAGATGGTGAGAGTGTGATAGGGGCTAGAAAAGAAGTACAAACCCCTCCCCAAGCCGAGTCTAGCTGGGTAGCCACATCTACTAGGGGTGAGCATCTGTTGCCACCACCTATTGACCAAGACATGAGATCCCCACTCATGCAATGCACAACCCAACTCAACCACTCTACCGTTTCTCAACAAACGGTAGTTTCAACTTCTCACGGGGATTTATCACAACTTGTACCTATTCCTCATTTGGAGGTTGGTGGTACCGATATAGTGAGGCAGCTGCCCCGCCCACGACTTCATTTCCTAGCACATCGAGTCTAGAACCAATTGCTACAAGTGTAAATCTTTCTTTGGCTAGGACACCGGTGCAAACCACTTTTGCAGGAGACTTTAGTAGCCCTGCCGGAACCACCGGAGTAAGTTCTGCATTTGTTGCGGGCTTGCGAGGACCGGAGGGAAATCCCATCAGTGCTAACATCATGCCAACGCTGAACATGGGTTCCTTAGGTTCTACCTTTGGATCAACGAGAAGTCTAAGTGACCTCGGTGTTAGTTTACCCGTCTCTCCTATTATTACAGCACTCATGCAGCAGTCTACCATTCTGGGTTCCTCCTCAACACCCGTTGGTAGTTCCTCATCTGCCTCTTCATCCGCCACTCAATCATCCACAGTATCTGCTTCATCAGCATCAGATGCACCATCGTCTTCTGCACCATCCTCCTCTGCACCTCCTCAGACTGGCACGACATCATCTCCTGATGTGGATCTTTCTCGTATGCCTGTTGTGATTACAGCTAATCAACTTATCACACGTTCTCTGTTCCGGGCGAATAATGAACAGATGGCGACTGTAATCAAGCAACAGACAGAGCGTATCTCGGCCTTGGAAAAACAGGTTGCGGCTTTAGCAAAAGGCAAAGCACCGATGCCTGATCCTCCTGCTCAGCCTACTCAATCAGCGGCTGATTCTCTGTCAATTCCTGAGTTAAAGGGACTTTTATTCTCTAAACTCTTGGAAGCTGGTTCCTCTGAAGACAGTGATCTAGTGGGTATTCTTCAACAACAAACTGCTCTTCAGCAACGTGCCATTCAAGAGCAACGGTCTCAATCTCACTTGGTCACGCATACAGACTTTCAACACTTTCAAGCGTCTCTTGATGCTTCTCTCACAAAGACCTTTACCGAGATCAACAAAATGTTCACTGAAGGATTGTCCCAGTTATCAGAACGGATCCGAGGTGTTGAGGAAACATGTCAAGCGGCAGCCAGACGGCCCACAAGAAGGCATGATGATCATGATGATCATGATCGTCATGAGGGGGAGAGGAAACGCAGAAGATTGGAAAGTGAGCCGTCTAGGGCGCCAACAACTTCGGGAGTGAGAATTGTTGACAGATTTGAGGAAAGGCCACCGAGAGAGAAGCAGCCAGCTCGTCACAGAGATTCTATTGTTCTTGCGGGAGGTGAAGAGATGGAAACAGAAGAGCCAGTCTTGCAATCTACTCTTGATTTTCTGAGCTCAGTTCAGGAAGAGATACCAGAGGAAAGGGTTGGAGAAAGTGGAGTAAAGTTTTCAGGTGCTTCTAGTTCTTTGTCTGAAATAGATAGAGTTCTAGCGCTACTGGATAACGTAGCTTCTGAGCTTAGAGATTACCAAGTTCCAAATGAAGAGATCAATGATGCAAGGTGTGCAGAAGACATAAGACTGAAGGATATGTTTGATGATGTAGAGTTTGATTTTGAAAAGGAGAAACCAGTGGATGATGTGGAAGGACCGAGCCTAGAAGAAGTGTTGCCTCAAGATGATTTGATGCCAGTTGATCCGAAGAAAGTTGAATTGTGGGAAAAGATGAAGGCTAGCTCTGGGAAATTTCTGAAGAGGACTGAATGGGATCGATTCACTAGAGCGACTGGAAAGTATTTGGAGGAGAGGTACAAGAGTAGGTTTTGCTATCACGAGAGAAAGTTGAGCTACACAAAGCTGTATGGGATAGAAAATCTGAAGAAAGAGCTGAGAACTGAGTACATTCACATGAGGAGGGTGAATAGACAAAGAAGAGAAATGCTAGTGTCTAATCACAAGTTTGTAAGTGTTACAAGTTACAAGACTGGCAAGTTGAGTGCTTATCTCTACCCTGTGATTACTTTTAGAAGAGATGACGGAAAAGAGTACACTATCACAGAGGCAGACTTTCAAGACGTGAGCTTTGATGTGATTTTGGGGATATTGTATGATTTAAAAGGAAAGTCTTTCAGAACAGAGGAGGAGATAATTGCATTAACAGCGATTGTCAGACATGTCAAAGTCTCTATCTCCTTAGCTCATCTTTATGACTTTCAGCTCGGATTGGAAAATTGGACTTCCAAGCTTTTCTGTCACAAGCCTCGAAGAAACTTAATTGGAGATGAAAAGGATCTTGTCATGTATACTGTGTTCTATGATGCTGAAGAAACTGAGATATCTTGTGTGTATCCTGATTCCATGGGAAACAAGAAGAGAATGTATTCTCATGAGGTGATGTTGTACTGTGATGATACTTTGAAGATGGTGATGGATAACTTGAATCTCAGGTTACAAATGGATAGTCACAATGTGCATGACATTTCTGCTGCAAACAAAGTACTGATCAGACATTTTGTAAGTGAAATTGATAGAAGGTTGAGGCTCAGAGTTGACATCAGATTTGCAGAGATCAAATTCAAGCTTCGGAAGCCATCTGTTAAGTAGTTTTGAGAGTTGATTGTTAATTACTTTTTGGTGTCCCTCCTTCTTTTATAAAAGGGGGAGATTGTTAATGTAGAGTTTATATAAGAAGTTGAGGGACTTGAAGTGTAATTTTCTATTTCCTAGGGTTGGGGTATAAATACCCCAATGCCTTTGTATTGTAAAGTTGGACGTTCATTTTCAATGAAATAGACTTGTGACTTTCTCTCTACATCTCTCTACATGCTTTCTCTCTCTACATGTTTTCTCTTATGTTCTTGAGTTTCTAACTCAATCTTGTTGAGATTGTGTTAGATTTGGATTCATTCACACTAACACTAGACCTTTCCGTTTTTTATTAATTTTAAGTCTGCTTGGCTTGGGTGATGGCTTTGTCAAAGCTCTCCGTCTCGCTATCCCTTTTCCCGTTCAAAAAAAAAACCGACTTTTTCATTTTCTTCAATAAAATTTACTAAAATGTCTTTAAAAGTGCATTTCATTCATACCATTTTACTATAGAGGCCGTAACACTCCTTGTGGATTAATTAAATTAGGACAAAGAGTCAAAGAATACCCTTTGGTGGGCCCTTTCTGTCTTTTTAAAGTGGTACCCCATTAATCGCTTGCCACGTAGCAACTTTGTTTATTATCAATGGTCCTACCAGTGGGGCGCACGAGCATTAGGGTGTGCCGTGTACACAGGGAATCGTCGTCTCATTTATTTGTCACTATGGACACGTAAACACATGTCACCTATCATGAACTGACACGTGTGTGATCACCCACTTTTTCCATAAAATTAACCTTTTTTTCAACATTTAACTTTTCTATAAGATAAAATAAACAAAACCATCACTATATATCAATCACTATAGAAACAATTACTTGCTAACCAATTAATATTAACTTTATAAAATATGTTATTTGTACTGTACCCTTTTTTATCTTTAATTTAATTTTTGTTTTCATCAATTTGTAACCTTTAATTTAACCAAAAGATAAAAAAATATATATTAAATCTGATGAGTTTGTACAACTAATAAAGCCGTGCATAGCGGGGGGGGGGGGGGGGGGGGGGGGGGGGGGGGGGTTGGTTTCGAAGCCGGCGGTTTGAGCGGCTTGACCAGGCTGGGGTATGTCGAGGGCGGGTTTGACGGGCTGGGGTGTGCTGTGTGGTGTTTGTGGTGTGTGTAGTGTGTGTTATAAATAATTATAGAGTGAGAAGGTTGGGAAGGTTCGGTAACTAATCAGAGAGGACTCCAGAGGGCTTATTGTGGGGTTATGAAAAAGCTGATGTGGCACTGATGTGACAATGGAATTTAGATGGTTGGGGTACGCATAGCCTAATACTAGTTAATTGTGTTTCAAATGATTATCCTTTTCTATATATACATATATATATATATATATTATAATAAGTATATTAATAAATTTTTAAATTATATCAACACTTATTATTGATTTTCTGGTAAAACGTTCAACAAATATTGATGGTACGAAAAACAGATTTTGTATTTTAGGTGATGCAGTCGTGTAACTCTTCGACATGTTTTGCTTATGGTGGTAGGGTAGAATGTAGATGATGGTCTCCTTTCAACCGTTACATGAATTCAAGGTTTTCGATTATTATTCAAATGGTTAGAATTTAAATATGATATTATATATTTTGAATATTTGGTTACATAATTATAAGGTGGTTGGTAGATATATATTAGGTTTTAAACCTTTAACAAAAAACTAGTTTAGTTGATTTGGATTAAGGTCATATTCATTCAGATTCAAGATTCAAATGGTTGAGATGTCTCTCCATTTATTATCTTTGTCCTCATGTATAATATTATGTACAACAGTATAAGCGGCTATACTTTTATTACACTGGGTTGATTTCATAAAATCAAATTTGTTAATAATACGATCATTCGTGTAATGTATGTTTAAAAAATGTTATTAAGTTTTTACAACAAAACTAAAAGTTGTACCTTGGTTTGATATAATTGAAGTCTAGTTTTTAATGTAAAATTTTATTTACATGTGATTGTATGATATTGAGTAACAAAGTTTAGAAGATAACAAACTTCCACATTTATGTTTAAAATCTGATTTTAGTTCATTGTTGATGTTTTCCAATTAGTTGTTTTATAACGACAAATTTCATGAAAATCTAATTATTTTGTTGGAGAACGAATTTGTAAATTTTATCATCTCGACAACTTTTTACATTCCAATAATCATTATAAATCATATAGAAAATTTTAATGCATATACTTTTAGACAGAGAAAAAAAGGTTAAGGGGAAATCTTCATCCATAATCTATGTCTCTTTATCAATAACGGAATTGATTTAATATATTCTATTAATGTTGATCTTTAATTAAAATTGATCCAATGAATACCATTTGTAGCATACTTTAATTTTCATTTGAACCCAACTATTCATTTATAAACAATAGTATTCACACGCAGACATATCACATTTGCTGATGTTTGAAGTTTAACATGTATGAAAGTTGAAAATATACTGATAACCTGGGTGCCATTGAGCTATTCCCCTCTTATATTGTTTTTTTTCTTTCTAAATTTTTACAAATTTTTAAATAGTGAACTTATAAAATAAAAATAATGTTATTTAATACCACACAAATCACACATTACAACATAAAGACTTGATAAAGAGTTCACATATCTAATTCAACTCTTATACTTAAATTTATGATGTTTCATTTCAGATTTATCTAGCACTCTTATTATTTATCAACAATGTGGAATTCATAAAAAAATGTTACAAACACTTATTGTCGAAAATTTTAGTGACACAAGATTGGCTCCGTAACAGTATGGTAAACCCCATAGCTTAAAAAACTAACTAGTGTATTAAACTATAAATCGGCTTAAAATCATTACAAAAGTTATTGGAGATTACAACTTAAATCTCATTAAAACATCACAAAAATTTCAATTCCTACCGATATAAGACACGTTAATTATATGTAAAGTCAGGTTTACAAATAACCAAATAAGAGAATGAAATATAATCATGTGATTTATTTTAAATTTACATGTAAATCACAATTGATTTTGCACATGAGTTGACCGTTTTATCTTATTTTATTTCGTTATTGTTATTTTGTAAACCTCGTTATATATGATAAAATATGATACACACACTTAATCATATATGATTAAACATGTATAAAAAGAATGCAAGCGACTTAGTCATCATTCTTTTTAAAAATAACCTCTCTCCTATGTGTATATACTGTATAATTTATATATTATTTATCTATATAAGTGGTAGTACGTTTCTAATTATTGTATACGTTAATTAAAAAATATTCTTTTTCTTCCTAAACGATGGTGATTTACAGCACCAAATCGAGATTGTGACCCAAAAATATTACTTAAATAATGTGTTAAAAATAAAAACATTGGAAAAATGTGTGGTTAAAGCTAATTAAAAATCCATAGAGAAAACAAAAATGTCAACATTTAATTGGCCACATTAGGCCAAAGGTCAATTCATTTGAAATAAAATAAAACGTTATAAAGTTACCCGTGACCCCTTATTCTTTTTTCAAACCTATGATGTCATTTGCACGTTGAATAGTAACAAGTCCTCTATATCTATTTATAACAAGTTATATTTCGTTATATAAGACGACTTTCAACCTTTTTATAGTCGATAACCCGATATTGTTCTTGTTTGTATTACGAGAACTATTGTCCCATCCTTCAGGATAGAGATCGGACATGCATATATTTCGTATGACAGATGTTACTTTTGTGCATCAGATATAGATATGTTGAGTTTATTTTGTTTGATTTACAAATTTATCTCAGTATTGACCAAAGAATCACTCGATATGATCCAATCACGGGTTCACAGTTATTCAGAGATTTGTGCTTAAGCATGAACCAATGATTAGTGAACCCATGTAGCGTTGATCATAATTCCAATATTGCCAATTATATCTCGGGTTTTCGTCCCCTAACGACAAACATATCAAGAATTGACTCCACTTTGACGCTATTTATCGTACACTTGATTCCATCCAAGAAAACAGTTAGAGTTGTCTATAACCTGTTTACCGCCTCTTACAGGGTAAGAGGTGGTTACCCGATCAAAGACACTCTCTTACAGGGTAAGAGGTGGTTACCAGATCAAAGACACTGTTGTTTGTGAGTCCCCTCTTATCGGTCCATCATGCATACCATGATAAGTTAGGGGGAAAGACTCGTACTCAGTTAGCATTTAATATTTGACCTAATTGCTTACACGTACACTATTTGTGTTGGTATATTGGTTCGAATGTCAAATAAGTGATTATAAAAAGAGGGTTATATTATTGACATCTAAGTATAGTTTGCAACAAGACTAATCACTACTAAGAACTACAATAAAGAGTTATATGATCTCAAATCAAGATTTCCAAAATCAAGGCCATAGCCAAAGGCTTTGATCTTCAAGAGGGTATCCAAGGCAACCCTCGGTGAGGTCGAAATAGGGATCGTATTCGGATTTCGGAAACCGAAGCATGTTCAAGTTATCTTCTTCATCTTGTGAGAAATCACATGAATCTTGATGTGGGCTGTTTATCAAATCGCTCTTGGCCGAAACCGAATTCGCATCTTCATGTTTGCATAGCACCATCTCTCCCACATTGGTCCCATTTTGAGTTAAATTTGGAATGGGAATTGGAATTGGAATTGGATTTGGTTTCCCATCATGTGATTCCAATTCCAATGAGGGAAACCCACATGCCAATGAATCTTGATTTGCTTTCTCCCTTTGATCCAACTTTTCTTTAAGAACTTGAACCTGTTTTTAGTAGAAATATCAAATGGGTTATTGGGTTATTGACTTTCTTGATTATTTTAAAGAAACATTTCAAGATTCTTATAAAAATGCACAAAAAACTCAACTTTTTTATTTTTGCTAAAAAAAACAGGGGAATTGAACTATTGAAGTACCTCAAGCTTTAGTTTCTCATTGTCTTTTTGAAGGCAATCAAATTCCAATTGAAGCTTATCATAGCTTGATTTCAAGAAATCATAATCTTTTTCAAGCTGTTTTGTCTTATATCTAGCGCGCCGATTCTGAAACCATATAGCCACTTGCCTCGGCTGCAAATTAAGCTCTTTGGCTAGCTGAATTTTCCTCTCTGGCTCAAGCTTATTCTCCACCTCAAAGCTCTTCTCAAGAAACTGAACTTGTTCAGCCATAAGCCGCCGTTTCTTCTCCGGCTGGCTGAAGCCGTTTTCGTAGTCTTCATCGTGGCTTATCCGGCTTGAGCCCTTTTCCATCGGCGGCTTATCCGGCTTCATTCTTATTCCTGTGTTTGTTTCTCCTGAAAAAGAGGTTTAGAAGCCAAACCCACATTAGTTACACACATTTTTGATAAAATAACACCAACCCATATATCAAGATTGAAACTTTTTCAAAACCCATGAAGGAATTTCCAAAAAGATAGTTGGATTAGCAAGAAAAGATCAAGAATTTGGGGTTTATTTCAAGAAAATTGAAAAGGGTGTTGAGGATTACCATAGAAAGAGGTGGAAGAAGAGGTGGGAATCCAGAAAGAATTGTCAAGAACTTGATGAGGAGGTGGTGGTGGAGAAGAAGAAGATGTCAAGAAAGCTGTGATGTTGGAATCTTGAAACACCATTTGATCTTCCATGGTAGCCATTTGATCAAAAGGAGTTGGAGAAGGTCAAATAAGTCTTTTTAGTAGTGTTCAACCTTGAAATCTTTTCACTTGTTGTGTGTTGCTTTTGATTTGGAAGAAGGTGGTCATGAAAAGGTATTTGTGTTGTAAATCCCAATTCAGAGGCAGAGAGAGGAGGAAAACCATGCAAGGGTTGTGATTGATGGAGAGAGATGGAGAGAGGAAAAAAAGAATCTTCTCTGAAAAGAAGAGCTTGATGGGTCTTATAAGCACAATCTTGGGGGGTGGGGGGGTGGGGGTGGGGGTGGGGGGTGTTAGGGGTAGGGGTAAGAGCTTTTCTTCTTGGCATGGTACTCCTTGACTTTTTACCATGTTGCCCCTCTCAATTGTGTCACCATTTTAATGTTCTTTAATATTCAATGCAAAGCTCTTTGAATGTCATTAAGTAAAGGTACCAACATCAAACAAACAAAAATAAATCTTTGCCTATCTTGTATCCTATCTGAACAAAATTAAGTTGAAAAAAAGGTTTTATTTATTAAGTAAGAGCTTTTCTTCATGGCATGGTACTCCTTGACTATTTACCATGTTACCCTTCTGACCATTTTAATGTTCTTTAAATTTTAATGCAAAGCTCTTTGAATGTCATTAAATCTTTCATATGATTAAGTAAAGGTACCAACATGAAACAAATAAAAATAAATCTTTCCAAGTCTTGTATCCCATGAGAACAAAATTAAGTTGAAAAAAAAATAGTTTTATTCATTTTTAAAGGACAAGATATTTCAACAAAGTTTACTTTAATTTCCATTTAATATGACAAATAATTTTTGTTTTCTTAATTGGTGTAATAAACTTCCAAAATTTCCTATTATATACTCATTGGAACCAATATTGACTAGATAAAAGTTTGAAAGTTTATTACATTTTGAGAAGAAAAAATTGTAACTATAAATTAGAACCAAGGAATTTTTCATTATATTTTTCTTTCACTTTACCCAACTTGAAAAGAGAAAAAAAAATTGATTACATTTTTGTACAATTTACTCATCTAAACATACAAATACAAATCTTTGTGATCTTATTATTTCACAAATAGGTTACATGAATCCATACCAATATCATTAGATTTTAACTTACTAAAACAAAGAAAAACTTTGTAGATTTGATTTATGTTAACAAAAATAAATAAAATACAACTCAATGGATATGAATTTGATTTTTTTTTTTCCTTTTTCTTTTTTATATCTATCTTTTTAGAAAGTTTGGGGATGGGTAAAAAGGTAAAATTGGAGGAAAGGAGAGAAGGGAAAGGAAGAAAACAAAGCAAGGGGTCAAATCAGTCATTTTCAAAAAGGATGATGACTCACTACCCCTCTCCCACGTACCCCCCTTTGGATTCTTCTTCTATACATATCGGGTTTTACCTATTTTAACCTCATTAGCTCGCCGAGCCGCCGCGTCATTCATAGCCGTCGGCTTACATTTGTAAAATTCTTCTTTTTTGCCATCGGCTCATTCGGCTTGGCTTCAAGCCGTATTCGCCGTAATTTGTTTTATCCTTTCAAACAATTAAGCAAATATATATAGTTTCACATGGTTTTTTGTGATTAATTAGGAATATTCAAAAATACATCATTTTAGGTTTGAAAAAAAGTCTTATAGTACATTTACTTAAATAAATATAATCACACTTGAAATAATATCGTAGATTCAAAAATCACAAAATTAATGTTATGAACATTTTGTAGCAATGAATGATAATTAGGCTTTGGCAAACTAATTGTTGATTTATATATCCGTTGATTTATAAGGTAACAACTAGTTAATCAATAAATTATGTTTATAAAAACTAGCTTATTAATATTTAAAAATTAAAATGATCAAAAAAGACTATATTTTTTTTTGGAAGAGTGTCCCAAAAGAAAAAAGACTATATTGGAATATAATAATTAGCATTAATAAAAGGATAACTGTAAAAAGTTACAAAAAAACTCCTGAAACATTACTCTAACTAACGTTTTAATAAGCTAGCTTATGGCCCATCCAAACATGTATTAGCTTATCAGCTAGCTTATTTTTACCAAACACAGCCTTAATAGTTATCATGACATAATATATAATGAATTTCTTTTACAACAATTAGCAACTTCATTATTAAAAAAAATAACTCAGACTTTTGTTTATATGTTGTTTAACAGATTAACCACATAGACAAGATGATACCGGATGTTTGATGTTTACCCTAATTGACTTGCACGATTTAGGCTTATATTAGTCCATTATAATTAAAGAGATTGTGTTTTAAATTTATCATAGCTTGTTAATAATATAATTAGTGTAATATAAAATTCGAACTAATATACAATGTTTGGTTTGTATATATATACACATATATGTGTGCATTAATACATGGTATGACCAATCGCAAAACGTGAGCTTCGACTTGCATTACCAACCACTCAAGTCATAAAAGACATTTGTTTAGAATGATAAATCCAGTTTTTAGAATTCACTTTTTTTTATAAAAAAAAAACACTGGCACAAATTAAACCACGTTCCTCTAACCTAACAATGGCAAGCATGAAGATATCCGACACACCCTAAATTTGTGAAACAAGCACCTCACCCTGTATCTAAAGTGACAATGCCCTGTTTCAATTCTAGACGTTTAATTCATGCACCAATTTAAGACGTCTTAAGTTCTCATACTCTCTACTTTTTAAACACACACCATCAAGCTTTCTCTTTTTTCAAAACCTTTTACTTCCCGTTTGGTGGATACTGCTACTAATATTGGTGATTATTCCCTTTGTATCTATTCACCTTCAAATCCAACTCATAACACCCAAGACCAACACCAAACCACGTGTCTTCTATCATCAGTATCACAACGACCCGAACATAAAACCAGTTTTCAAACCCCACTTTTCTCGTTTTCGATGATTCTTTTTCCTCAAGGTCCATACCATAAAAATCCAAATATTAATTATAAAGACTTGAATTTCTTTATAAGGGAGTTGGTAAGAAAAAAAGTTGATGGAAATGGTATCAAGTTGATGTCCAAAATAGGTGGTGATATTTGCTTATAAGAAGGAGAAGGTGGAGTGTGAAAGTAATATTGCTGAAAAGTCGGGTACTTATTCAGGTTTTTGCAGGCAGAGGGGTTGAAGAGGTTACTTGTTTGAAACTACAAGTACTAAAAATGTAATTTTTTAAAATATATTATTTTATGGCTCGTACCTCTATGCAAAATGTGTGCTTTTGCAGGCACTTTTTTATTCATCGTGATTTGTGCAAAATCTTTTTCCACCAATGATCAGGTTCATTTAATAGGACACACGCAAACCTCTGAAATATTATTTTAAAACTATAAATAAAATAATTTAATATTGATATATATAAAAATATTAATATATATTGATATGAAAAATATTAAATATATATTTGATAAAGGGGTATTTAATTTTGTGTCGAACCTAACAATTACTATGTATGGTAACAATAACATTAAGTTAGACCAACCGCATCCAATCAACCGGTTGGAGCCACGTATGCGCTGGTCCAACTAGCGGGAAAGTAAATGTCATTGCGTCCCTGACTGGTTTGCTTGAATTGGTTCACGGTTACGCTCTCTATGAGAGCTGGTTGGGAGTGTTGTGTGTTTCTGAATTTTTTTGAATGAGATGTTTGAGGAGAAGGATTTGGGGTTTAGTAGGATGGAAGGGGATAGAAGGAAAATGTGGCGCTGATGTGACAATGAAAATAAGGGGGTTGGAGGGGTTGGACGATGATGGTCTTAGTATCAACTTAGATTGGTTGATTATAGTGTATCAAGTATGTTTATTTGGTTGGTATAAGTTGTATTGTGACATAAGATATTAATCAATTTTCTTTACTAACTATTAGTTATTTATTTTTTTAGTCACTGAATAGTACGAAGTGGTATTTTACCACGCACTTACTAAGTAATGCTTTCAAGTTTATTAACTTGTTAGATGAACATGATAAGAGTTAACAACTTTACGTCGCATTACCAAAGTTCTAACCTAATAAGCACAAAGAAGACTTGTATCTGGTTGATGCTTACCTGGTAAGAGATGCTTACAAACAATCTAATGTTGATAATCGAAAATGTTATCTGACAAGATAAGTGAGGATTATGACTTTTGCGAATTATCCAGTAATCATTTTACTGAATAAGAGTCATTACATTCACTTACTAAGTAAGCCTATTGATCATTGCCTTCCCTCTTACCATGTAAGATTTTTGGTTCTTGTGATGTTCACCCTCCTTAATCTCACCATTAATTTAATTATGTTTTATTAAAAAATAGACTGCTCCAGTTGATACAAATGAAATACCTATTATGAAAGATGGGACATCATAAACATGTTAAGAAGTTACACAAACATTAAGAAATGGCCTAATCCCTTGTCATTTATAAACGACAGTTTCTAATTGGCCTCGAAAAATGAGATTATGGTTAATGCAAAGGTGTTTTAGGAATACTCACAATGGTACTACTCTAGCTTTTAGTTATAATTAAATTGAAGTAATTGTATCTCATCATCAACTAGAAACAAAAGTATTAAATTACATTTAATATGATAAAACAAATATTATAGCCACTCAAGAAAAGTCTTACAATTTATTATGATGGTTAGATACTTTTGTATTTATATCCAACATAAATGTAGCTTATGTGATAGAGTACAAGTACATATAAGCAATAACATTTCTTTTTCTAGCCGACAAATTACATTATTCATAATTATAGATAACATTTAACAAGCTTAAGCTGCTTAACAACTTAATCAAATACTTCTTTTTCTCGTAATACATAAAGTAAAGCAAATAACACGTTATTTCTTTTAAACTACGCTAACATGGATGAATACAAACACCTTATCCATTATTGTTAGGAGGTAAAATTGATAACACTTTCATATAAAACAACTTTAACAACCTTTCGCTAAAGAAAAAACTCGACAATCTATATATAATAAAAGAACATATGTTTATTAACATTAAAAGGTAAAACTCAAACACATATTCTTAACGTTGTTTCCAAAATCTATAACTTTGTCATATGTTATCAACGTATTATTAATAATTTTGTTATATAACGGTAAAGGGGCATGTTTAAAAGTGATATATTCTTACCTTATCTTAAGAATTTGATATTTTAATAAATCTAGTATGAACATAAAATAGTTTTTAAAGGATTATTAGAAAATTGTTGGCGTGTAGGTAGGCTATTGGTTGGCTTTATACCCTTTCTAAAATAACATTTGTAATGTAGTGATTGGATTAGAAGTGATGGTAGGTTTGTTGATAAGACCATTTGAAGTCAAATATGTGTAAGGTACATTTATCTTTTTTTGAATTGCTTGTTTTCATAGAACTTGCTCCTACTAAGGAAATCTTTCATTTCATCAAGTAATATGCAACAAAAATCTTTCCATATTTAATCCAACCTAATTCATCTAAGTTCAATGTATGATTATATATGTCTAAAATTGCTTTATAGATTGACTACTAAAGTTTGATTTTATACTACAAATATAGCTATTTCATTATCAAGAAGGTACTTAGTATTTTCATTCTATTCTTATTTCTAAAAGACTGTTAAAAGTTACGTTTAATAATCGATACATTATAGTTAAAAATGTCTATTTTGGGAGGACTTTTTTTTAAAAAAAAGTCGGTGTCAAAATGATCCTTCTTGTAAAAGGTATTTTTTCAAACTAAACATGTTTATTGAAATATTCTTTCAACGTAACAACTGAACAAACGTGCATTTTTGGGTGCAATCTCTTCTTCTTGGAAATGGGTTGTAGTCGAAGCATCTCATTTCATGTTGACACGATAGGGGAAAATAATATGCCTACTTTGGTGTTTGGTTTATTTTCGGTACATGTTATATTTTAAAGATCATACGTGTTTTTTGTTAAATCTCATTAGACTTCATGGCATCCATTTTTTGCAATACTTATTGTGTTATAATCATTTTCAGTTAAAATATGAGGCTATTGATATATGTTTACTTTTATAATTGTTGATCCATTTTATGCATTAGTTTTTCCTCTTAATTCCTTCTTCGTATAATTTCGTCAAATACAGAAAACGTAATTACCTATGTACCTTCATGAATAAATTTGTTATTGTTTGCACTTTATAGCTTACTTACAGCACTATAATTTTTAATATGTTAACAAAAACAATCATATGATCATATAGCGAATAAGTTTGATACAAGTAGTGTACTAAGTAATGTCGACTTATAGAATTATTGGTAGGTGTCCAAAATCTTGATGTTTTGTTGTAAGAAAAAGTTTTACTTTTGTGTTAAAGTTCTTTATCTTTATTTCAGAATATGGGTGGGTATTCTTCTTTTTTGTAAGAAATAAGGATAATTTCCAGAAAAATGCATAATGTGATAGAGCATACTGTTTGTTTATCCAATCGATACCTTTTTAAATATTTTTGAAAAAAGCAGTTACAACTTATAAGTTTAAGATTATTACTTTATGTATATTATTTGTAGATCTTCTTCTAAAAGTACAATAAAATTTATCGTTGTTCGAATTATATTAGAAAACCAAAAATCTTTTGGGAGAATTTGAAATGAAGCTATTTATGTAATTACTAAATTATTAAATCATTTATGTTTCTTTTTAACAAATCTATGTTTGAGTTTAGAAAAAACAAAGATATTAGTTTTAAGCATCAACATGTGAGATTTACTTGCTGTTATTTATGGTCGTCTAAATTAGTTGATATGTGTAAGCTGATTCAAAAACCCACAATTACTATAAATAAATAATAGAAATGTAGCATGATACATATATAATATTTTTGTTAGACATCTAGAGCTTTAGCCCTCGATCAATATTACAATATAAAAATATATATCATAGGCCAATGAAGTTTGACCAAAATTTTAATTGCAATCAATTTTGTTTATATTAAATCCAACCACAATGCCATTGACTAAAATACAACTTGTTGAATTTTCTTGTTGGTCAAAACATATGATTTTATTTATTTGATGATGAAAGCATAATAAAAATAAACTTTGATGGAAAAGAAAAACAAAGATAAACCTTTGATTAACAAAGTATATCAATAAATTTTTGGAACAAACTAGGTGACATAGACACCAGTCTTGAATGCCCCTATAAATTCATGTTACTCAAGTACTTAATGCTCAATAAATTCAAATTTAAATGGTAAGTAAAGGGTGTCATGGTGATAGTTTCATAAACATGGTTATGAAATACCAACATATTTGTAGTAAGGGGATTGTTATTCCCACCCCCTCACTCACATAATAATATTGGGTTCTACGTATGTACTCACACCATCAATTCTCACCCCTTAATAAAGAGGCGGGAATAGAATTCACCTTTTAGTAAACATTTAACTTGAACAAGAACCCAAGTGGAATATATACATAGAAATTATACATATTGATTATTGAATACAAAGTTCTTAAAAAGTACTACATGACATGCTAAATTTGCACATGAGTCAAGTTACTTAATATACATATGTTGTGCTAAAACTTGATCATGGGTCCGTCGACAAAGGACTTAAGTTATGATCTAGACATGACCCCACTCACTTAATGATATATGTGGCTAAATAAAGTGGGTCAAATCAACCTGATACATTAAAAAAATTGTACATTTACTAAAACTTTATTTGAATGATTATTTTGCAATTAATGATACTGTTCTTTTATATAAAATCATGTGGGTATAATGGTTGATAACCTTTTAATGCAAATGAATGCATCCTATATATGATTCAACCTGTTGTGTGTCTATTTGGTTAAACTTACACATAAAAGCTAAGTTACTTAATATACGTATCTTGTGCTAAAACTTGATCATGGTTTCATCGACATGGGACTTAGGTTGCGATCTAGACATGACCCCCACTCACTTGATGATATATGTGGTAAAATAAAGCCGGTCACATCAATCTGATCCATTAAAAAAATTATAAATTTACTAGAACTGTATTTGAATGATATATTTTGCAATTACTGATAGTGTTCTTTTATATAAAATTACGTGGGTAAATTTGTTTGGTAACCTTTTAATGCAAATGAATGCATCCTATATATGATTGGACATGCTATGTGTCTATTTGGTTAAACTTGCACATAAAAATTTACTTAATATACATATCTCGTGCTAAAACTTGACCATGGGTCCATCGGCATGGGACTTAGGTTGCGATCTAGACATGACCTCACTCACTTGATGATGTATGCGGTAAAATAAAGCGGGTCGAATCAATCTGATCCATTTAAAAAATTATAAATTCACTAAAACTTTATTTGAATGATTATTTTGCAATTAATAATACAGTTCTTTTATATAAAATCATGAGAGTATATTTGATTGATAACCTTTTAATGCAAATGAATGCATCCTATATGATTCGACCTGTTTTGTGTATCTTTGGTAAACTTGCACATAAAAATTAAGTTACTTAATATACATATCTCGTGCTAAAACTTGATCATGGGGCCGTCTACATGGCGACTTGCATTGCGATCTAGACATGACTCATCTTACTTGATGATATATGTGGCAATAGACCCAACTTACTTGATGATATATGTGGCAAAATGGAGCGAGACAAATCAATCTAATCCCTTAGAAAAATTATAAATTTACTAAAAAAATTTGTGAGTAATTATTTTGTAATTAATGATATCGTCCTTCTATATAAAAGCAGGTGGTTATATTTGTTTGATAACCTTTTAATGTAGTTTAATGAATGGTCCATATAATTTGACCAGATGTGTGTCTATTTGGTTAAAAAAATGAACTTTTTAATAGTAAAATGAAATGTAAAAACAAAATCTAAAAAGATGTAGTACCACTTAGGGAAAAATAAGATAAAAAGATGAAAATCAAACATGGCTTATATTACTAGTTAAGTAAGATTTTCCTTTTTTTGGTTACAAAGTTATATTACGTTTAAAATAAATTAGGTTCCTCAAATCAAAAATTAAAATAAAGGCTAAATTATTTAGCTTTTAAATATTGCCTTTAAAAATGGTTTAACCCCTAGATTATTTAATACATGTTTTAATCTCTAAACTTATTAGAATTAATTGTTTAAGTCATTTAACCTGCTACAACAAGTTACTAAAACTTTTAAAATCACTTTAGTCCCTAAACTTATCTTATAAACGTTTTGATCTCTAAACTTTAACCCATAAATGACTTAATCCATAAACTTTGTTTACTCTAACAAACATATATTTAATATTTACTCTAACAAAGCAGTGTTAGCCTAGTGCTAAGACTTGGGCACTACATAGTGGTGAACCCGAGTTCGAGCCCTGGAGACGCATTCTGGAGGTACGGGGGCTTCGACCCCGGGCTGCATGCTTTAGCAGTCGAGCTTCGGCCTAAAATTGCCGAGGATTAGTCTGGGCCCAATGTGGTCTGGGATATCTTTTCCAAAAAAAATATATTTAAGATACAATTATGAGATTTTCTGTAACATTAAAAAACAAAATATTTTTAGCAAAAATTCGACATTTTCCGTTAGGATGTAAAAAAGAAGCATCCACTATTGCTATGGGTCCAAATGACGGTGATCATATGGGTTAGTTACATATTAATGAAAAATGTCGTATTTTTGTTAGAAATAGTGGATGCTTCTTCTTTTTTTACATGTTAACGAAAATGTCGTATTTTTGCTGGAAATCTCTTGTTTTTGAATGTTATAGAAAATCTCATAATTGTACTTTTAATATATGTTTGTTAGAGTTAAAAAAGTTTAAGGATTAAATTATTTATGGATTAAAGTTTAGGGATTAAATCACTTATGAAATAAGTTTATGGATTAAAGTAATCTTTAAGAGTTTAGTAACTTGTCATAAAAAGTTAAATGACTAAAATAATTAATTCTAACAAGTTTAAGAATTACAACATTCATTAAAAAACTTAGAAATTAAACCATTTTAAAACCAAAGTTTAGGGGTTAAATCATATTTTAATCTAAAATAAAATAAGGAGCTGTTTACTTGATGCTGACCCAGTCAACATTACATTGTTGACTGAGATTTGACCGAGATCTGACCCGCCTGGCCTAGATCTGACTGAACTAGAACCAAAATATTGCTTACCCAGGGCAGCTCTGTTTATTCCATATTTACCCCTTGCTTTCCCCTTTATTTCTTTTAACATCCAACTACAAAAAAGGTTAAAATAGTCTTTTCGTTTGTTGGTAAGCACTTACCAAAAACACGTGGTAAACAATCTGACCTAAACAGCACTTATCCAAGACAACACTTACCCGAGGCACCGTTGTTACCCAAATCAGCACTTACCCAGTTAGTGCAAAAGCAGTTATGGGCCGGCCCAGGCCCAGTTCAGAAGCTAGATTCATAGTATTCGTATGTCTCCAATGGCTTCTCTTTCTTTTAAAAGCTTCTTTAATGGCGGACAAACGAAACTTCCATCTTCATGAACTATCTTCTTCTTGATTTCAACCTTCAACATCCTCTGGAAATCAAACAAGGTAACATGGATTACCAAATCTATTATCTCTGTATTGAATTCTTTCTTGCTTCTTTTTCTTTATTTCAATCTCTGTTTGCCCCACTAAGTTATCAGAAAAATCAACAAGTTCCAATGTTTTGTTTCTATTTATGAAGCAAAACCATTGATTGATTTCAAATTGTGTTTTATAATTGATGGATTTGAAGTTCATAATATGACAATGTAGCATGCATACCAGGTGTTTGATAAAATGCCTCAGTGATATATGCATACCAGGTGTTCGATAAAATGCCTCAGTGATATATGCATATCAGGTGTTTGATAAAATGCCTCAGTGATATCTTGTTTTGACATGAAATTTCTAATTAAAATCCCTTCAATCTTAGTAGTATTTTTTTTTTCTATTGTTCTGCAGGAAATCAAGCATGATTGCAGCTTTTAGGATAAAGTATGAAGCATACATGTTATTTGCATTCTGGGTTCTACTTGGCTAAACAATCATAGCATTAATGTGACGATTAAAAAGCCAGAAACTGAGATATGCAAGCTTTGAGAAATTTCTTGAGGAACCCAACAATTTCTATTGCAGAAACATGCAAAACCCTTGGAGAAATCAACCAAATTCACTCCCAATTGCTAGTTAACGGTTTCGTCAATGACGTAAATCTTGTATCCAAATTTGCAGCATCGATTGCCCTCAAACACCCACACAATATCGATTACTCTGTTCGATTATTGAACGAATGTGAAAACCCAACCGTGTTTGCTTTGAACTCTCTGATAAGAGTCTACTCCAAAAGCTCAACTCCTGAAAAGAGCTTTGATTTCTATAAACGAATTCTTGAATCAAATGAAAAACCCGATAACTACACTTTCACGTTCTTGATCAAGTCTTCTGCACAGCTTATTGCGGTTAAGGGTTTGGGTTTGGCTGTACACGGGGATGTGTTAAAATACGGGTTGGATCAAGACCCACATGTTCAAAGCGGGTTAATTAACATGTACGCTGAAATGGGGCTATTAGGCGCTTTAAAAGATCTGTTTTCGGATATTCACGAGACCGATTTGGTAATCCAGACGGCAATGGTGGTTGCCTGTGCAAGATTGGGAGACATCGTCTTTGCACGCCAACTGTTCGATAAAATGCCCGACAAAGATGTCGTTTCTTGGAACGCGATGATATCGGGGTACATCCAATTCGGAGAGCCCGTGAAGGGGTTGGAATTGTTTGGTATGATGGAAATGAACGGTTTGAAGGTAAACGAGGTGTCGATGATTTCGGTTTTATCTGCGTGCACTCAGTTAGGCTCCCTCGATACGGGTCGATGGGCGCATAGATATATAACGAGCAAGCGGCTAGAAATCGGCGTGACTCTCGGTAGCGCGCTTGTCGATATGTATGCAAAATGCGGAGATATTAATACCGCAATGGAAGTGTTTTGGGATATGAAAGAAAAGAATGTGTACACATGGAGTGGTGCCATGGGAGGACTAGCCATGAATGGTTATGGTGAGAAGTGTCTTGACCTTTTTACCCTTATGAGACAGGAAAACATCGCACCGAACGAGGTCACCTTTACGTCGGTCTTAAAGGGTTGTAGCGTGGCCGGCCTGGTTGACCAGGGTCGTGAGCTTTTCGAGTCTATGGTAAATGAGTACGGGATCAAGCCACGGCTCGAGCACTATGGGTGTATGGTTGATCTGTATGCGAGATGCGGTCGGTTGGACGAAGCCCTAGACGTCCTAAACCGGATGCCGTTTGCACCTCACGTGGAAGCCTGGGGCGCGCTGCTTAATGCTTCCAAGATTTATAACAACGTGGAGATGGCAGAACTCGCGTCAAGAAAGATGGTCGAGTTGGAAGCCAGGAATGACGGGGCGTATGTGCAGTTGTCTAACGTTTATGCTGGTTTCGAGAAGTGGGATAGTGTCGGTGGTGTGAGGGATGTGATGAATTCGAAGAGGGTCGTGAAGGTCCCTGGCGTTAGCGTAGTCGATGGTCAAGTCAGAACAAATTAAACATATTAAAACAAACAAACCCAGTGAAATCCAAGTGAAATGGGGTCTGTATGAGGGGTAAGATATACATAGACTTTCTTCTGGTTAAGGGGGTAAAGAGGTGGTTACCGTGAAGACCATGTCAAGTCTAAAGACATTATTGCCCTTACGGCACGTGTTACGCTGTTGTTGTTTTTAAGCCGTCGTCCTTGACGATTGTACGGGTTTATTCGATGATTTTTTTAATTTAATCATTGTAATTTATCTATAAATGATTTTAACATCAAGTATTACAGTACATTCTTTTTTAAACAACAGATCGTTAAAATTAAAATAGAATAAAAAGAATGTTCATTTTTATCATTTTATGCAATATGCTCAATAAAAAAATTATAATTAATAAATAATTACAAATAATGTTTTGTCGAAGACTTTAAAAATAAAGATTTTAAAAGTAGGTTCTTCCACATAAATGTTAAAACAGATTTAGAATAACGAATTAATAGCCCAAGTTTTAGAAGTCATATATGGGTCCAATGGGCTAAGATTTCTATTCAGCCCAATTTTTTTCCACAACTATAATTTTTTGTAGTTATCTCTCTATTGGTGGCAAATAACAATAAGGTGTTAGTTTGGGAAGGGTGTCCCATCTTATGCTTAGACTAATGATTGGTAAATTGTGAATTAAAATCAGTGACCACGGTTGTTGCATACATCAGAAATAGACCCCTAGGTAGATGAAATATTCCACCATATCACTAGGCGCCTCAACCACTACGCCACAATTGTGGTTTCCTATTGTGATCTGCCACCACCACACCACACTGCTATGTGTTTGTTTTTAATTGGGGTTTGGTTTGTTATATGTGAGTCAGCCGTATGTAAGAGTATAGTAGGTTGAAATGGAATTCTCAATACTCTTATTTGGTTTGTTAGTCTTTAATTTCTATCAAACTATAGTAAAATATTCTTTTTATCATTAAAGTAGTGATAATAACAGTAATAGTATACTTAACCTTTGATCACGGCTCGATTATCGACAACTACGATTGGCCCCACATGTAACCCAACCCTTAGTACACATGCGATGAGTTATTTCAATTCCGGTTTGTTAACTAGGGTCCAAGCACGTCTTCCATAGGATTAATTGTTGTGTATTTAGAAAATTCGTTCTACTCCATTAACAAATGAGCTATATGTCCAAGAGCAATAGTACACTTAATATTACTACGTTTAATAAACAGACTATATTTTCAAATAAGATATACTGTATACGTTTGGTTTGGTTTGTGTCTATAATATTAACAATAACAATAATATGAGAATGATAAATCAATTATGTGAAGGAGTGTGAAACACATTCCCCTCCATCTATTTGAGTGATTCCAAAAAATGTGGAATTATTCCAACGTTTGATATGCAAACCCACGAATCAAATTATTTTATATTCATTTTATTCCCTAGTTCCAAAAGTCATTAACCAATCCCCTAAGAAACATTTCTGTTATGTTTTTATAATATTTTAGAATTTTTTTGGATGAACGAGTAGTTATGCAGAGGAAGAATCATGTGAAAAGTTGATTAATATATAAAAAGCTGAGAAGTTCTATAATCATATATGATAACATATGATATGCACGTGTAATTATATATGATTAAACACATCTAAAAGAGATATAGATGACTTGGTGAATGTGACCAATGGTCTCTCCCGCGATCAATAGAACATGTGTTTGATCATATATATCAAGCATGTGTATCACATGTAATCATATATGATTTTGGAACTTCTTGCCTTCCTACGAATTAACCAGTATCAAATACAAACTATGTAATTCTTACAAACTATACAAATTCATCATTGTTCATTAATTAAACTGAAAAATATATGGAAGGTGATAATATTCATTAATTATGATTATGACATTAAATTAGAAAATACAAAATGAAATTTAATATTTGTTAGAGTAGATGAGCGGCTATGATAGGTTTGTATAATTTGTTAGAATTACGTGGTTTGTAACAGATTCGACCCCTATACATATATATAGTTGGGTTCCAGTGAGAAGTGACTATCAACCGTTGGATACACAATAGGACGAGACCCACGAGACTAATCCCTGTATCAAGCGCAATTCATGTGTGAGCTTGAGATTAGAAGTGATCAAGGGTTGACTTCTCATGTTAACTCAGCTTCTCACATGATTTTTTGCCTATATGTGTGTATATATAGAGCTTAAACTCCAAAATTTGTGAGATCCGTGAAAATATCTACCTTACGATTTTGTTTCACATGATTTTTTCTTATCTAAAGGTAGTATTTAATGTATTGATTAACATTTTTTCTGCAATGTGATTGTTTCATATGTATTTGGTTCATAATGCCAAACTCTTTCATGTGTATTTTTTTCTTGTTTCATAAACAAGTAAAAGACTAAAAGATGTTCACTTTATGAATTGTGTGCATGTGAAAGGAACACATTGTGAAACATATGTGTGTTAATCAATATTCTAACCCTACTATTAGATGGAAAAAATCATATGAAATAGCACATGATGCACTAATCCTTAAGGTTATCACAATTTTATATGATTATAAAAGATGACCGCCCTATATATGCACAAATACATACACGTTTTAACATCTGATGAAGTTAATTTTTAAATAACCATAAACGAATATATTCAAATCTATTTGGTATCAATTGAATATGAATACAAATGTTATAATTTGAACATGTACCAAATGTTGGAATTCGGTGTGCATTTTTCCCGTTACCTATATAGGTATTCAAAGTCAAAACTATGGGCATCTGGCTTAATTTGTACCTACCTAATATCATGAAGTTATAAAGTTAACAGCTAGAAAAAAACCTGTAAAGACATGAGAACAGTCGAATTAGTGACCAATCGAAAACAAACAAACCTAAACGATAATAAGCATTTTCTTGAACAGTAGCCAAGTACTAACATGCACTTATACTTTATGCCTTTACAATATAAAAGTAAACGTTCATAAACTTTAATAATTACTTTGTATGATCGAATCATTCTAACTTTAATTCTGTATAAAAAAAATCGATCTGAATCAATATAAAAATCTAATAATTAAACACTCATTTAGAAAAAGGATGGCCCCATATAAACAATATAATCCCATAATAATTTCATTAATACTCATTTGTTTGATAGCTAGCTTTTTTTAAACCAATAAAAATCTTGATAGAAAGAAAGAAATTTCTTTAAAAGGGAATGATTTAATGTTTTAGAATGGTGGTATGAAAGGGTCTTTTGATTACTTTTCTTTAACCCCCCATAAACACACTTTTGACCATACCTTCCACTTGAACAAAGTTGTTGTAAGACTTGAACCTTTCTCTTATTGGACCATGGAGCCAATGGACCAAACCAAAAGGTCAAAAATAAAGAGAATGGTGAAGCCTTTTTAGGCATGATTCTCCTAATAGAGCATCTTATATGTTAGTAGTTGATGTCTAATTAGGCATACCAAACCCCCATCACCACAAAAGTATGCTTTAAAATATAATATTATAGTAAATTGAACTATAATAAATACATTAATTTATATCAGATATAGGTTGTTGATGGGTCATTGAAGATACAATCAAGAGACTAGTTTTATTAGGCTCGTTTACTAGAGGTTTTGTGAGGAGTAAAGTTGTGATAAAGTCATGAAGGATGGTGTGAGGACTAGTTTGCCGTAAAGGGATCTAGCTCGATGGCCTGAAAAAACTGTTTCACAAAGGAAAACAAGAGATCTCTCAAGTAACGTAACATACGTTTATATTAATGAACTATTGTGTTGAATTGATATCAAGTCCCAAATTAATGTCTTTTATACTTTTCTAAAAAGACCCTCATATATTGTATTATAAAAAAAGACGTACAATTTCTTTTCTTATTGTTGTAGAAACATAATATTTTCTTGTGTTCATGCTTATAATTATAATATTGATAACTTTGATTTTAGTCAATTACTTTTTAGTCCATTGTTTTTGTTTCTTAATTTGTTATTATGTCTTTATCTAAACACGTTTTATATGTTTGATCAACTATTATAGTATTTCAATAATATCATGTCATTTCACACATTAATTAACTTATATTGGGACGAATAAATATTCGTTTTGACAATTATATCCACTTGAAAACACAATTGATGTTCTCAAAAACATATAAAGACCATATTCATATCATATATATGTATGTCCACACCTTATTAAATAATGTTTGTGATAATTGTATGATCAGTTGTTTAATTAAATTATGTATTTAACTAACATATAAAAGGGTGTACTACTAATTTCTCTAATTAAAATTTTGAAATTAGTTAATCAAAATCTAAAATTAACCTTTTTAGTAGTTATTCATGATTTTCTCAACTAAAAATGATTTTTTCATATCATGTCTTCTTTTAGCTATCATGGATGTAGATGATCAACGGTGTGGATGGTTTACCTCACAATAAATTTAGGAACCGAATTAATCCACACCATTGATCATTTACATCCATGGTTGAGATTGGTTTGTACAGTTCATAAGAATTCCATGGTTTGTATTTGATACGATATATAGGGGAAATATCAAATGCAAACCATGAAAATCTTACAAACCCTACAAACTTAATCTTAACTATTGATTTTGTTTATCTCTAATTTTAGGCAGTTATAAAATGTGGTTGGGATCATATGAGAAATGTCATTTTTTATGAGAATTGTTTTTCAATGGTTGATCATTTTTAATCAAATACCCTTCCATAAATTACGGTTTAAAGGAGAATTGGTCTGGTGCATCTCGGTGCATCTTATTTCGATACATCTCATCATAATGTTTGTCCAATTTTCATCTAATGATTGATAACCATTTCTTACGCTTCTCACCAAATATGATAATTCTCAACGAAACCCAACCCCATATATGAATTCAAACATTGTCTGTATATCTAATTATAAAAAACATGGTTTACATGTGAGATGATTAAATATACATCCTCAAATTTTACCTAATTTATTATTTTAATTACAAATATATATATATATATATATCATTAATTACATGTAAAACGTTGGATAATATTATAAAGAAAGAAATAAACAATTAAGTCACACAACTAAAGAAAAATGAAAGTAGGAATTCTTCCACAAGTTTAGAATTTTATTGGATATCGAATAACTAGAGAATATTAATAGATATGATGGAGATGGAGAATAACCAAAGAACATGTTTTTGGGGGTAATAATAATCTTCAAATAAAGTTATACACATTTTTTTTACATTATAAATCATCAACCATTACATGTTTTATTTATTTATTTATCTAAATAAATAAAGCTTATTATTTCCTTTTGATTTTGGTCAAATTATATAATTTACATCATCACTAAGGCTATTAGTACCCAACTCTTCAAACTCTCCCAACCCCACTGCCACATCAGCTTTTTTCCAACCCTACAATTAACCCTCTCAAACCCTCTCTGATTAGTACACGAACCCTCCCAAACCCCCCCCCCCTCTCTCTCTCTCTCTCTCTCTCTCTCTCTCTCTCTCACACACACACACACACACACACACACACACCATAGACACACACAACACACACAAACTAAGCGGTGTGTGGAAACCGCCGGTGACCGAACCCGTCATCCTCGTAGCCGAACCCGCTGAAGCCGCCGGCTCCTAACCCGCTGAACCTCAGCCCCCATTACGCATAGTCTAAGGAATAAAATTATGAATATATTTTCATTAAAATATTTATCATCGTCTTTTAAACTATTTGTTTTGGTAGTAAAGGTTCTTTTAAACTCATGCACATATCCCAATACGAAGTCAACGAGGTATTCGGGATCCATACGGGCATCTGAGTAATACTCGGCAACCATGGACCGACCTGAGAGTATAAAAATCTCAATAAGAATTCTTAAAATAAAATGTTGAGGAGAGAGAAATAATATATAGGGGAAGTATCCGTTGCAAACCATGTAGATTGTACAAACTCTACAAACCAAATCTTAACCATTGATTTTGTTTATATTTTGTTTATCTCCTAACTTTTAGGTGGTTTTCAAATGTGGTTGAGAGAAAATCTAGGAACTGAATTAATCCACACCATTGATCATCTACATGTATGGTCAAGATTGGTTTGTATAGTTTGTACAAACTATCCGGTTTGTAACGGATACGACCCCATAATATATAATATATATATATATATATATATACAGAGGAAAGTTCAAATGTGAACCACTTTTTGGTTGTGAACGTGAGGACAACCGAGAGCGCGACACGTGGCGGATGACTAGGCGCCACGTAGGCTTTGAGTGTGGTCCCCCCCTTTAATACAATGCCCTCCCCATGAATCGCGCCTAGTCATCCGCCGTGGAGTTGACGTGGCGCCTAATCATCCGCCACGTGTCGCGCTCTCGGTTGTCCTCATGTTCACAACCAAAAAGTGGTTCACATTTGAACCCACCCCTATATATACATATATATGTAATATTTTAATAATTTTAAACAATGATTCTATCTCCAAAATGAAGAATTGTTGGAGTGAAATGATTTTTTTTTTGTAGAGATTTTAATTTTTGTTTTCCCATTTTAGAATGAGATACACCAAGATTAAAAGTAATCAATAGTCGGATTCCACTTTTCTCAATGTTAATTCAACTTCTCACAATCCTTCATCTATATATCAATACATGTCCATGACGTGTAACTCAGTTGGTAATAAGTTTGCAACAAATATATAATGGTTCGAGTTCAAGCCTCGACTTGCGCACGGACACTTTCATAGCCACAACCGCTGACTGGGTCGGGATTATCAGGACATTATTTTTGTACTATTTTACTTTTTATTTTTATACCTATTAAGAGCCGCCAGAGTTCCTAAATACCGGGAATGGAGGCCTGGAAATTGCGACAACGACTGCCACGGCTACGACTATGGAGAACCTTCACATGCCTCAACTATATTTATGTAATTATTCAAAAATTATTTTATTATTTTTTCCATTCAAAATAATAATAATACACCCACTTTTTTCGATATAATAACACTTATTTTTTTATAAATTTCCCCATATATAATACATTGACTTCTTTAAAACTTTAAATATTGTCAACTAATGTCGGCATTTTTTTGGATTACTCTCTCTTTATACAAATTAAAAATATTTCGTATTTATATAATATAAATTTTTATCAATTTGATAAAAACAATTTGATGATGGATGAGCTTACGAAATGAGGTTTTCAAGGAACGAGAACAATAATAATGCGAATACGACTACTAGGACCAATAATAGTAATAATTGATAATTAATATTATTGTTGTTTTACCTTTTAAATATCTATATCTTTTATCGATATTTTTTTGGAAGATTGTTCGGGTTAAAGCCAGACTAATTCCCTGCAATTTTAAGGGTTAAACATGGTTCTACTTAAATATCCCCACGCATGCACATGGGAATGTTCAAACTTGGTTAAGGCGCTATGAACCCTCCAATGATAACCAATCCGCCACAACACTGTTGACATCTTCTATCACTATGTGTAACTCAAAAAAATAACTGCAAAAAAAAACACGCATTCAGTTTAAAAAATTCTCGTTTTAAAAATTGAAACATTAACTATTGTATTAAGTATTCAATACATAAACTGATTTTTTTTTAAAGTCATCTGTTTTCGTGGGTTCTACAGCGTCCTCGACCATGAACTCGATCGTTATCGTTTCTGTGTTTGGGTAGGTTGTTTACCTCTCGCAACCCACTGCCCCCAACTTTCGTTTGTTCTGTCGTTTGTTACCTGTTGTTTTTTCCTTCCGTTGTTGTTTTGCTGTCTAGTTTGGGGATTTTTTTTGGTGTTTTGGTATTTTGGTGGGTAATAAAATGTCTTGTCTTTCAGAAAAAAAAAAGACAAAAGTTTTTATTCTAAGCAATTATTATTAGAAAGTTATTTAGATTTAGAAAAATCTATAATCTACTTTCTCTATCTTGAAGAAAACTTTTAAGGAATAGAATAGACAAAAACGTTAGGTCAAGATTATCTTAATCTTCATTTTCCCCATTTTAATATGGAGGAGATTCTCTCATTTTTCTAAGCACATGTCATCCAAAAAATTGACGAACAAAGCCGCCATCCTCTACTAAAATGCATTACAGCCATGTTGCAGTTGTATCCAACAAGCATAAGAAATGGCTAGCTACAAAACTGATAATTTGGAGGATATAGCCGTCAATAAAAAAGTGTAATCAATACCATATTAAATTCATCGAAGAATATAGTAAGTTCCAACAAATTGGATGGGGTTTCTCAAATATGACCATTGGGAGATCTTCAAACACGAGATGTTGTTAGGAAGGCACTTGTTTTTTTGGAAGGGTGTTCTAGGTTATTCTTGGACCAATCCTTGCAAATTGAGATTGCAAGAACTCAACCCTGATAAACTCAGTAGACATAATTGTTGTGTACGCATGGAATCGAACCTTGGACAGATGTGACGTTAAATTCCACAACATCCCATAGCCTCAATTGTTATAACACAACCCTTGTAGTTTAGTAAGGCGGTTGTTGCAGGAGAGTGGGGATGACGTAAGGGTTGGGGACCATCACATGAGATTTGGCGGATAATAGGTCTACTTGTGGATGGGTGGGAGGTTCGATGGTTGTTGTCAATAAAGTGGTTATAACTTGTATACATAATGTTACACTATTTGTTGCATAGATTTTATCTTAATTCAAACTCAAATTTAGAATTTAATTAAGTTTGATGATTTGCTAAAACACTTAGATCTCAAACTTATAAGGATATTATAGTCATTTAAACGTAAAGTAGCTAGAACAATGACAAATTTATAGTCTAAAATTCTAAAAACTCAATTAAAAACGTTGAGTGGTCAAAATTGACATTTATAAAATTGATTGCTATTTATTGTATTTTGACTTGAGCAAAAACTTATAGTAAACTACAAGTTTAGTCCTTATGCAATATGAGAACTATAATTAGGTCCCTAGAAAAATGATTTATCACTTCAAAATAAATTTGCATTAGATTTTTAATTAGCGATTGTTTTTTCACTTTGCAAAATTGATTAGGATTATCCATTTGAGTTTTGACAAAAAATTATAAAGAGTTGCTTAGGTTTTATCCATTTGAGTTTTGATAAAAATATATAACTGAGTTGCTTAGGCTTTTTCATTCATAAAATTAAAATTTACAAATAACTTTACAAGATATTCAATTTTTTAAGGGGGAAACAAGAGGCGACACCCCAATTCATAGATCGACCTTTGGGACGGGCATGGGCGAGGCTATGGGCCGGTAACGGTTTCCATGGTCGAAAGGATTAGTCGGGTGCCCGAATGGATCCCGGATACTTCTTCAACTTCGATCGGGACGTGTGTGTTTTGACTGTCGTCCAAAAGAAATCAATTTTTTTATGAATTTAGTCTATAATCCTAACAACCTTTAACTAGTTTTCTTTAGCATTTTTCATGTACCTCTCATGGGGAGGTGGAAATTTGACTATTTTTTTCTTTGTTTTATTAATTTTATCTTTGTATAAATTTGCACCACATATTACTTAAACTAAAATGCACCCCACTTCTTCTTCCACCTTTTGTCGTCTTCGGCATAAAATGTTGCTTCTTTCTTTTACGTGTTCAATGAAGAAAAGAGAAAGAATAAGTTTAGATATGAAGAAAAATGAAAAAGGGGCTATAAGACTTTATACATTTTTTGGACTTTTGACTTTTATTTATTTATATCGTTAAGAGGTGAATCTTGTTTGGCAAATAAATGGACTGCCTCTTACTAGTTCCAAAACCCTTTGAATGACTAAGTATCTTGGATGTCTCTTAACTATTCAGAGTCTTGATTTCATACTCAACAAGTACCAAACTAGCATATTTCATTTTGCACCATATCATAAGAGCCTCTTAATCATTATGACCAGTTAATCATCTAGGTATGACCAGTTAATCATCTAGCACCAAATCATTCAGCAACTACCAAATAGCCCCTAAGATCTAGATAATTTGTAAACTCTATACGTTAATATATCATTATTTCTTAAACGGATTTAAATAGTTCAATATCATCTAGTAATGATGGAAAATACGTGTGCATGTATGTAACTATATATATATATATATTTGTCATCGTGTTTTGAAATTAAAAACGTCGTGACGTAACGTTTGATGTCATCGCTACATCATGTTTCATGCAATTTAGATAATTGGATGATATTAACTAATATAATTACGGAACTATAATAGGCAAATAGATGTATGTTTTGTTATGTATAAATCATGTGAATTTGACTTACATCTAGGGTTGTTTGATTCAGGCTAAGGAATGAAAATGAAAATAAATATGTGTTTCCTTTAATTTAACCTGGATAGAAATTTTGGTTGAAAAATGACTCATTGTATTATATAAAACTGACATTTTCTTTTAAATTTAACTTTATTAATTACTGCTTAAATCCTAAACCACAAGTCCAAACTTTTTAAAACCATTTAATTATTCTCTTTCTGTATTTTCTTAAATTCAAAAATTCCAACAAGAAAAAAATTGTTCAATCTTGAAAGAATATATTACAAATTTGAAATGTGTGGCATTTTATACTCCTCTACCCAAGAATAAATGATTTCAGATCAATATTTTTGTATGGATAAGCATCTATATTTATCTGATCATCCTATTTCTGATGAATATTTCTTTTATGTTGTATTGATATATAGCATCTATATTTATCTGATCATCATATTTTTGATGAATATTTTTTGTGTCGGTTTTAATTTGAAATTTTGACATTTAGAAATTACAATATATAAACGGAATCTATAAAATGAAACAAACGGACCTTTTGAGTTAACCAAAGTCTAAAAATGGATTCATACGCTATTCTTTAAAGCATCTATTATAGACGAAATATGAACATAACTTGAAAAATCAGACTCACTTTTATCAATTTTCAGAAGTTCAATTAGAACCGATTCGAATTTTATTCTTTAGAGGACTTTTTTACCAGAGATAATCGCCATAAAAATTCAAATAATAAATGAGGCTTGAATTAACTTCAAAAAGTCCAACAATCTTATCTACTCTAGCTAGTCATTGACTCTTGGATGTCATGATCATGGTGAGTTGTGTGTAAGCATGTGTGTTTTAGTGTGTTGTATATATCAAAACCATATCTAATAAAATATGGAAGGTGAATAGCTAGGTGTGTTTTCTAGACACTGAATCTATGCCACTAGTATATATATGTAAATATGATGCAAGTGGAAAGTGGTGGGCATGTCCTTAAAAAGGCACTTCTTCACTAACATCATCTTCATGATCTAATCTTTGTTTGATGATTTTGATCATACCACAATCTACTATAAAAAAGAAAAAAAAAACTAATCAAGAATTCATTCCGTTCCGTTACTGATTTGTTTCTTTTATTTCAGAATATGATATATGCAAGAATCAACTCATATTGGGATATGCAGCAAAAAATATGCGGTGATATAAAGCAAGTGGATGTTAGAATAACCTAGACTGAGTTTGTATACAATAAGAACCTCATTTATAATCTACTTTTTTTAACGACAAAAAAAAGCAAACTAGGGAAAAGAGCTTCCGCAAGGCCAACCCCCACCCCACCCCTAACAAGCCAAAAACTAAATAAAAAAAAAAAAAAAAAAAAAAAAAACTAGTAAGATGATAGAGGAGTTTACAAGAGAAATAAAAGCTAGAACAATGAGAGTTACACCATTCTATCCATCTATTAGAACAATGAGAGTCACACCTTGACCTATTCTTGATCCGCAAGAAAGAGAACGCTTGGACTTGGCTGCACGCCAACGTTTCCTTGCCTTGATCGTGTCTGAAAAAATCTTTTCATTTCTCATCCTCCACAATACCCATAAATAAGAATATATCACAACCATAAAATCTTTTAATTTGTCACATTTATAGTGCGGATTCAGTCCCCGTTGAAAGAGATGCGAGATCTATTGTACACCTGTAACGTCTATCCGTTGAAAGAGATGTGATACCAATATCATTAAGAATAGACCTTGATACTGCGCAATTAACAGATAGTTGCTCCTCGATTTCCTCCTCACCTCCACATAAGGCACGATCTAGAGACAACAAGATAACCCCTCTCTTTTAATGATTGCTTTTGGTAGGTCGTCTGCAATGACCTGTCTTCCATGCATGAATACCAACCTTAGAAGGCACCTAAATTTTTCCAAATGAAAGAACTACGACCAGCCTTTTCAGATGAAAAATTGTCAAAAGCTTTTCTAATAGATGCCACAAAAATTGACCCGATTTCTTTATTGCCCACACCACCTTTTTGGTTGAGTCACCAAGCTGCACATGAACTTGAAACCAGCTGTCGAGTGGTATATTGACCTTGTCACTAAGTATTGTATACAACAAATTAAATGAGCTTTTTGTATGCCTAATCATCATAATTTGACGACCTAATATAGTACTTAATATAACTTGAAGTATGAGGCCAACAATTATGTGTCATGTATGATGACTGTACAATAAGGTTTATGAATGAAGTCGGCTAACAAGTTCACTTAACAAAGTTGGACAGTGTAAGAAAATTTAAGAAGTAAAATTTTCATCCAGCCATTTTAAATGAAAGTTTTTAAAATGGCATATTAGCATTTTTATAGAACTTATTTAGGGCCAATAAGATGATTTTTTTTAATATTCTATTACATTGTCCAATTTCGTTGATAGAATGTTTAACTTCTCCTTACGAGTAATTATAATATAATCCCTGTAATTAAAACTAAAAGTCTCGTTAAATACCCTATTAGGACATCCAAACAAGACAAGACATCTTAAAAGACAATTCTTTTGTGTGAATCACAAATTTTATTTTTATCATTTATTCAAGACAGTCTATCAACTAATAATTTTATGCCCAAAACAAATGCATGTAACATATTTAGACAAAATCAAACACCATATGTACTTTTCGATGGTTGTGGGTTCTCAAACTAATTTGCATTAATCTCGCTTAATTTTACAAGATCCTATATTTAACAGATAGATAAATCTTTCAACGTATATAAAGAGAAATTGAAGTAGTAACCTCTCCAAACAAACAAAGTTAAAGATACCCCTTTAAGATTTTTCAAACATATATTGATGATGTACGTAATTCAAAGTTTAATATATAAGATAACAAATTAATATCCATATGCTAGGTGTCGACTTGGAAAGATTAGAGGACATATAGTGGCTTGTAGTGTGAAGAGGTCAATGCATAACCCAAATCTATGGCTCTTTGATTTGATTGAATAATTAGTTATATTAATCATTTGATAATACACCTTAGTCTCAAGAAACTAAATTTAATAAATAATTATATTTATATATCGGAAAGTAACGTTGTGACCTATCCATTACGTATGCAATTATTGTGATTTATATTTACATAAATATAGTTTATTATATAATTAGTAGATAGATTGGTTCATACTTAGCATCCATTATGCCTTATCTGATGGCATCAAGTAGGGCGGGCCATTGGATAGGGCAAGTACCAAGAGAATCGAGAATACCAAAACCCCTTCGGCGGGTTCGGCAATAGATACCCCGCCTTGGGTTCTCAAAGCCGATGGTTACCCAAACTTCCCCCTCACCCCCTTCGTCTTTCTTCTCTCTCCATCTCTTTCTTCTTTCTTTCTCTCTCTTCTTTTCTTTCTCTCTTTTAATCAAATATTAATAAAATAAAAGGTGTGGATAATATTGGGTTCGATATAAGACATATATTAGAGTAGAGGTGAGAGAATGATGTGGTGCTGATATAGTAGTGGGTAAAAGATGGTAAGTTGGGAGTATAACGAATAGCTTTATATATAATATTAACATGTTTTGATTTTTAACAAGATTTTGATACCCGCGGCGAAGCGCGGGTCATTATATATATATATATATATAACGTTTTTTATAACCAAATTTTGAAGTTGTAGACGATTTAAAGTTATTGAAATGATTATTAATGAGTGTCATTAAACATATGGGGTAAACCGTAACTTTTACAATTCGAATAATGGAATCTTATTATTTTTTTATTGTTATAATAAAATTTTGATTAACGAGTTTGATTGAATGACAATTTTAGCCCTTTTACTATTTTTTAGTAAATATATAATCGTAATATATATAGTATACAATAAGATAATTAGATCAAAAAATATTCAATATTAGGCTCATTATGAAAGTATCGACGATAATGGCGTAATTTGTTTAAACTGAAACGCGTTTTTTAAAAATATTTTAGTTAGTATACGATATATGGCTAAAACGTGAAATGAAATATAGAAAACTAAAAGGTATAGAGTAAATAAATATTATACGATTATAGAAAACTAAAAAATATAGAAAACTAAAAAATATTTTAGTCAGTATATGATATATTTAGCGTATTTAGTTTTTTTTTAAACTACATGTGATACCTTTATAATTATTAAGTTAATTTATTTTTTACTTTATGCTTTTCGATTTTCAACATAATTAGATCAAAAAGTATTTAATATTGGGCTCATTTTGAAGGTATCGACGATACGATTATAATGGTGTCATTTGTTAAAATTAAAACATATTTTTTATAATATTTTAGTTAATATACGATATATAACTAAAACGTTTTGTAACACAAAAAAGAGTTCCAAAATAGTTGTCTTCAAATGATGGGTTATAATATCGTCTTTATAATGGTTTAGTCGACTTCTAAATTTTTAAGTCTAATAAATGGATTGTTGTTGTTTTTGGATGTTCCCTAAACGGTGACATCGACCGTTCTTAACCATATTCCTACTTAAAATTTAGCCAAACCGCCACATTATATACATGTAACTTATCACATAACGTCAATACCACATCATATCCTATAACTAATACCAATAAATCTCAATGACCCTATACATAAACATAATTAAAGACAGTGAAATTTATATCTCTAACAAGGTTTGGTAACGAGGATTGCGAATATGTAATTGTATTGATAGTTTTGTTTAACAATTGAAGAGTAATCTTATAGAGAAGGAAAGAGTTTTAGATGATATATAAGCATAATAAAAGAGAGTGAAATTTTATCGAGAACGATTATTATTATTGTAATTGTTATTATAAAAGTTTGAATAATAAGTTTAATTAAGCGACGGTTTTAACACCTCAACTATTTTTTAATACAAATATAATTGTATTACATTTAGTATGTAACAAAATAGTTAAATAAAAAAAATTCAATATTAAGCTCATTTCAAAGGTACCGACAATACGATTATAATGACGTTATTTGTTTAAGTTAAAACAGATAGAGAAAGAAGATGATGATGAATCGATGGAGAGAATAATGTAGCTTATTCTGATAGATTATTATTATTATAATAAAAGTTTGATTAAGACCAGATAGAGCAAGAAGATGATGATGAATTGGTGGAGAGAAATATGTTGCTTATTCTAATAGATTATTATTATTATTATTATCATAATAAAAGTTTGATTAAGACCTTTTTAAATGCTCAACTATTCTTGAATACATGTATAATCGTACTATGTACAATAAAAGTTTGAGTAAGACATTTTTAACTGTTCAACTATTTTATTATTATTAAGACCTTTCGAAGGTATCGACGACACAAATATAACGACATAATTTGTTAAAATTAAAACGTATTTTTTAAACATATTTTGACGAATTTACGACATATGACTAAAACGTAAAAGAAAATATAGAAAAGTGAATCAATATTATAAGTCTATAATAAAATTTTGATTAATGAGTTTGATTAAATGACGTTTTTATTTTTTACATTTTTGAGTAAATATATAATCGTAATATATATGGTATAGAAGAAGGTAATTAGATCAAAAAATATTAAATATTAGACTCATTTTGAAGGTATCGACGATACGATTATAATGGCATAATTTGTTTAAATTGAAACACGTTTTTTTAACATGTTTTAACCGGTATACGATATATGGCTAAAACGTAAAATGAAATATAGAAAACTAACAGGTATAAAATAAATAAAAATTATAAATCTAAAGAAGGTAAAATGTAACTTTCAAAACTTAAATTAATTAAAATAATATAGTTACTACTCGTAAGAAAAAATATTAAAAAAAATTAGTCAAACACTAACGTCGGTTTGTATAATGTGTATTACAAACAAATTTTTAACCGGCTATCATATACAATCTTTAAGTGTATCGGTAAACATCGCTAAATATATTAATTAATTAGCAAAATTACAACAAATAAGACAACTAGAAATGAAAAAAGAAAAGAAAAAAGATGTTACGTGTAACTAACTTATTTTGTAAGAACATTACTAGAAGTTAATTTAAAAGACTTTCAAAACCAATTACATACTCCTTTTTTCTATCTTTTGTTTTCGTTGGTTTTTTTATTTAATTAAATAAATGGATTTTTTTTTAATTTAGTTGTTTTATTTTGAACTCTTTTTGTCTGGTAGTATGCTATGATATTTAAATTATTTATATATTATATTGGAATCTATGAAGACTTGATATGATATTATTTCTTTTATTCTGTATAATTCGTTTCCCGAATCTTATTTTTCTCAAATTGTTCATATAAATGGTTGTGTTATTATCATATAAATATTGTTGGATAAGCTTTCTGAAAGTATTCATTAATTTATTGATTTTTTAGAAAGTTAATAAGTCAAAAAGATTATTTGAGTAACTAAAACGTATTTTTCAAAAAAATGCGTGAAAAATGCTTTTGAAGAAGTGTGTAAACATGATTTTGTGACTTTTTGATTTTCAAAAGTGCTTTTGGAGAAAATTGTTACTAAAGCTTATAAAAAAGCGGATAAGTTAAGCCAAACATCATTTTAAAAACAACTTATTGACTTCAATCGCACTACAAAAGCTAACTCAAACACTTTTTTAAAAACTCTTTTTTTCCACCACCACAAGTCAATAAACATTTTTGACCAAAAGCATTTTTGGATCTTAAAAAACTTATCCAAACACCCTCATAGTGTGTGTATATATATTGTTGATAAAACTTAGTTTGAATACAATTAACCATTTGGGTCTAGCAAACATATGAACCAATTTCCACCAATCAGATACTTACGTTTCCTTGGTTATGGTTAGCCGATAGAAGTAATTAGTAGGGGTATTATAGGGAATTTAGATTTTAGTTTTCTTATTTATTATTTAGTCTTTAATTTTATTGGATTGTGGATATGATAATTATGGCATTTATTGATAATTCTTAATTTAACGATTGGTTTTAAATCTTCAACGGTTTATATTTATTTGTTTCAAATAATCCTTAATTGTGGACGTGAAATTAACCTAGATTTCTGATTTTGGCTATGGATAATTCTGTCATTATTGAAGACGAATCCCAATGTTACGTAGGCAGTAGTGGTCGCCCGAACTCGAATGAAGATGTTGTGTCAAACGAATAAAATGTTGTTCAATTATGTTCACACATGAACACATGAACACAGTTGTCTGCAGATGAACATGCATGAACACAGTTGTTTGCAGATGAACACACATGAACATAATTATTTTTACATATGTTTCCAGATGAACACAATCGACTGTTGTGTCTTCGACCTATTTTCGAAAGCTATTCTTACTTGTCTGCACGATGAATAAATTGAAAAACCCTAGATTTGTAGTTGATTACCTTTAATGTCGTGATTTAATTAAGGGATTGTGTTCCTCCATTATGATGGTGATGAACGTGATTTCAGAATGTGAATTTTGAATCGAGATTGTTGATGATGAATATGGTAGCTTTTTCCATCTCGCTTTGGATGCCTATACTATAACTGTAACTTTAAAATTTATTTTTGATCGTTCATATTTAATAAGAAATATGTGGTATATTGTGGTGTTAAAGATTTTCATATTTAATTAGTTATTTATTACCACATATTTGCTTGAAACTCTCACATCAACTATACAAACAACAACAAATAAGCTTATAGAGAGAAAAAATCTTACATCAACTATACAGACAGCAACAAAATAAGCATTTAGACTGAGAAAATCATGTAAAAAGTTAAATACTTTATGAAAAAATGAGATCTTTCGGATACCGTATATGATTATAAAAATGTGTGTTTAATCGTATATGATTAAGGTTGAGCAAAATGTTTAACTTATCATTTGAATCTGCCCCTATACACATATACTATAATCTTGTGGAAAAAAAAGGTGAAAAACATATGAAAGAAACTGAATTCTTGATCACTTTTAATATCATTCCACACATAAAATGTGGTTCTTACAGAAATTGATTTAGTACATCTCATTAGTAGTGATTTTCAATAAGAATTGAATCCAATGGTGGAGATACAATTTTACCTTTCTCATCATAACTTATTTTCTCGTCAGAAATCAACTATATGTGTGTATAATTTACACAGCTCTTATCTCGCTATATATAAAAACTCTTTATAAAAAATTAAAGAGATTCCATATATCATTGCACACTTAAAAGTACAAAACCATCCTTGTGAGTAATTAATTTATCATAGATTACATGTCATTTACTAAATTCTAAATAATGAACGTTAAGTTTATGATATCATTTACCTTACCGTTCCAGCATGACAAGAATTAAGAATCATATTGAAAGTCTCATCATGTAAGTGAGGAAAAAGACTCGTTTTCAATAAACGTATATCGAATAAGATGCTTATAAACAATTGATTTTAGTAAACCAAAAATATTATACGATAAAGTAGGTAATATTAATTGTTTAGCAGCCCTTACTTTCATTTATTCAATGGAACCTAAATTTGGGATAAGGGGGTTATGATACCTCTTTCTTTTTTTTATCCCCCATCCAACTCCACCCACCCCCCAACTTGTGCCTATAAAATAAAATCCTCACCTCCTTCTACTATAAATAGAAACCCTAGGTAGAGACTACTACTCCCCCAGGGTACTTGTGTACTTTGATTGCCTACACAAAATAATTACCAATGCCACAAATTGTGTCCATTTGAAGTACCAACTACATACTACCTTTGCCAATCTTCTAAAGTGAAAGTCATTATTTCACATTGAAATCTTGCCTTCCCCTCAAAGGAAGAGAGAGAAACAAGAGAGAGAAAGTGTGTGTGTATACCCCATCTTAAATTCACCATCAAAACTACACACTTTTTCTCTTCATCTCTCTCCATCCCAATTGATCCTTCATCACTCTCAACTCTTATCTTCCAAAAAGATTCAACAGGAATGGTGGGTTTCTCTCTTTATCATCTTTAATTGCCTCTTGATCAATAAAAAACAAAACTTTGACCTTTTTTGTTTATTGAAATTCTTCATCTTTGATCTTATTTTAGGGTTTCTTGATTATGTGATTACAGGAAGTGGAGCAAGTAGGAATGGATACATGGGAAGGGTATGTGGATTGGAAGAACAAACCTGCTAAAAAAGGAAAACATGGTGGCATGCTTGCTGCCTTCTTTGTCTTAGGTAAAGTACTCAAAACTAGTTTTTTTATATATATATTTGATCTGGGTTTTTGAAATCTTGATAGATTTGATCTGGGTTTTTGAAATCTTGATGTGGGTCAATGGTAGTTTTATTTGAAATTGAATTAATTAAAGATTTCTTGATGTGTAATAATTCAGTTGTGGAGGTGATGGAGAACTTGGCATATCTGGCAAATGCAAGCAATTTGGTGTTGTACTTGACAGAACACATGCACTTTTCCCCTTCAAAAGCAGCAAATAATGTCACAGATTTCATGGGAACTGCTTTCCTTCTTGCTCTTCTTGGTGGCTTCTTGTCTGATGCTTTCTTCACAACTTATCAAATCTACCTCATAAGTGCATTTATTGAGTTTCTGGTAATAATCAATCTCTCCCTTAATACTTAACTAATTATTTCTCACATCATCATCATATCCTTAATTGTTCTTCTTCTTCTTCGATCGCCAATTTAGATATACAAAAAAAGCATTCAGACATCTTATTTTTGAATTAATGATATATATACATATATATATATATATATATATATATATTACTTTGTTGGTGAAGGATCGTGTAAGAAGTTGATGTTAACATGAGAAGTGCGAGAAATGAATATGAACCGTTGATCACTTTTAATCTTATGCCCTTCCATGAAGTGCGCTTTAGAATTAAGTGATCAAAATGATCTGATGCATCTATTTCTCATCCAACGGTTAACCAGTTCTCACGTTTTTCATGTTAATCTGAATTTCTAACAGGAATCTAACACTTACCAAAGACTAAATATGTATCTTGTAAATTTTAAATTATTAATATTACATTTGTGTATGTTTACCAAAAAAAAAAGAGGGTTCTTTAAAGGGTTGATTGGACCTAACACACATCTTCACGTAATAACAAAATTAAGAAATCTTTAGAACCAACTTTTATAAATCTTGTTTGACCAAATAAACTAACTAAATTATTGGCAAAGATTCCAAGAAACATTAATGGGAAATTTAAGGAAAACATATTGTCAAGTGGGATGAACATGGGTTTAGCTTTCATACTTTAAGTTATTATAAATACTAGTATTAGAAAAGATAAAAATAAAAATAGGGTTGCTTTAAATTAAGAGCATAATATGCATTGATATGTGGCAACTTTTGGTAGATGTAACAAATTTAAAATATTAGCCCCCTATTTGACAAGTGGGTACATGTGAATCAAATTTGTTGTTGGTTCATTCCCTTGATCCTACGCTAAGTTAGAAATTGGGTATAAACCTTTAATGCACTTGCTACATGTGTTACTAGACACTTTATCAATAAATATGAATCTTGATACAGATCAATCAACATCTATCTCGTGGTTTAATAATACCCATGTATTCAAGTTTTTGAGTGTCCATGACTTCGTTTTTTAAATTAAAATCGACAAATCTTTAAAGAAGTTATATCAGTTATACCAAATTACAGTTAATTTCGTTGGATTATAGTTGTATTTGAGTCAAAGCGAGCGTGTACTCATTGATTCGTTAATTAATTCGTTGAATTATAGATGTATTTGATTCAAATCGAGCTTGTACTCATTGACTCGTTAATTAATATAATACCTAGATTTAAACTTAAACAACAGGCAACTAGAAAATTGTAAAAAGTCAAAATTGGGGTTTGATCATGATTCATGAGTTGCTTTGTCTCATTTGCACAACAAAAAGAATCAATATATATATATTGAAAATTGTCAGATGATATAATATTCACATAGTATTCAGTTGTTCATATATAATATACGAATTTGATATCCAGCTCACAGAAAATTTCATTATTTTGATTACGATGTTTCTTAAATCAATACGATAATTCTATTAAGTATAATAATGTCCTTACAAAACAAGATAAGCTTCTTATTTTGGAACAAAACAAATCGAATGAGACAATTTAGAAAATGAAATATAAATATATAATTCGGATTTATAATAAATATTATTGTCCAAAAACATTAACTTTTATATCTTAAATTATAATAAATAATTTCCTAATAATTACTTAAAACGTAGGTTAATAAATTTGCAATAAAATACGTGTGGGGCATGCATATCACGTGCCGTGGGGCCCTATTTTTTGTATTTAGACGTGAGAGTTCGATCACATTAATGTTTGTGTCTAGTTGATGGATAAGGTCATGCCACCACGTGTAACATCTATTTTTGTAACACGTATCATCATATAAAATCCAAATAAAAATTATATAAAACGTTTATTTTGTCTTTTTATAAATGTGTTTGTCGTTTTTCGTGTTTTATTGTAACTGTTTCATATTTTATTCGTAATTTAACGTGTTAGTTAAATCGGGTTTTCGTTATTTTTACAGGGTCTTGTGATATTAACCGTTCAAGCTCGTTCATCGTGGCTACAACCACCCAAGTGCACCACGGGTTCGGTCCCATGTGAAGAGGTCCATGGTGGTCAGGCCGCGATGTTGTTTCTGGGTCTTTATCTGGTGGCGCTCGGTGTCGGTGGTATTAAAGGGTCGTTACCAACACATGGAGCTGAACAGTTTGATGAACATGACGTGAAAGGAAGGAAACAGAGATCGACGTTTTTTAATTACTTCGTGTTCTGCCTTGCCATTGGTGCCCTGATTGCCGTTACTTTTGTCGTTTGGATCGAAGACAATAAAGGATGGGAATGGGGGTTCGGAATCAGTATGCTGACGATCTTTTTGTCGATTCCTGTCTTCTTGGCTGGTTCGCGGTTTTATCGTAACAAAGTTCCACGTGGAAGTCCTCTAACGACTATATTCAAGGTTATACAACCTATTCATTTGCCTTCCTTATTTGCTATTCGCATAACAGTTTACTATAATAAAATTGGATTTATAAGACGTCAAGTATATTTAAGAGTAAGTTATGTTTTTCGTCCCCGTTGTTTGTTATAAAATGTGAATTCGTCACTATTGTTTTTAAATATTTATTTTTGCCCCTATGGTTTTCAAATGTATTTACTTATATGTAAGTACAAGGGACTAAATAAAAAATGAATTTTAAACCATAGGGATGAAAAGGCAATCAAATTTAAATCATGAGGACGAAAATAGTAACAAGTTATAAATCATGGGGATAGTAACAAATAGAAATATTCTACAAACCTCAAGAACTAAAAAACATAATTTACTATATATTTTCAAATATCTTAATAAACTACTTTATAGGACTTAAGTATACTGGAATAAACAAACAACGATGCGTCTATCGAACTATAACATGGTTTGGTGGTAGGACATACGAAGTTGTTGATATTAACCGATTATGTTCTTGAATGATTCAGGTTTTGATCGCATCAATGTTAAACACTTGCATAGCGAGGAGCCCGAGTAATGCGATTGCAAGCATGTCTCCACCGATCCCCGCTAACTCTGAAGAACAAACCATAACTCCGGCTAAGCAACACGAAGAACCCGAAACCCCATCTTCGAGCCTCAAGTTCCTTAACCGAGCTGCAATAAACAAACCTGCTTGCAATTTCCTCCAATGCTCGGTCCTCCAAGTCGAAGAGGTCAAAATCGTGCTCAAAGTCCTCCCGATCTTCGGCTGCACGATCATGCTCAACTGTTGCCTTGCCCAACTCTCGACGTTCTCCGTCCAACAAGCCTCTACAATGGACACCAAGATTGGAAACCTAAAAGTCCCTCCGGCCTCCCTTCCGATCTTCCCGGTCGTTTTCATAATCCTACTCGCACCGATATACGACCACATCATCGTCCCATTCGCTCGCAGAACAACCAAATCCGAAATGGGGATTTCGCACTTGCAACGAATCGGGTTCGGGCTCCTCCTCTCGATCGTGGCCATGGCCATCGCCGCCCTAGTCGAGATCAAACGCAAACGGGTCGCCACAAATACGGGCCTCGACACTCACGACCCGTTACCTATAACGTTCTTGTGGATCGCTTTTCAATACCTATTTCTCGGATCCGCGGATCTTTTCACGTTGGCGGGATTGCTTGAGTTTTTCTTCACCGAAGCACCGGCAAGTATGCGGTCTCTTGCAACTTCGTTATCATTCGCCTCGCTAGCAATGGGGTACTATCTGAGCACAGTGATCGTGTCGGTGGTGAACCGGGCCACCGGGAGCTCCGACCACCAGGGGTGGTTGTCCGGCGGCAACTTGAACCATTACGATTTGGAGAGGTTTTACTGGCTGATGTGCGTGTTGAGCACGTTGAATTTCGTTCATTATTTATTTTGGGCTCACCGGTACAAGTACAGAACTACAGGGGTGGAAAATTGAAATATGGAAAAGTTGAAGGTGTATAGAAGAAACTTAGTTTCATACACATGACATACATTCTCAGCTTAGCTTTTGTATATAACAGGGGGAACGTGAGGGCTTTTCTTGTAGTCGTAATTTCTAAATTTTCATTTTACACCCTTCATCTTTTTAAATCTTCAATTTGCTTTTCATATTTCTTTTTATTTTACAGAGATAAATAAAAGTTAACTTTTCCTTGTAACCATGGTTTTTTTTTTTTTGTGCCAGTATACATAGAAAAATCTTGCTTTGAAGTCATCCCAAGGAAAAGTATAAATAAAAGTTAAATCTCGAACGACCACGAATTGGTTAAAGTCATCACAAGTAAATCTTCATAGCAACAACACAAGTAAATCTTCATAGCAACAAGACCTTTTACAGTATTTGGATTAAAACTTGAGGAAGATGAAATTTACCCATTCACTTGTGTTGGATTTTCATTTCTCTCAATCTAAACAATTTCTTTTAGGTGTGTTCTTGATTTACATAAAATAAATTTTCTATAAATTTATATATATATATAGAGATATATAATACGGTTAGATTTAAATGTGAACCATTTTTTTATTGTGAACGTGAGGACGAATCTCAGCCACACATTTTCGGTTATGGTGGACGTGATCACGGAGGATTGACGCGATTCATGGGAGGGTAGAGATTATTAAAGGAGGGAGACCGGTTAAAGCTGTCTTTATTGACCGGATGTGTGGCTGAGATTCGTCTTCACGTTCACAATGAAAAAGTGGTTCACGTTTGAACTTTTCTATATATATATATATATATATATATAAAGGTTCATGGGAGAAACATAACTTTTTAAGAAAATGGGAGGACGATTCTCAACCACTCATCCGGTCAGTAAAGGCGGCTTTGACCGGGTCACCCTCCTTTAATCATCTCCACCCTCCATGACTCGCGTCAATATTCAATGATCGCGTCCACCGTTACAAAAAATGTGTGGCTGAGAATTGTTGTTGCGTTTTCTTAAATTAAAATCATTCTTGTATTAACCACATCCTTATATATACATATATATATATATAGAGGAAAGTTCAAATGTGAACCACTTTTTGGTTGTGAACGTGAGGACAACCGAGAGCGCGACACGTGGCGGCTTTGAGTGTGGTCCCCCTCTTTAATTCAATGCCCTCCCATGAATCGCGCCTAGTCATCCGCCGTGGACTTGACGTGGCGCCTAGTCATCCGCCACGTGTCACGCTCTCGGTTGTCCTCACGTTCACAACCAAAAAGTGGTTCACATTTGAACCCACCCCTATATATATATATATATATATATATATAATTAGTTGAAGAAGTAAAAAGAGAAATGGGGATGTAGCTCAGATGGTAGAGCGCTCGCTTAGCATGCGAGAGGTACGGGGATCGATACCCCGCATCTCCATTTTATTTGTTTTAGATATTTGAGTAAAATACATTTTTGGTCCCTGTGGTTTAGCAAAAGTCTCACTTTTGGTCCCTACAGTTTAAAAAATACACATTAGCCCCTGAAATATGTTATTTTGTCCGATTTTGGTCCCTCTAACTAACAGCCGTTAAATAAAACCGTTAGTTTGGAGTTAATTTGATTTTTTTCCATTATTTGTAGTTTTTGCTTTAAAAATAACCATAAGGACCAAAAATGTAACTTACTCTATTTATATACCCTTCATCTTCTACCACCACCACCCATCACCACCACCACCACCAACCATCACCACCCACCACCACCATCTACACGACCATCTTCATCATCCACCATCACCACCACCCACCATCACCACCACAACCCAGATCTGACACCCACCACCACCACCACCACCACCACCACCCTGAAGCTGCGGATAGGTTTAAAATCGTCATGACGCCGTGCTCCTGAAGCTGTGGATCGGAGGAGGAGATTAGAGAGATCAGCGGTCGGATTGCTCCGGCTCTGGCGATTTTGAGTCGGTTCTCTGGCTTGTTTTTGGCGAGGAGGCGGAGCTCCATGGCGGCTTGCTTCTGGTCGTCAATAGACGTTGATTTGAGCCCTAGGACGAGGTGCTGGATTAGTGTTGGGTTTTATACAAAATAAGTTTCCAAAAACTTAAAATTAGACAACGGAAGCATTTTATAAATAATGTATAACAATAAACATTTTATTTCCCACCAAGGATCATCTTGCAAAACCATGGAAAGATTAAAACATCTAAATGAGATATAAAGAGATACAACCTTTGTAGACTTTGAACCCTCTCGGTTTTGGGGTGTTGATGTAGATGGCAAGAACCCAAAGTAGAATTCCTCTATATGTATCCACCAAGCAAGAGTAAGACACTTCAAGATGCTAGTCTTCACTTGTATTATAAGCTTCTTAAGCCATTAAGCACTTATTCCAAAATAAGTCTTAAGGAGATATACTTGTATCTTCTACAAAACTATGATGTTCTTCATAAGAACAAAGATGAGAGAAAAGCTAGTGGAATGGAAGATTTGAATGATTTGGATGATCACATAAAATGAGCCATTAAACACTTTATGTATTCTAACTTTCATGGTCCATACTTTCTTACAACCACCATGACATGTATCCATACATAGTGTAAGAGAAGTATGGAGTATCATGATGTAGCCCAACAACTTCATTATAATATATATAAAGCAAAAAGACAAAACCAATTTTATGATTTATACTTTATATATAATATGTACATAATTATTTAATCATACTATATGATTCAATAACTAGTTACTCTTTAAAATTATTATTTTCATAAAATAATAATCCTCCACTTAAATTCAAGAATGATAGTATTTATTAGTAATCAATATTCTAATAGATAATATGTACACAACATATAAAACATACCTTATGAGTTATTAGTTGATTTCTATCTTGATGTTATTATTTTCATAAAATAATAATTCTCCAATTATATACAAGAGTTGATTATGTTTATTAATAATCAAATTACTTAATAAATAATCAATTAGTGTCAACTTGCTATTAGGTGTGACCCTATAGGATCATATGTTATTAGCAAATATTATTACACAATGAATCTTGAGCATAAGGATCCTTCAATCTCCCACTTGCACAAGGCTCATTGTGCATTGATATAGACAGTGGTCAACGTCTAGCAACGCATTACTGCCCCTAATAACACACGACGAGGTGCCATTCATCAACATCCAATTCCATTTAGCTCAAAGCTACAATTGATGTATAAGGTAAGTTATCAGTTATCCCTTTGTTTCAGACATCACGTTGAACATGAGATACGGATCGCAATCAATCTCATTCAATGTTCAACTTTTGTTCAGGCCTTAAATGTCTAACTCTCAACAAATAAGAGGAACAAATTCCTTCAGATTACATACGCCTCTTGGATAGTTTACACTACACCCAATAATGATCCTTATAACTGCCTGGTCAAAGAACAGCGTTAGACCATATCAAAGTATAGCATTCCCCATCCTCAAGTCCCAAATATGCATCTAAGGTCTAAGGATATAAAGATAGTACCTTTTATCAAGTATCATTCATGATAGCGATCCATGCAATGATCTTGAAGCGGGTCATGTCCAATACTTGTTCCTTAGCAAGTACCTATGAATCTTGGTTGCAACCCTTTGCCTACTATCATCTTATGATAGTCAACCAATCCAATTCACACTAGTCTTACTTCATATTTGTTCCCACAAATATGATCGACTATGGACCTTTTAGAATAACTTGATTATTCATGGATTAAACATGTTAATATAGAACACAAGTATTATTGAATAGATCATATCCCAATATATCTAAACCATATAATAGTTGTTGCTATAATGTTCTAATATCCGAATACTAAATCCAAATCAAATCCCATTTCTAGAATATCGAAGTCCTATTGCTCAAGTACGACCATTCGTATTTAGCCTCCGGAAGGGCTTCGAGAATGGTTTCAACTTAATTCTGATTTGTATGAATTTTGCGAATACATTTATCTTTATTCCAAGTATAGATAAATTTTCTAGATGATATGATTGTCTTAGTGATGTGACTTAGAGTCCTTAGCTAGAGTAAGTACACTCTCGATGTCGCATAAGATTTCTAGGTGATCCTTGAATGGATGGACTCAACCTAATATATAATGAACTCATTCATTCAATCATATTAAATTGCAGTCTTCCAAAGTAGCAATGTATTCTTACTTTGTAGATTGTATAACTGTATTTTACTTGGAGCTCCTTCCAATAAAACTTATTCTTCATTCATAATGAAGTCACAACGCAATTTTAATTTATAATTATCTGATCATTATCTAGTTCTTCGTAAGTACTTTTGTAATGTTCTTTATAGTCATCTAATGACCTTCACATATTCACTACTGGTGTCGTTGCTAATGCTTGAAGTATTATAATACATCCGGTCTTATGCATATCATGGCTTAATGGATTCTATTTGTGAGGCGAATAGAATATCATCCATTCTTATTAGCTTAATCTATATAGTAGGATTTTGAGACGAGCTCAATATAATGCCAGTTGACTTTAACAAGAATATTCTCTAAGCGTCTTGTATCTTGATCTCTTTCAAGATCTAGTCATAATATGTATTAAGACTTAACATCCGATTGGATCTATCTCTACAGATTTTACTTTCCAAGAATGTGTTTCCTAAGTCTTTCATTTTAGAATTACTTATCGAGTCAAGATCAAAAATCTTGCATAGTCGAAATGTGATTCCTTATGATTAAGTATGTCTCATACATACAAGATTAGGAATGTCACCATGCTCCAACTTGTTTCTTGTAAACACAATTGTCATTCTCAGTTTTCAATGAAATCATACAATGTGATTTACTTATGAAAAACAAAAATTCTATTTGAGATGTTTGTCTTTAATCTATAAATGGATTACTAAAGCTTATACACTTTTATTAGGATATCTTAGATTAAGAAAACCTCCAGGCTAAACTGTATAGACAACTTCAAGAAGGTGTCTATTAAGAGAAGCGGTTTTCTTGAAATCTCTTTGTCATATCTCATAATCATAATATGCAGTTATGGTAAATTATATCCCACTTGATCTAATCATGTGTGTATTGAAATCTATCCATGTTTATATTCTTTCTGAAAGAATTACTTACTCCTTCAATTCTTCCTGTATGGAGGAAGATCAATCAAGCCCATACTTGATTATCATACATGGATTCATCTCACTATTCATGACTCCAAGTCATTTGTCGATTCGAAATCTGACATAGCATTCAGGTAACTGATGGGTTTCATGAGAAACGATCAGAAAACATTTGTCAACTTTAAATCCGTATTTCTCGGGGTTTGACAAATTTACCAGATTAGTAACAATTTGTGTTTTTGAATAACTATTATTCATGTTCAACAATTTATTGTTGATAACTAGTGCCAACTTTTGCTACATCAAGCTGTGGTTCTTGATCTACTTCAAGTTCCATATGCCTCCCACTCGCTTTATCTATTAGAAACTTTCTTTCTAATAACTTGACATTCAGAGTAATAAAAGATATTATCCTTAGTGAGTTTGTATAAGCAATAACCTAAACAACATTTTAGGGTATTCTACAAATATGTACTTTTAGTTGGTGTTGTATTCAAAATACAGGCGATGTTGATAAGAGCATAAGCCGAAAATGGTAAAGGATGATCATTCCTACTTATTAGAAAACAAATCATATCTAATACGATTCAGTTCATCCTTTATTATTTCCAAGTCTTTTGATGGTCCTACTGGAAAATTTCTTAACTTCATATTGAAATAACTTTGAACATTTCAATAATTTCACTTTTATCATATAAAATATAATTATAACGAGTATAGTTGTTAATGAAGTTCAATTGGTATCTCGTATTATATCTAGACATTACTTATGTAACAACATAATACATCGCTATGTATTATTCCTAACAAAAATTCTCTTTCTCTACCAATTAGAGAAAATAGCATTAATTATCTATTATAAATAAGATTCACATATGTCAAATAAACTAAAATTATTTGCCCTCAAGAATCCTTTCCTTGAAGTTGGAATATGTTTATCTTATTTGCATAACAAAAATAATAATGTCATATATAATTTTAGATTCAAAACATTTTGAGTCTAACGATTTTGCTTATAGAACTGTTGTTTAGACGAATATTGATATTTACTTCACAATCTTATTAAGAGATCTAATTCTCGAAATATGAAAAATCATTTTAGAATATGAATATGATCGTTATGAAAAACGATTAAGTAATAATCAATTATCTAATCATACAACTGAGATATATAATTAGTCAAACTAAATTAAAACATTACATTGTTCAAAACAATTATAGTTTTATAATACAAGTCATTATGTTCAAAACATAAATAAGTTCCAAAAGTGCTAGTTCGCAACACTTGCTTCCTTGCACGTATGGCATTACAACTTCCTTGTTCTCAGTTGTTTACTCTTCTCGAACAGCTGTAACACATTTACAAATATCAGTTTAACACTTAGTATCAAGTACTTGAGTGTTATATGAAAAGTATAAGTTCTATCATATAAATACCTGGATTGCTGGTCTAACCAGACGTTCTCAACTCAGTGAGGTAAGAGGAGCAGTTCCTCTTCCAGTGTCCTGTTTCTCCGCAATAGAAACAGGAACCATTTTTAGGTGCTTTCTTGGTTTTTCGTCTTTTGTACTTTTCCTTATTTTGAACCATGGGTCTTTTAGAGCACACAGTGTAACTCCCATCGACCTTGTCAGCATCCAATGTTTCAACAGGTTTGAAGCATTTAATAATGAGTTGTTGGTATATCTGAGTCATTTGACGATACATCTTATATGCATCATCAGTATCAAAGATCTTCTGAAGATCAGGGATGACAGTTCCCATTATGATTTCAGATACATCTTCAGCATCACATTTATGCTTCCACCAAACATCATGATCAGTCCGACTGGTCAGTGGAGGTTGGTCAGGAACAGGGACTTTTAAGACGTATAATTTCTCATCGTTCTTGAGAATAGCTTTCAAAGCATGATTCCAATCGTGGAAATTAATTCCATCGAATGTCACGGTTTCTCGTAAATCGTGAAGGGATAGATAGTGAATAGGAATGAGGTTGCGTTTTGATTTCATCTACAAAATATTAACAAAATTCATTTAGCATTTTCAATATTTATATCTTTAATAATTAATACCCTTTATGTTTCTAAAACATTAATTATTAAAGTCTAAGATCCAAGTTGCAAAACAAATAAATGACCAGTGACTCACTATTATCCCATTTATTTAATCCAACAAGGTAGATAACGATTATCAATTATATTCTAATATATAATTCTTAGCATTATGAGATCGCTAACAACTTTTGTTAATAGACATGATTCGATCTCATCTATGCCTCGGACCTCTCTTGGTTGGGTGACTCACCATGCAACGAAAAGAGTTCCGATCAAGTCATCCAATTAGAGAAACTTGTATAATCGGCTTATAACTGTTATAGGAATCGCGAATACACTTCGGCCAACAAAAGACAACACAAGTAGTTAGGTGACTCACCATAACCAACAAGTTTATGCAAATGAAGTGCGAATGTTTCTATAGTTGGACGGCATAGACTTGTGTTTTGAAGAAGGGTCTTTTAAATGTTTTAATATTCTAGTTTTAAAACATATGATAATATGATCTCATGGTTATTGCATGCATCCAATAAACCATGGTACCCTTTTAAAATCTCATTTTATGGTATGATTCTTATATAAAATCCTATTTTATATCTCGACGCGTTCAAATTAATATCTTATATTAAAATTTGTCGTTTGAGCACTAAAGAACCATTTAGCAAACCTTTTAATAAAACTTCCTTTTATAATATAAGGTTTGAAGTTTGGATAAGTTTCTAAAATCCCAATTTTAAACTTATAAATTTTAGATGTCAAAATTTGTCCTAATAGAGTTTTATACGAAAAAACTCATTTTATGTAAAACAGTTTTACACACATCTGATGTTTAAAAGACAAATTTCATAAAACCAAACTTCATGTGATCATTTTATGTTTAAAACATTATCTAGTATATAAAATCCTATTCAACATACAAGCATAATATAAACATAAAACAACCATCACATGCAAAAAATATATGTGCATAAACCAACCATGATCTAGTGACATTTTGTGAGCCATCACAAAAATATCAAGTCCATTCCTAAGGGACAAGGTTGACCAAAAAAACTTCATGTTGTTCTTCATGCTCCCACTTGCTCCAACACCTTGTAACAAGTTTGATTTCTCTAAAATCATATACATGAATGTTGATCTTCAAAATGGCCACCATCTTCAATCTTGTTACAATTTTTATAAAAATAAACTAATCTATTACTTACAAAATAAACAAGATGAAAACTATCTATTTAAATATTACATACCATATGAATAAATAAATATTACAACCATTTCAATCAAATCAACACAACATCACAAATGGTCCATGGCTAATTTATGCACTAAAAACATATATACATATAAAACAACACCTTGTTTTTCTAAGACAACTTTTGTGACAAAAATGCATGTAAACTTTTGTCACACATAAAATAACCATTATAAACAAAACAAAGTTGTCAAAGAAAATATGTATGATATTTTCTTATAAAAGAAAACCATCCATGTTTTCCAAAAACAAAGATTATCCAAATAATCTAAAAATCTAACCAAGCTTGCAAGATGGCTCTGATACCAATTGTTGGGTTTTATACAAAATAAGTTTCCAAAAACTTAAAATTAGACAACGGAAGCATTTTATAAATAATGTATAACAATAAACATTTTATTTCCCACCAAGGATCATCTTGCAAAACCATGGAAAGATTAAAACATCTAAATGAGATATAAAGAGATACAACCTTTGTAGACTTTGAACCCTCTCGGTTTTGGGGTGTTGATGTAGATGGCAAGAACCCAAAGTAGAATTCCTCTATATGTATCCACCAAGCAAGAGTAAGACACTTCAAGATGCTAGTCTTCACTTGTATTATAAGCTTCTTAAGCCATTAAGCACTTATTCCAAAATAAGTCTTAAGGAGATATACTTGTATCTTCTACAAAACTATGATGTTCTTCATAAGAACAAAGATGAGAGAAAAGCTAGTGGAATGGAAGATTTGAATGATTTGGATGATCACATAAAATGAGCCATTAAACACTTTATGTATTCTAACTTTCATGGTCCATACTTTCTTACAACCACCATGACATGTATCCATACATAGTGTAAGAGAAGTATGGAGTATCATGATGTAGCCCAACAACTTCATTATAATATATATAAAGCAAAAAGACAAAACCAATTTTATGATTTATACTTTATATATAATATGTACATAATTATTTAATCATACTATATGATTCAATAACTAGTTACTCTTTAAAATTATTATTTTCATAAAATAATAATCCTCCACTTAAATTCAAGAATGATAGTATTTATTAGTAATCAATATTCTAATAGATAATATGTACACAACATATAAAACATACCTTATGAGTTATTAGTTGATTTCTATCTTGATGTTATTATTTTCATAAAATAATAATTCTCCAATTATATACAAGAGTTGATTATGTTTATTAATAATCAAATTACTTAATAAATAATCAATTAGTGTCAACTTGCTATTAGGTGTGACCCTATAGGATCATATGTTATTAGCAAATATTATTACACAATGAATCTTGAGCATAAGGATCCTTCAATTAGGTCGTTGTAGTTGTCGGAGGCGTAGGAGAGGAGGATACGGTGGCTCTGGGAGGAGGTGGTCGGGGATTCGTCGGAGCGGTTGCTGAAGGCTGTGGAATCGTCGTTTGCGGTGGAGAGGTTGGTGAAAGTCCGACACATGTAGGTGAAGTTGGTGTGGGTATCCGTCTCCGTGGCCGGAAAATTGAGATCTCCGATGGGGGGATTTGGATGAATTTGGGGGAAATTAAATTTAGGATTTAGGGTTAAAGGACACGTTGTACGGATTGGGGATGAAATAGAGAGGGAGAAAGAAAGAAGGAAAGGGTGTCTATCTGGAGGTGGAGAGAAACTAGCACAACCATATTCAACCTATCTCTCTAAACTCCTCCTCCGATTATCCACAGATCTGTGTAGGTGGTGATGGTTGGTGTTGGTGGTGGTGGATGATGAAGATGAGTGTGTAGGTGGTGATGGTTGGTGGTGGTGGTGGTGGTGGATGATGAAGATGAAGGTGAAGGGTATATAAATAGAGTAAGTTACATTTTTTGTCCTTATGGTTATTTTTAAAGCAAAAACTACAAAAAAATGGAAAAAAATCAAATTAACCCCAAACTAACGGTTTTATTTAACAGCTGTTAGTCAGAGGGACCAAAATCGGACAAAATAGCATATTGCAGGGGCTAATGTGTATTTTTTAAACTGTAGGGACCAAAAGTGAGACTTTTTTCAAACCACAGGGACCAAAAATGTATTTTACTCTAGATATTTTTTAGAGCAAGTTACATTTTTAGTCCCTGTGGTTTTCTGAAAGTTTTGTTTTTGTGCCTGTGATTTATAAATTACAACTTTCATCCGTATTGTTTAGAAGTTTATTATTATTTTCATCGTTATGATTTAAACTCGATTGTTTCCTTTGTTTATGTATTTTACAATTCATTTACATTCTAATACCTTATACGTAACAGTTGTAATTAGGCTCACGAACTAAAATAGAAGTAAATTGCAAATCACAAAGGTGAAAACCGTGATTTCAAAACCACAATAATAAAATATACAATTTCTAGCAAACCATACGAATGAAAAAACGAATCTACTCTATTTTATTGTATTTTCATACACTTTTTAATTAAATTGTATATAAAACAATAGGCGAAAAATCGTGTGAGAAGTTGACTTAATGCACGAAAAGTAAGAACTAAACTTGAACTCTTGATCGTTTTTAATCTCAGGCCCCATGCATTAATAGCATTTGACGCAAATATATGATACATCTCAGTGCTATCTCATCATAATGTGCATCCAACAACTGATAACTATTTATCATATTAACTCAATTTCTCACCAGAACCAAAAAAAAAACAATATATTATTCAAATGATTAATCCATATAAACATATATACCATAGCTTTACAACAAGTTTCAAGAGCACATTGCAAGTTTTGGCCTACTGCTACATAATAACATCAATGAAAAACACAATCAAACAAATTTTCCGAAACCGAAAAAAATAAATCCGGAAAGCGGTTTTCTTGTCACGACTCGGAAGTACTGGCAAACATTGCGGAACTCCTCACCGCGACTTTTACGGCACCCACGACGCTAAGTTGCCTGATCTCCGGGCTCAGATTCTGGTTTCCACGGTTTGCACAACTCACATCCATCTGAACCTCCACAAAATACGCTATCTGTCGAGAACACATTTTACGTTAACTCATCCGACACAATGAATAGTAGTCAAGAAAGAAACGCAAGCTTGACAAACTAGCAGATAAGCTAGTTGCTATTAGGGGTGGCAATAGGTCAGGTTGGGTTGGGTTTGGGTTCAACTCATTTACTAATCAGGTTAAAAATCTCAACCCAAGCCGACTTGTTTAATTAAATGGGTTGTGATTTTCAACCCAACTTGTCACCTAAATGGGTTGACAGCAGGTTGGCATGTTTATGATTTTATTAACCCCACATGTTTAATAAATGAGTTGAACTTGGATCGACCCATTTAATTTTAAAATTTTACATAAAATTAATATGATTAGACTGTTTAATTTTATGAAAAATACAAATAAATTGTTCAGAGTTTGAATAAAACACAACCACAAATTATCTGGTTCACTTCATATTCAAATCTGGAAGTACAATTAACATTAAAAATAGATTTATAACTAAATAATGATATTTAATTACAAATAATATAATATAATATTTTAAAAGGGTTGAAAACAGGTGGCAAACAGATCGAAAATTTCAACCCAACCCAACCCAACCCATTTAAATAAATAGGTTAGGCGGGTTGACCCATTTACTTAAATGGGTTAAAAAATCTCAACCCAACCTGCTAATTTCGGGTTGGGTTGACAGGTTAGGTCACTTTTTGCCAGCCATATCTGTTAGCTGAAATACCCACCTTTTAGTTGCTAAATACAAAAACTAAGCCGACACTGTAAAATGACCTAAAAGGACACACGTACTTCTGGACCATTTATTACCTTGCCAGAAGCATTGCGCACAGGTGAAACGTGCAAGGAATTCCAAAACGGCCTCCCGTTTTTTCTGAATCGATAAGCAATAAACAAGAATTATAACTCCAATCACATGTGATTATAAAAAAACGATGGTTATAGATAGATGCAAACCTGTAATTTAGGATGCATACAGTGCAGGCTTTTCCGGTTTGAATGCTATTTGTGATCTGCAAATGAGTATATAAATTAACCATCGAATTTATTATTATGCATATAACCCCATAATTTCTTCATGGTTTCGTTAAATAAAAATACGTAAATTTGACAAGATTGGATTCGAGTTACCACACCTGTAACTGAGTCGATCCATCTGTTTCCTGCCCGCTTAGAAATCTGCAATTTCGCCCCAATACTTCATGTCTAGCATATCCTAATAACAATTATGTAAATTCCAAATAAAGTTTTACACGAATAAGCAAAAAACCGATGAATTGCAGAATATGGTCGTCTTCCCACCAAGCTACTCGGATCAAGCAAATTTCAAACATAAAAATGGATCGAAAATCTCGAGAATTTAATGGAAAGATGATAAATGCAGTCAAGAAACGTTGGCAGGGATCTTGTAACTTCAAGAAAGATAGAAATTCTGGCAAAAGTTGGAAACTTTTTTACTATAAAGATTGAAAATCTTGAAAACGTTAACAACAATCTTGTAACTTCAAGATTAGTTAATAGAAAAATGATAAATGCGGTGACGAAATGTTGGCAGCGATCTTGTAACTTCAAGAAAGAATTTTTTTGCAAAAGTTGGAAATTTTTTACTACAAAGATTGAAAATCTCGATAAATGTTAATAACAATCTTATAACTTCAAGATTGATAAAATTTCTTGCAAAAGATGGAAACTTTCGACTACTAGCAATTTTAGGACAATTAAAACATGTTGAGGCCAAAATCCATACCACTTTGAGTGCAAAAAAGTATTGGGGTCAATTTGACCTCAAAAGCCGGACTAAGGCTATGTTTGGCAAAATAGTTGATAAGCTAGTTGTTGACTCGGTTAGTTGAAAAGCTAGTTGTTGGCAAATAAACTAAGTTATTAGCTAATAAGCTAGATTTATTGGTTACTTGAAAAGTTGGATGTTGGCTAATAAGCTAGCTTTGAAGTTAGTTGAAAAGCTAGTTGTTTGTTGATAAACTAGCTATTAGCTTAAAAGCTAGATGTTTGCTAATAAGCTAGCTTTTCAGTTAGCTGAAAAGTTGGTTGTTGGCTGATAAACTAGCTATTAGCTGAAAAGGTAGATGTTAGCTAATAAGCTATCTTTATCAGTTAGCTAGAAAGACTAATAAGCTAGCTTTTTAGTAAGCTTGAAAGCATCGTTAACCGACAAACTAGCTATTAGCTGAAAAGCTATATTTTCAGTAAGCTTGAAAGCTAGTTGTTGACTGATAAACTAGCTATTAGCTGAAAAGCTAGCTTTTCAGTAAGCTTGAAAGCTAGTCGTTGACTGATAACTAGCTATTAGCTGATAAAATAGTTGTTAGCTGAAAGCTAGATGTTGGCTGATAAACTAGGTATGTTTAACATGTATCTTATCTTGGTTGAAAAACGTACCTGTCAAATCTAGGAAGGCGTCACTCGCATACACAATTGGGATATCGATTTTATGTGGATCCGTCCTACAAGGCAACAACATTTTGCGGCCACGAACATAATGCAGAAGCGTCAGAAACGTTTTAATGTGTTAGATTAGCAAAACAAGAAAATATAGGAAATCACAAAAACTCACAAGACAAAGCTTTGTTTTATTCTACCAAGAGATGTGTTTAAGGATGCACCAACATGGCTCATGTTACTCGAGCAACATCTCTTATCGGAAACCAATCTACCCGTTAACTCACTGTAGTGTGTCAGCATGGAAAGTATATTGCTCATAGCAGTGTTGGCTCGTCGTTTTTCCAAATCACTCGCCTTGCAAGTGCCGTTAGTTACTTCTGTATGACATAGACCCGTGTTTCAAAAAGAATTGTATTTAGAAATTCAAATAACAAGATTGTCATCGTATAAGTATAATGTATGCAAATCGGGTTTGAAGGTCAATTAGACTACTTCTGAAATCATTACAACAAATAGGTCTTAGCAGCTTAATGAGCTTAATGGGGCTCACAACTTATTCGGTCAGCTATACATGACTATTTGGTAGTGCTTAATGATACAGAAAGTGGTTTATTCAGTAAGATTCAAGGGGGGAGCTTTATGCAGAAAGTCAAGGTTTTTCCTTAACTACCCCTCTCAATTAGAAACGGTCGCCATGCAAGTTGCGTCTGTAAAGGGTTTATAATAGGATGTTAGGCCGTATTTCGGCATCCTAACAAGTCGTTTAAGACGCTGTTAAAAATAAAGTGTAATGTTAACTTTTTATATGACATTTTTGAGAAGTAACCTATGAATTGTCTTTAGTTTTTACAAAATATTTTTTTATTTTTTCGAATAACGTCAATATGACGTTTAAAGTTTTATATCAAAAGTATCCTAAAACACTCGTTAAGGGGCCAAAAAACGTCCTATAAACTTATTGCAACACCTTTACATAGTACACACAGTTGTTTGGTCGTATATAGCAATCTAGCGGTACCAGAACATTTTAGACATATTTGACGTCCTATAAAGCCGATTCTGTTGCAGTGACCTCAAAAATGTGTAACGCAAACATTTAAGACAATTTGTTCGTTATCAATGCAAACCAAATATGATTTGAGATACTAAAAGTTAAACTATTGAAACATTAACAAATAACAATCAACATCAATAACCATAATAGCAATTAAACAAATAATCCACAAACTTCGAAACCAAACCTGTATCATCCGTTAAAACCGTATCCAAATTCGAACTCCGACCCAACTCCGCAACGATATCCGAACACACCTCCCTCCTACAGAACCCATAACCCGAATCTCGAAAACCCGCCCCATTTTCGCACAAATGCACTTCGGTTCTCGAAAAATCGCTCCCGGATCGCCTAGGTTTAGGCATAATCGGAACTTGAACACCAACAAAATGGATCACCCTCCCATCTTTCTTACTAAAAATAGGAAACATATGAAACAAAATCCAAAAGGGTGTTCCATTTTTTTGGTAATTCAACAAGCTAACTTGTACACTCTTCTCTTCTCTAATGGCTTCCCTAATCTCCATCACTGATCTTCTACTAGTCTTAATCCCTTGAAACATCCTCCCATTTTTTCCAACAACTTCTTCTCTTGAATACCCAAACATTTTCAAGAACTCCCTTGAGGCAAAAACAATCGGGTGACCCGAAATCGACGGGTCGGTTATGGTGAAACTATGGGGCAATTCATCAAGGGCTTCTCTAACCCAACTTGAGTACCTAGAAGTGATGGATTGTTCAATAGCAATACCCATTGGTTCTTGCTCCATAAAGATTCAATCTTTTCTTGATTTCTGAACTCAATTTCGCTTGATACAAAGATTAATCCCAATCCCATGTGGTAAAGTTGGAATTTTTTTGGGCTTTTTCAGCTTTGGATGAATTAAAACCCTAAATCAAACAAGAGGGTAGAATCTTTATGATAAGATAACAGTTGAATACCTGAAAAACGCCATGGTTATGAGCTTTTGAAGGGCTTTTTGATATGGGGTTTTCAAGAAAATCAAAACCCAGATGGAAAACAGCAAAAAGAAGAGGTTTTATGACATAAAGATTGAATGATTTGATAAACCCTTGAAGAAAAAGGGTGTTTATGAAGTAAGGAATGAAGTTGAGTGGAGAAGAACTTTTATTTTTCTTGAAAATATTTGAAGGAAATTACTGGTTTTGAATGAATTGAGAGATATGGATTTCAGATGGAATTGGGAATCAATGGAAGTTTGTGGAAAGAGGAGATTGGGGGGAGGTCACAACTCACAACAAAGGGGAATCACAATAAAAAGAAAAATAGAAAGAAAGAAAAAAAGAATTAAGAAATATGATTTTATTATATTTTATTTTATTTTAAAGATTAGGATGAATCAAATAGGGGTTATGGTTTATGAAGTGTAAGATACTAGGGGCTGTAGGGCCATATGTTATCCAACCACGTCGGAATTGTTTTTATAAAAGCAAGTTATCAAGCTATCGGTAACGCAGTCCACTGAGTCTATAAGGCTGTCATATCAGGTTTATCCACAAATCCATAATAAGCCTATCGAACCCACTTTGTCAATTAAAGAAAGAGGGTGAGAAAAGGAGAGGAGTGGCTTGAGTGGTTTGTGGAAACCGACTCCATAGCCCCCGCCAATCACGTACCCGATGCAGTTGGAAGCCCACCCAAACCTCTAGTTAAGCCCGGCAAACCACTGGTGATACTACGATAGCCTTATGGTGTATTAATTTAAAATATTTATTTTAATTTAAAGATAAATATTATCATATTTTTTTTGTATTGAAGAAATAAGTGGATGACTAATATTATTATAACTAGTTTCTAGGTTCATGTTTTGACGGAAAAAATAGAAATTTGTTCATCAGAGCGCGACACGTGTCAACCAGTTACTCTTTTATTATATATAGATTATGGATTAATTGTTTGAATTGTTTTTTGGTTACAAAATTTAATGATAATTTTATATTAACTTATTGATGTAACAAGTGAACTACTATACAACAAATGAATAGTTAATAATGACTTGTTTTCTAAAAATATCTATTTTGTTAGTGTCTTAAAATATATTATTTTAAAACGTGTGATAGTCATAATAATATCAATGATTGCGACTCCTTTGTTTTATATTGGTATATTGCTTGTGTATATCCGTTTACATTTTGAATAGCTATTCCAAGTCCCTACGCTTCTCATTTTACGTAGGATGGTCACGTGTGTGATTATCTTTAAATGACTACATAGAAATGGGTATGAATGATAGTACATACAATTTTAGCCTATGAAGAAGATACCTAATACATATTGTGTATGTACATGTATAGATTTGGAAATGATAATTACCTTCCATGAAGATATCAATATTTTGTCACGAAAATTAATTGATAGAACCTAATACTTATAACAACTTAGATAATGATTATGTAATGTCACACAACATCTGTAACCATCACTCAACATTAGTAATGGGAGCATAAAGAATGGTCCCGTCAGCCTCTTGACAAATGGGATACAAAATATCCACCCTAACTTTTTTGTTTGGATCATGTAGCATATTGACACGTAAAACCATGCCAATGTGAGGAATCTAAAATTGCTAACTAGATATTATAGTTAACATGTGTGAGTCCCACTATATCTCAACCCCTTTAAATGCATTGCAAATAAACATTGATTAGCCACCAAGTAAACATTCTAAACATAAGGAAACAATATTTAGTATAACTCGACATCGGTGACTTCATCTTCCCCGACAAATACCCTCACCGTCCCCCACGCCTCCCTTTGACAAATATATGAACCTTAAAACAACAAACCGCCTAAAAACCCCGTTAAGGAATGGAATCAAACAAAACCAAAACCAGAGCTATTAAGCCTGAAATTCTAAACTTAATTTCTTCAATTTGGAATCATCATTTAATCAAATCTTTATTTTCCCTTCATCCTCTAAAAAATCGCCACATTACCCATCGATTTAGCCTTTCTAGTAGTCTAGCCAACAAGAGTAAAGCAACCTTCTTTAGAGTAAGAATCTGAATCCAACACTTGTAATGTTGTTAAACAAAAGGTCATTTACAGTATTGTCCGATTTCGAACTACTTGGATGAAGAAATTATCTTGGTGAAGAGGCTAAAAGAGGGGGGGGACGGAGATAGTTGTGATGGAATAAGGGAATGGTGGTTGTGAGGAAGAAGGTAACAATGGGTCACATTGGGTTGAAAACTTTGGAGGTCGGATGTTGAATGGTGGTTGGTTTCTCAGATTCTTGAATGGTCATTGTGTGTGTGTATGGTTAGGTTTCAATGAGAAGTTGAGACTAACGTGAAAAAAATGAAAAGTAATTCCAACCATTGGATGAGAGGTTGATGTATAGTAGGACGATGTGTACCGAGATAAGATGCACCGGATTGATTCTCTTCAAAAATGCAATTCATATAATGTCATGAGATTAAAAGTGACCACAGTTCAAATCCATTATAAAATAAGGGACAAACGTTTTTTGGACAAAGTTTAGATCTAAGAACAAAATACACTATAAAATACAAATCATAAGAATGTAATCCAATGAATGATATTTTAAAATAGTGAATCAATGTCTTAAGGCTATGTTTGGCAAGCGTAGCTTATAAGCTAGCTGGTAGCTGATAAGCTAGCGGATAGCTGATAAGCTAGCTGTTGATTGATAAGCTTGCTAGTAGCTGATAAGCTAGCTGTTGAACAAATTATGTTTGACAAAAACTAGCTTATGAGTATGTAAAATGACCAAAAAGGGTATATTTGAATTTAATAATTAATATTAATAAGGGTATAATTGGAAAAAGCTACAATAAGCTCCTCATAAGCTACTCAAAGTAGCGTTTCAAAAAGCTAGCTTATAAGCTAGCTGATAAGTTAGCTTCCTGGTACATGTTTGGATGGACTAGCTTATAAGCTAGCTTATGCTTGCCAAACAAAGCCTAAACGTATAAACCACAAGGACCAATAATGTAAGTTACTCATACACAAATACAAATAAATGTGAACCACCACTAATTTTAGAGTAAATTACAATTTTGGTCCTTGTCGTTTATTTAAAAATTTATCTATTTCTTGTAATTAAAAGATCATAGAATATTATTATTAGTATGACACCAAATAGTCAACTTTAAGAACCAAGATCCATATTTTAAAACAAAACCACGTGAACCATATACAAGTGTACTTCACTATTTTTATATTAGGGAAAATTTCATCTATGTCCTTAAAAACTTTGGATATTACGCATATATCCTTATAAACTTCAATATTACGTCTATCTCCTTCTAAACTTCAATAATTCACACATATATCCTTCTCCTTTATTTAATTGTATTTTAAATAAAAACAATTATATATAAGATCAGCTTAATTTGTAAATGACCTACCTACCATTCGCCAAAATCAAATTGAGAGATATATATCCAGTTTCAAAATGGATCGACTAAACCAAATCGATTTCACAAATCCATATCCCAAAATCTAAATTTTCCCAAATCGATTTCCCAAAATCGAAATTTTCCCAAATCGAATTTGCCTTCAAAGTTAGAGGCTCTGTTCTTCAGCCATTGACGCCCAAATTACGCTCGGTGAGATCGTCAATGGTTAAGGAATAATTCTACTTTTTTGTTGTTGTAATTTATCACTTGTTACTATAGATCTGTTCTACTACAGTAACAGATCATTACTATTATATTGTAATTGGTGATTCACCTGATTTTGTTAATTTACACCTCAAAATCAATGGAAAAGGAAACATCGAGGTATTTTTTGCAAATTGGGGTTTATAATTTTGTGCAGAATTGAGAATTCTGCTTACGCGAAGTGTGAATTTGTGTATATGAGAAAGTTCAATGGCTTCTATGCATTTGATTTTTGAAATTCTGTCGAAATTGGTGGAACTATTCATCATTTTGGACTTCAATTTTATCTCTTTGGTAGTTTTAATTTGTGTATCTAAGAAAGTTCAATGGCTTCTAGTGCATTTTGATTTTGAAATTTTGATGGAAATTGGTGGAACTATTCATCATTTGGACTTCAATTTTATCTCTTTAATGGTTTTATAGGAAAACAGATTCATGAATCATGATTCATATGTTGTTTTGGTTTTTTTAAACTTTGACCAGCTTAAATTTTTTAATGTGGAGCTATTAATCTTGCTTTTGCATTGCATTTTGTTTCACATGTTTGATGATCACCCTTTGGGTACTAATGAGTAGCAGATCAGGGTCATTACTTGATATTCTTAATCACATGCTCAATTTGATTTGGCATGCTTTACACATGAAATTTTGCTCAAATTTAACACAACTAGAATGTATATATCAATATATGCCTCCATGGTCAAGAACAGCTACAATCAAGACTGTTTCATGATAAACCAGTTTTGTCTCAGCCTGTTCGTCGTTTTCTCGGATAGATTACGCGATCCAAGCCTTCACCCAGATGACCGAATGTATTTGTGTACAATGCCGTTATCCGAGCTTTGTTTGTTGTTTTGCCCCAATTCGAGCTCTTCAGTTTTATATAAAAATGTCGAGTGCTCGAATCTGTCCCACTAGCTATACGTTTTCTTCGATTATCAAAGGTTGTGCTCTACTTGCAGAGTGTAGAACTGGAGAAGCCATTAATGGGCACATATGGAAGTTTGGATTTAAATCGCATGTTTACGTTCAAACAGCATTGATTGATTTCTATTCATGTTTGGGGAAGATCATTGAATCAAGATTATGAAATCGATTTGGGAAAATTTCGATTTTGGGAAATCGATTTGTGAAATCAATTTGGGTTTAGTCGATCCATTTTGAAACTGGATATATATCTCTCTCAATTTGATTTTGGGGAAGGGTAGTAAGGTCATTTACAAATTAAGTTGATTTTATATATAATTGTTGTTATTTAAAATACAATTAAATAAAGGAGAAGGATATATGTGTGAATTATTGAAGTTTAGAAGGAGATAGACGTAATATTGAAGTTTACAAGAATATATGTGTAATATCCAAAGTTTTTAAGGACATAGATGAAATTTTCCCTTTATATTATACATGATCTCCTTATTTAAACGCAACCACATAGATTGCCATTTTACTCATTTGTTTACAAAATTAATTTTAATAAATATATATGAATTATGAACATATGATTGTTTTCAAAGTGCTATAAATAATTAGACTTGTGGTGATAAATTCGCAAAGTGTCCATCGCCGCATATCCACGTGTATTTCTTTCCACCATTCAAATTAACATCAAAATTATTCCTTTCAAGTGTAACAAACAAGTAGTCAATGGGAATTTCGGTGATAACGGTTTGTTGAATTGTTTGATGTTAGATGATTAAGTGATCAGAATGATTATAAAGTTTCTATAATACAATATAGAATGAAATATCGTTGTTTAATAATTGTTGAGAATGAAATCAGAGCTTTTAATGGTTAAAGGAAGTTGGGGATATAAAACCATTTAGAAGATTTTTGAATCATTAAGAGACAGTTTTATTATTTAACCAACTCATATGTTGTCTTTTAATGAAATTGTTAAAAGCTAAACAAACAATAAAAATAAATAAGTATTGATTATGATAATTAGATCTTCATAAAAAAGTATTTATATAGAGTATTTTTCTTGTTTTAGTGATATTACCAAAAAAGTTTAAAAATAAAAAACATTATCTAGAGGGCCATTAAATTTTTAGATAATATCTTGTCTTTATTATCTGAATTTTTTTCATACCTGAAGACCGTAAAAAACCGCACCTAATATAATCTACACGGTCATATAAATAGCATTAACTTTGAACTACTAAGGTTGCGGTTGGATTATCCAAAAGATAACAAATCCAACCCAACTAAAATGATTATCCATATTTAGGTATTTATCACTTGCACCACGTGTCAATAAAAGTAGCTTAGTAACATAAACAATACTGTGTTTTTTATTGACGATCAACCGACTTGCAAATTAAAGTTATTGTCTGAACTTTCTTTAAATTAACATTTTCATGCTTTATTTTTTCTCATTTTTCATTAAGTTTCCAATTAAACCTGAGTCGAAAACCAAATATACACATAATTAATGAAACGTCTACCTCGTCAAAGTCTGATTCGATCTATTGATACAAATCAGTTTATATTATTGATAAAGATAGGAATGTATTAGATTTCTATTTTTATAATGTTATTTATAAAACAATTAAATAATTATTTAAACTAGCATAAATAAAATCTTATAAAATTTATGTGAAATAACAACTATATTTCTAAATCAAACGCTACATTATTTCATTGAAATTCAAGATTTCAATTTCGGACTATTCTTTAAAACAAACATGAGATTTGAACGAAATACAATTTCAAATCTCACAAAACCAAATGGACCTCGACCTTGAATACTGCTTTAAAGGTACTAAATTTAGGGGGTGTTTATGACTACTTATTTAAACTTCTTATTAACTTATTCCGTTTTCTCATTATTGATGAACATTTTTTAGTATTTGGATGGTGAAAAAAAAATGATTATGGTTTATTTGTCACCATTAATAAAGAGTTTTTGATAAGTCATTATTCTACTTTATTATTTTATTTATTGGTAACAGGTGGGAGCATGTTTGCACCATATCAAATGATATAGGGTTTGAGCCCGGACAATCCCACGGTCACAACCGCTGAGTGAGCAAGAAATGCCCATCCACATTAGGCCATCCTTTATACCTTACCCGATGGGTTCGACTTCCCATCAGATTCATTGGCAACACCATTGTGGATGATTCGGCAAGCCTCCAACCCCACCCCCTTCAGTTTCCATAAGCCGAGAGGCAACCCCCACCCCCTCTCTCTTCTCTCTCTCTCTTATTTTTTTCTTTTCTTTTCTTGATTAATTATTTAATGAAATAAATGTATTGGTAAGATTGAGTTGGGTATAAATGATGATTTGGGTTGATTTTGGGTAAGGTAATGAAAAGCCGATGTGTCATTGGGTTGGAGTGTAAGTATAAAAGATTGGTCTTATGGTATTGGCAATCGATTAAGGTCCGATTAAAATCGTCGGAATCAACTTTCTTGCACAACAAAACTTATTATTTTTTTTAACGCCATGTTGGTGCAACGGAGTATCATCGTGCCATCATGGCACCAAGTCACGATGACCCGAGTTCGAAACCTCTCAAAGGAGAATAACCACCTCCAGTCCAGCCTTCCAGTTTCCATTTAAACGGCTTTAAGACATTAGCTGGGATTCGAACCCGACACCCGTTCAATAAAAAAACCACTACAATGGAGTCTAGCAGGAGTCAAACTCCTGATGTTTAAAAACTATAACCCATGCATCAGATGAAAGATGTAATACTTTAATCTGCGATGTACTACATCTGATGCACGATGTACAACCAACACGTGAAAAAACCAAACATTTGCGAATAGAGAGACCTTAATCGGAGATCCCAATTAACCCCCAAACGAAATCCAAATCCAGATCCAGAGAACAACTTGCACAAATTAGGGCTTATTATTAGCCGTACACAAAAATCAAACCCTTTTCCTGCTAATTTCCATACCAATTTCACGTAAAACTCCATTGCCGACCAGCTTCTTCTCCGCCATCATCATCATCTCCGATTAGGTCAGTTTTCATCATCAATTTTCATCTATATCTATCTAATTCGTGTTGTTATTGTGTAAAACATACAAAATCCTGTTTTCATATCTTATCTGTATATGTTTTACGATTAACAGATTCCAAAACCCTAGTTTGTACTCTACTTAAGTGAATTTTGCTAATATGTGATGGATCATGAGATCGAATCCGAGCTATGTTGACTGGTAAAGTTGTTTTTGAAGTATTGATTACTCAAATGCATATTCATTTGGAGGTAAAGGAGCTGAATTTAGGATATTAAGTAGTTATTAACAATGTATGATATGGTTATGATTTGGAGTGTGTTTAAGAATCTGATTTCTCTGATTGAAATTGAAGTTTAATTTTGAGTCAGATGGATTTAAATTTGGTTAGAAACTTCCTAAGGTTCATTACAGGATTGTTTAAGAAAAATGTGTTGAAAGTTTAGAGCATTTAGTCTCATTTTTGTTACTGATAGTGTATGGTTTGTAGTAAATCTCTGTATGATGTAATATGATTTAATCATCTGTTCAGGGATTCAATTTTGTTGCTTGGAATTGGATGATCAAAATCTTAATTTAAATCTCTGATCTCTAATACAAAGAACATTCGTTACAGGGAACATTTGGATAAACTGTTGAATGATTTAAGCATATAAGAAGTAAGGGAAATGGTTGTAGATATATATTATGTTAGTAATTTCATTAATTTGTCTTTGACATGTATCAATTAAAAGAAGCAGCAAAACAGTTGATGATAAGCTGCCAATTTAAACATTTGTGCGTGATGTACCAAAAGTCCTAAACTTATAAGGCATGTGAACTTGATCAAGATTATTTTTTGTTTGGATGACGATAGGTCACAAATCATGAGCTGGTGCGAAAAAGGAAATGACTTGCATGAAAGTCGCATTAAGAACTTGCTTTAGCTTGATTGATAAGAATAACCTATAATATATTATGGATCAATATTTTATCGAGTAAACTTTCTACAGGTCCAGCTATATGTGTTTAGAGCTATACTGAAGACAACTTACCATTTTATATTTCAGATAAACTCTTGGTGAGGCAATGAATTTTCTGGGGCTGCGGTCCCAACAGACTGCAGCTCATGTGCCACAAGCTCCACCACTGCCGCAAGCTCAAGCAGAATCAAACATTAGGAAGCCAACATTAGAGGATCTTGTAGCTGACGATCCGTTTCCATTAGCGTCTTTGGTTGATAGTTTTGATGGGAGAAGTGAAGGAACAGGGAGTGAAAATGGTGCATTTGGGGGCTTAAGTGCGAAGAATGGGGCACCTGTTGTGGATAAACACATAGATGTTGGTGAAGAAGAAGGGTGGATCACCATTCCATGCAGTATTCCCTTGCCATTTCTCTTAGTATATTATATTTCTTATAAGCACATGTTTGTACATGATGGCACTGTTTTTATTATAATAATGCACATGTGTTGATCTTCTAAATCTTGAACAGCATGTTCCATCATATTGGATGCAAACATTTGTTCTGTTAGAAGCATTTGTTGTTTGTTTTTCTTAATGTTGTAGGTAGAGGCGGTACTTTTAGTAGAATGTTTTTCACTTGATGTATATGTTATGAAGGTGAATTAATGGTATTAAGCCATGACTTCCTATACTCAGAAAACTCTTTTCTCATATTTTTTACATGAGGTCTACTTTTAAGGTAGAATGCTTATATCTTATATAGTCTGGTATGGTTATGTTTCTGTTATTATGTTGCTTCTTCCCTTAATATTCACTTAAATGCAACATGTTTTCTCTGTCTGTGCCTTTGACATGCTTACGATCAATTATTAATAAATCTAGCTTGTATGCCTTGCAACAACAAACAATAAGTATATGAACCTCGTTGATTACATTACAGTTCAAGACAGAAAATACATACAAGCTTCATTGGTTGGCATCTGCTTAAAGATACACAGAACATGGTTTATTGATTTTCTTTGAGTAACTTGTATCGATATTAGGTCCATCTTCTGTAGATAGTTTCTGAGATTACAGAAAAAGGGAAACTGAAACTTTTTGAGTTCTGTGATGTTAGAATAGTTAACCATGTACTTGAAAGGCCAAATGCTCTGGACGATTAACTGTAAACATGGTTAATGTTTTATATGCTAATACTCAAAAGACCACTATAATAATGGCTGGTATGATTTCTATTGTTGTTTCTAGATGCACCATGTATAGAACTATAATTGGTGTTTATCATTTTTGCAGAGGAACTTCCTGATAATTGGAGTGAAGAACCAGATATGCTATCTTTTAAATCTTTCGATCGCCCCTTTGTTTTCCCAGGTGGCTGTTTTTTTTTTTTCAAATCTCCTCCTTGAATTAGTTGACACGGATATATGGGGGCTCTTTTTGTAGTCCCCTCTCTTATTTTCTTCTCCATTTAAAAAATTACATTTTTTTTTAATTTCCAGGAGAACAGGTTCATATACTAGCCTGCTTGTCAGGGTATAAGCAGGACACAGAAATTATCACACCGTTCAAGGTTGCTGAAATGATGAGTAAAAATGGACGAAATGCCAAAAAACAAAATGGTGAGATTATGCATGAATCTGCACCTGTTCATGAAGTGGTTTTGAGTCCTGATGTTCATGATTTAGATCAGAATGCTAATAATATTTTGGAAGTCAAGACTGACACAAAGAAGGATGCATCCACAGGTGAATCTCTTCTCAGAATGGAAGATCACAATAGGCAAACTGAAATGCTGTTGCAAAGATTTAGGAGTTCGCATTTTTTTGCCCGAACTGCTGAGGCAGATGAGCCACTTTGGTCAAAAAGAAAAACACAAGAAAAGTTTCGAGAATCAACAGAAATGATTGGAGGGAAGTTCACTGCATATGATGTGGAATCCATCAAGGGTGCTGATAAGAATCCCCGCCCTAAGGCGCCAGTTGATAGAGGAAATCTTGATGCTAGTACCTCAGGTGGAGTGGCAAGAAATGGATTTAAGTGTAGCTCTCTTGCTAATGGAGATATAGTGGTATGTTTCTGTAATGAGGTGCACGGCAATTTTTTTAACTTTTTTTGTCTGCTAGTCTGTTAGCAATGCAAAGCTGTATGTTAAGGTAAAGTTAGGCTCACATTTTTTGTCAGATTATTATGTGTTATTTTTGTGTTAACATGTGCTGAATTCATTTGATAGTAGAGCTCCATCTTCTAGACAGTGGTGCTTGATAAATAAAACTTACATGAAAGAATAGCAGTTCTTAGAGATAGAAAAATACGATTGTAAGTTGATCTTCAATTTACCTTGTTTGGAAGTATTTTGTTTTAGGATTGGTGGATTGGTTCTTATGTGCATGATATCAATTTGAACGTCTAGTGGTTAAATATCTGTAAGCATGGAGACCCAAGGAGGAATTGAGGAGCACATGTGGTGAACCATGCAGTTTAAGTGTAGGCATGTTATAGAATGACATATCTGCATTCTATGTTAGTGCTTTTGATAAGCTTCTCACTTGATAGCAGGGGCGGAGCCAGAAACTAATTTGTGTGGGGGCAAACTCTGAACAACAATCTTAATTCTAAAAAAGTAGTTCTAGGGGGCAACCGCCTACTATTTTAAGGGGGCAATTATCCAAATATTCTTAATATAGATAAAGAAAGTTAAAGTTTTTTAAAATGTTAGGGGGGCAACTGCCTACTCTGCCCCTGCTTGATAGTCCTTTCTTTGTAAGAACTATTAGTCATCATTTCTATACGTCATTTTCTACTTACAGGTTTTGTTCTCAGATTCTTTATGTTAAGCTCCTTAGTACTACACATGTATGTTGCCAAATGTGTTAACCCCCAAAGAGACCGTGGCGTTACTTCTCAGTGTATTAGTCTTACTTTATTGAAAGGATGCATTATTACTGATTTGCATTCCATTTTCTTGTTTGGAAGGATGCAGGTGCTTTTACAGGTAAACATTGGTGTGGATTGTTTGAAAGATCCAGTCTTAGAAATCATTCAGTTCGAAAAATATCAGGAGAAAACATTGGTCGATGGGCCTGCAGAAAGCCCAACTCACTCAAATCAGGACCCTTGTGAAGATCTGTTGAAGTGGTTGCTTCCGTTGGAAAATTATTTGCCTCCTCCATCTCGTTCTGTGTCTCCTCCGCATTCGAGTTCCGGTCCAATTACTCGTGGCACATCCACAAAGATCAATTCCTCAGGCTCGTCTGCTTCTCCGATATTTTCGTTTGGTAACTTCAGAAGTTATTCCATGTCCTCAATTCCTCCTAGCGCTATACCACCTGTTTCACCAACTGATTCTATATCAAGCCTTGATCTAGAAGATCAGGATCAGTTTTCAAGTAAGCAGTCAGGTAAGGATGAAAAAGGTGAGGGTGGACTTTTGTCTTTCAGAGGTGTGACACTGGAGCCAGATAGGTTTTCTGTTCGCTGTGGACTAGAAGGCATTTACATACCAGGCAGACGGTGGAGGAGGAAAGTTGAAATTATACAACCTGTGGAGATCTTTTCTTTTGCTGCTGATTGCAATACAGAAGATCTTATTTGTGTTCAAATAAAGGTTCAAACTTCCTTTCCAAGTTAAACTTCTGTTAAGACTTAAGGAATTGAACTTTGTGACATGTAAGCATACTGGAAATAGTAACTAACTCATGTTTTCATCTATTTAAATTATGATTTTACTGTCATGCAGAATGTTTCTCCTGCACACGTGCCAGATATTGTGATATATTTGGATACAATAACAATTATACATGAGGAGGCTTCCAGAGGTGGACCGCCTTTGTCAATACCAATTGCATGTATTGAAGCAGGCGATGACCACAGCTTGCCAGATTTAGCCCTCAGGTTATTCTTTTATCAGTTTGTTATTTGTATAATTGTATGCTGTTTGTTTGTTATACTTGTGTTGGCGGCCATAGACCTTTCCGGTAGTTAGGGCCTTAGGGGTTCCCAATGCGTGTGATAACTAGCCAGGACCTGGCGATCTGGAAAACTTGCTTGTTATTCTTTTTGGTAGACACTAATATAGTGTATAAATTTTCTTTTGTCTCATGCTCTTTAATAACTTTACATGCTGTTCTCAAAACCATCTCTCAAGCCGGAGGTCTTCACAGAAAGTCAGAAACAACCTATGTACTTCAGTTTGAAGAAATATTTGGTTTATGTTGGTTGTTTTGTCATACCAATCTTAGAGGACTAGGGATGAGATGTCAAAGTATGTTCAACTCATTCAATGTAGACCTATTACAACCACATTACCACAAAACTCTCATTCATAATCTTGTTCAACTTGAAACAACTTAGAAAATCACTGCTATTCATGAAACCTTAACCCATCATTGTCTTCTTTTCATAGTAGTAGGCTAAGTAACAATAGCTTACTAATTCATGTATGACCTACTGGCCTTTGAGGTGACACAGTTCTGGGTCACGGGAAGGGTCTAACCCATGACAGGCAAGAGGGTTCTTCTTTGAGTGGTTATCATCAAAACAATGGTTATGGTGTAGGTTCAAGTTAATATGACATAACTGAAAGATCGAGTTCAATGCATCTTGATTCCAATCTAGCAGTTTTGTATGTGGAGACTTTCATCCTACCCACTATATTCCTCTGTTTCCTCTCTTTTCTTTCCCTTGCTTATAAATCCATTTGTTCTTGACCTAGGTGAAAGCATGCAAATTCTTTTAATTGGGTCACCTTTCAATATTTTTTATACAATTTCGTTTAATCTTCAGTTTGTTGATAGCTAAGCTATGTGATCCAGATTTTGGCCTGTACATTCATCCAACGGTTGTTGAATCATGTCTGCTTCTCAGACGATGGAGCTTCTTTGTGTGATGTATGACCTTATAAAATCTGTGTGTTTCTTGCTCATAAGCTCTTGAATATTCGTATCATTGCTTCTTTTCTTCAATTCAATATGTCAAAGAAGAAAGTGAATTGTGGGCAACCACCTATAATAGACCTACTTGCAGGCGACCTCCATGGTCAAATAATGAGCAAATGCAATCCTGTTGTTTCAAAATAGAAGGAACCACATTCTTTTTTCAATTCAGTGATGTCAAAGAAGGAGATGCTATAAATATCATTTTGTTGCATCTTGTTATTCAGAGTAATCCCATATCTCCCTATTTGATTCTTTAAAGAACGAACATGTTATGTTTGGCATTTTGAAGATGTTAAATAGTAAAATAGATTTTATGTTGTATGCACTCTAAATTGCTTTTGATATACCTTGACAGGAGAGGGGAAGAACACTCCTTTATTCTGAAACCAGCAACGTCATTGTGGAGGAGCAGCAAGGCTCAAATTGATAAAAGTTCTCGACCATCACAGTCACAGGCTGGAAGTGCAACATCAAGTGTTCATGGCGGCCCCTCTAATGTAGATCGTGCAATGTTTTCTGATAAGTATGCAGTTCTGGTATCATGTCGATGCAACTATACTGGTAATTCATTAGTTCTGTACTTCCTGAATGCATGGGTTGATCCCCCCGTATGTGCGCGCACACACACACACACACACACACATATATATGTAAATGCAGGATCAAACGAGAACGGTATCTGTTTAAAAGAATGCGAGAACCAACAAAATTATATATGATTCTGCATCAACGGTGAAAAAACCACACGTGCGACTTGCCAAGTCGCGTGATTCATATATGATTTTGTACACGAATCGTATATGATATTGTTCGTTCTTGTGTTCTTTTAAATAGACACTGTTCTTGCTTGAACCCACCCCTATATATATAGAGAGGAAAGTTCAAATGCGAACCACTTTTTGGTTGTGAACGTGAGGACAGCCGAGAGCGCGACACGTGGCGGCTTTGAGTGTGGTCCCCCCTTTTAATTCAATACCCTCCCATGAATCGCGCCTACTCATGCGCCGTGGATCTAACGTGGTGCCTAGTCATCCGCCACGTGTCGCGCTCTCGGCTGTCCTCACGTTCACAACCAAAAAGTGGTTCACATTTGAACCCACCCCTATATATATATATATATAGGGGTGGGTTCAAATGTGAACCACTTTTTGGTTGTGAACGTGAGGACATCCGAGAGCGCGACACGTGGCGGATGACTAGGCGTCACGTCAAGTCCACGGCGGATGACTAGGCGCCATGTCAAGTCTACGGCGGATGACTAGGCGCGATTCATGGGAGGGCATTGAATTAAAAAGGGGGACCACACTCAAAGCCGCCACATGTCGCGCTCTCGGTTGTCCTCACGTTCACAACCAAAAAGTGGTTCACATTTGAACTTTCCTCTATATATATATATATAAGGCTTCAAGGGAAAACCTCCAAAAATGGAAAACTGAGGAACATCCTCGTAGCCCTTCATCTATACCATATGCACTTGTGCATAGAAGTAATTTGTGTTTGTAATATGCACACATGCATAAAAACTAAAAAACAACTTAATTTACTTCTGTGCAAACGTGCATACGATCCAGATGTAGGCTACGGGGTGTTCCTCAGTTTTCAGTTTTTTTAGGTTTTCCCTTGAACCTCCCTCTCCCTCTCTCTCTCTCTCTCTATATATATATATATATATATATATATATATATATAAAGATGTGTCATATACTAACATACTTTGGATGCAGAATCTAGGTTGTTCTTCAAGCAACCAACAAGTTGGCGACCATGCATGTCGAGGGATCTTTTGATCTCCGTTGCATCTCAAATGTCGAAACCTACTCTTGGCTCAGACGAAAGCGTTCCCCAATTACCCGTTCAGGTTTTCATCTGAAATATCAGAACTCATGATTACGAATTTACGATAAAACCAAGCGAATAGACATGAAGCTCATAAAAATTCATTTTTGGTCAGGTTTTAACACTTCAAGCTTCAAATCTGACATCTGAAGATTTAACACTAACAGTGCTAGCTCCAGCCTCCTTTACTTCACTTCCTTCTGTGGTGTCCTTAACTTCTACACCTGCATCACCCACAAGCCCGTATGACGTTTCCTTTGATTCAGCAGCTGGTAGATTCAGCAGTGATAGACAGGCTATTGCCCTTAAGAGACTCAGCTCAGCATCTAACGTAATAGAAAATCAGAGACGTGGTGATGACGTTGGGACGCATTCTGGCTCCTTTAATGAGCAAACGATTTCCATCACCGACGTACTTCCAAAAAGCGATCTGGGATGCACTCATTTGTGGTTGCAGAGTAGAGTTCCTCTAGGGTAATAATACTCATCTTTTCCTCGTGATTTTAGTCTGATATCTACAAGATGATTTATCCAGTTTTTCAAAATTAATCATACCTGCTTTTTTCTCTTTCACACACTTTTTGAAAGCCAGGGGTATTTTCATGGAAACCACCATTCTACTCTAGGAATGAGATCATTACCAGACCAGTTGTTATGGAAAATATTTAGGACCATAGTGGTACCGAAAACCTAACCGTATGTACTGGTTCGGTTGTGGGACAGGAAAATCAGACTAGAACCACTTAGGACCGAAAGTTTTAAAATGTATCAAATGTGTACCAAAACCAATCACAAACCAAAATAACTTCAAAATGTTACAAATGTGCTCCAAAACAATCCCGAATCCGTTGATTTATTGATGTGTATGTAGGGAGTCGATTTTTTGATGATGATAAAAAAACCTGGAGACATATGTAGATAGTTATGGAGAAAGTTTGGGTAGTTTAGGAGATGATATAGTTTGATTAAGGAAAGATAAACTTTATTTAGGAGATGATATGCATTAATCAAACAATTTAAAAATAAAATAAAATTTTGGTTTGGTTTTGGTATTTTTGGGAAATATCCTGGTACCGAATACCGATTTTGAAGATTATTTGGAACCAAATAAATGGTACCGGTTCGGTCCCTGGAAAACGGTCCTTGATGCTCATCCTTATTTTACTCTATGAGGTAGAGGTCAAGTCTGCTTACATCTTATCCTCCCCAAACTCCATCTACGGGTGTGATTTAGTGGCATTGTTTGGTTTCTTTACAAGATGATTTATGAAGGTACTGTCTTTTTTTTTGCACCAGGTGTGTGCCTTCTCAATCTACGGCCACCATCAAGCTTGAGCTGCTTCCACTTACTGACGGCATTATTACTCTAGATTCGTTACAGATTAGCGTTAAGGAGAAAGGTACTTCATCATTCTGCTCAACCACTTCCACCCTGCTTCTATCATCTATATGTGTATTACCACTGCCACATCTTAAAGTAAATGCAAAATTGACCTAACAGGTAGTTTAATGCGATTGTTCGCCTATTAGTTAAATATCTAAAATTAATGAACCCACCAAATCACCTCCAATGAAGGCACCATTTTACTTAGTGTTATGGACAGTAAAAAAAATCAAATTTTGGTGCAAAAGTATTCACCAACGCGGCAAAGCCATTTCTCTTTGTTAAGATTCTAAAAAGTTATTAATTATTAGTAATTTACAATAAAATAACATGTTTCTTATTTAATTAAAACATACAACTAATCTGGAATTTGTTATGAACTATAATTTGGTTTCAGTAGTAATATAATATAATATTTTTAGCTTGTCGTGAAAATATAAACTATATGGGTATAATCGTTAGAGTTAATAAATACAAGTGTAGTATTGAAAATCTGTGATAAAAATACAAAAGAACATGCTTGGAATGTTTATCTTTTGGTGTATAAAGTAGTGAAAGACATTGGAGATGCTGTTTGCACCAAAATGGTGCAAATTTTGGTGTCTACATTGATTGGAGATGCCCTCAATAAGGATAAAATACAAGGAATCTCATGGGCCACATTTAGTTACTGGTGCAAATAGGTAGGTCTGAATTGAAATCTTACTTGTATGGAAATTTGCATTTATTATTAGACAACCCGAGAAAATAAATGTCGGTACTTATTTTGGGACGGAGAGGGTATTATTGTAGATGCCATTTACCAAAGCTTATCCGATAACTGCTTTCTGGTAATAGTCAATACTTAAAAACTTAACTTACTGGGTGAGATTTTAGTCCATTAAAACGGCATTTTATTCAACATTTTTATCTGGTAAGCGATTATCAGGTAAAGGTCATCACTCTCACTTACCTGGTAAGACTCTGTCCTTGTCATTGTTCTTACCTGGTAAGATTCCCAATACTTGTTATGTTAATCTGATAAGGTAAAGTGACCTGATAAGCACTTACAGGGTAAGCGTTTGGTAAACACCCTTTAGTTGAACGAATGCTTGATGCGATGTTTATCTCTTATGAGAACTTGGGTGGGATTCAATTCATACAATTGGGGATGAAGGGCTTTGTTGCAATGATTATGATAACTGATCAATGTTTAGATGTTTATTTGGTTGCCCTTTTACTTTTGGTGTAAAAGTTGACGGAAAATGTTTCTTGTTCAAAACAGTTTAAAACTTATTTTTTAATCAGAGATTAGTGATAGTTGAGAAAGTTGATTGATTTTGGTACAACAGGTTTAACCTATATCCCGGAGCACTCCTTGAAGATAAACGCAACTTCCAGCATACGTACTGGAATCATCTAGGTCTCGGCTACTTATACTTTTGGAGCACATATACAATTCGTTGATACATGGGGTTCAGCTTAGATGTTATGCACTCTGAAGATGATTACACGTTCTCCATGCTGGCCGTTGGATTGATCGTGAAAGAATGCTTGTTGATCCATGAGCTTATGATGGTCCCTTGTTTCGATCGTATGGTATGCGTGTGGTTGGGTAGATTTGGTTGTATGAGAGATTGAATTGTAGTGTTTTTGAAAATTGTATGATTTGAGTTTGTTCTTGTTTTGTTATTATTATGTATGTAGCTGGTCACCAGCAGAAAAGAGACCTCAATTGGTGTGTGGAATGAATGAATCCAAAGGATACTTGTATATTCATACTTATCAGATGTGTTTTATTCCCCTTTTTTTATGTATATGCATATAGAGAGTGTATATATATATATACTATATATAGAGAGAGGAAAGTTCAAATGTAAACTCAATTTTGGTGGCGAACATGAGGACCACTAAAATCATGCCACGTGGCATATTCAGTTTGAATATTATGTGTTATTCAAATTGAATGACACCGCACGCTCTCGGCTGTCTCTCACGTTCACAATGAAATATGAGTTCACATTTGAACCTGACCCTATACATACATATATATATATATGTATATATATTTTATTAGCGAACGTGAGGACAACTAAGAGCATGACATGTCTCACATTTAGTATGAATAACAAAGGTGAATGTTTATGCATTTATTCATGATGAATATTACAACATTCATGATGAATAATATAACATTTAGAATGCTAAATTATTCACCTTAAATGTTGTATTGCTCATCATGAATAAATGCATAAACATTCACCACCATTATTCATACTAAATGTGAATGCGTCGTGCTCTCGGCAGTTTTCATGTTCGCAATGATGAATTCTCAACCAAACTTTTACACACACACCCACACACACAATTTTGGCTGCAAACTCGAATTTTATTGCGCACGTGAGGACAACTGAGAGCACCACGTGACATATTCACTCTAAATAATCATGTGTTATTTCAGAATGAATAATCATGTGTTATTTCAGAATGAATAACACAACACTTAGTGTTATTCAAAGTGAATAATACTGAATAATCTCTCTACTGTCTTCACGCTCGCAATAAAAAATGAGTTTTCATTTGAACCTGACTCCATACACGTGCGTGCGTGTTTCTAGAAAGGGATTAGAAAGGTAGCCGATCACTTTTCACTTATCCCCCAAGAAGTTAGAGGTAGACATGGATGTGTAAAACTTGATGTTTTGATTTGATATGAGTTGTTTAGTAATTTGTGGATCATGTATGATATAATCGATTTTTGACCAGCTTATTTTGGTAGGACACAAAGAAAAACAAAAGAAGTTTTTGTTTCACTCAATTTTATCTTTGTATATAGTAGTGTTATTGTTATACCAAACACGGTCAACATATTTCTTGTTCCGTTACGTATCGGCTTGTATACCAAACACGTCTTTAACAATTTTATATATATGTTGCACTTTTCAATCTTAGTTTTAAATAGAATTATACTAAATTTGTTTATTTTGAGTTCATAATGAACCATTTTAAAAGATATCCTTCTTTTTTAACAAACAACTAAAAACATGCAACAAAATTCTTTTGTACTCTTTATATGGAATGGTTATTTTCATATTAATATTTAGAGTCATCTTATTTTGCAAACTCATTAATTTGTGGAAACTTTGGAAACCATGTTTTCCACCAATCATAATCCATTTTCTTGTTTATTTTTGGTAATTTTATTTATTTTATTTTTGTGATGCTTAATTATAGGAGTTGGTGGTTATAATTTTGGATTTTGCAATTAATCTTGTCCATTAATCCTTCTAATCAATGGTTTATATGAGTTTTCAAAGTTTCCACAAATTAATGAGTTTACAAAATAAGGTGACTCTTAATATTTATTTATGTATATTTCAAAACAAAATGAAATATTATTTATTTACTTCATACTAATTAATAATTATATAATCTTTAAAATAACAATTATATCAGTTTTCAACCTTTGATCTTGTATATTTGTTGCAAGATCTTCAGAAATTTTAGGTTATCTAATTAGTTATTAATGTTATATTAGAGATGTACAACACTCTCATGGACCTTCTTAGTAGGCTTGCAGAGAAACCGAACAAACACAAATCTTAAACAAACGAATATTTTGTGTTCATATTCGTTCGCTAAAATTATATTTGTACGTGTTCGTTTATAGGTGCTAAACAAATAAAAAAAAAATGTTTTCATGTAACAAATAAATGAACTTCCTGCTAAATGATTCATGGATAAATTACTGAAATTTCAGTTTGTTTATAGCTTTACTTCCAAGACCAATATAAGCATATTTTTTTCTAGCCCTGACCGTGGATGTGAAAATAGATGAGGTTTTCAAGATATATCAAATAGACGACAATGTTATATAATTTTCAGTAATTATGTTTACAGCAAATTTACAATACTTACTATGTTAAAAAGATTATAACGTAATATTATAACATTTTTAATAAATTTCTTAAAATTAATTTTTTGAAGGTTGTTATCTAATATATCCTTTAAAATCTTCTCTAAAACAAATAAAATAGAGAATAAAGATAATAAAATCTTCAAAATTTAGAAAAATTTCTAGAAGCAATTATTTAAGAGTAGTTAGAGAGATGCTCTTTAACATGCTTGAATTTTTAAACTGTAATAAATGGCAATAATGGAGTTTTATTTTTACCAATGATAATATATACAAATATAAAGTAGGTCATTTTTTAATGTTAGATAGAGGTTAGACTACTTCATTAAATATCATGAAGTTGGTCTCATTATTTAAATAGATGGTTATCATTTCTTGCGTGTATTTGAAGACAACTCCTTTTTTTAAATATACTCACTATACTATATTTTTATTTATTTATTTTTGAAGTAATTCATAAGTATTATATTTTAAAGTTTGTTTTTCTAATTACGAATTTATTATTATTTTTTAAAATATAGTAAATTTTATATTTCAATATATTGTAGGATACATAACTAACACACACAAATATATATATATATATATATATATAGAGAGAGAGAGAGACGGGGACTCGAGATCATTTAAGAGTACTTTTTTAAAGACCACTTTGAAGTTTTTGGATGTTCGTTTCGTAACTTGACATCAAAATATTAGAGGTTTATAAGAAAATGGTATTCCAAAATTTATGAAACAATGGGAAAATTATCTTATCTAGTTATATTAATAGTTGTCACAAAGAGGGTCCAACATGCACCAAATCGACATGTTTGAAATCAATAACTATGACTAGATTTAGCATTTGGGCACTTGTGCAACTAGGTCCGCTTGACATCTCAACATCGAGCGGCAATTGGAATTACATATTTTAAAGTTTGAATAAGTGGTTGGTAAAGAACCGAGAAAGTCAAAAAGTATTGTTAGATATATGACTATTGCACCTCGGTAAGAATGGCCGCAACCATAGAGTTTCAAATGGTTTTATGACATAACCCTACAAAAATTCCGTTCCAACCAAGTGTTGCAAGATGATGTGATGTTTGATTCATTGGCAATTAATTATAACGTTTCATATGAAGAAATTCTGACTTTAATATGACTAAAATAAACTATAATTCTAAGATATTTAGGTATATAATTTGAGTCATGGTTCTTTAAAGTAAAGTGTTTTAACTTATTGCTTTAAAAAAAGTATTTTAACTTATAACGTTTTAAAGTAAAATGATAATGAAATACATCTCCTTTCATTTTGATGTAATTTTGTTAGAATATATTTATATCCATTTCCTAAAAAAATGATAGGAGATTATCCAAAATGACCCTATATGAATGAATTTTTGTAAATATCCTATTTTTAGCTTTTATCACAAAATCTTTGGTATAAAATCCCCATTGGCAATTTTATCTTTTTGTTGCAATTAAGACTCACATTTTATCATAAAGAGAGGACAAATTCTGGGAAAAAGTCTCAAAAAAATGTAAAAAATGGCAATTTAAATAAAAAAGAATCTCCATTTTTATAACTTACACCCTGATAATTAATTATTTACAAGTTCTCCCATTAATTAATACATTCAAAATGAACAAAATATTTAAAAAATGGATTTAATCTTATGGTATTAAACAACACAAATACAAACAAACAAACTATTTTTAATACTTACACTTTTAAATAAAGTAAATAACCATAAAACCATCATTATTTCCAATTATTTCTCCATTTCCTTTTCTTTTTCTTTCTAAAAATGTCTACAATACACAAGTTTTTACCTTTTCTCCTTCTTATTCATTTCTTTCTAAAAGAAGAAAACACAACATGGAGTATTATTTTTAAGCCTCTTTGTTTAGAATATATCTAAAATCATGGGCCTTTATTTACCTTATCTTAACAACAATTTCAAATTTTGATAAGGTTAATCATGTTTTACAAGCCTTTTTAATAAATTATATATCTTTATTAAATAATTATTGAAGCAAACTTTATTAAATTATGGAACAGGATTACCATCTCTTTCTTCTTTCTCACCCTCCACTCCACTTTGGTATAACTATTTATTATATTTTATTGGAGGAGCTTTGGACTATTCAGTCTTTTGATGAGATTTCAATACCTTTTTGGAATGCTACACATAAACTAGATGGTGGCCTCTGCTTGCTTTTGAAACTGAGATCACATTACTTTCATATGGATCTTTTCTTCTTCACATTTCAAAACAGAATTTGCCCTCTTCTTTCAAAATTCTGAGGTGGGTATTTTAGGTTCTTGTTTAAAAATCCAATCTTGGTGTTTTCTTTTTGAGAGAATCTTGTGTTCTATTCTTGATCTCTTCATTTCCCCAAAATTTCTCATCTGGGGTTTGCTTATTGTATCTTTTTTCTTGGTCTTTAATCAAACCAAGCTCCTCTGAAGTTGGGAAATTTTGGGTTTAAATTTGGGGGTTTTGATGATAAGTTTGATTTTTAGGGTTAAACATGGTTTCTTGATGAAAAATGTGTATAAAGTTGGAATCTTTTCATCTGGGATTTGTTAATTGCATCTTTTTCTTGGTCTTCAACCATTAAGGGTGGGACATTTTGTGTTCAAATTTGTGGGTTTTGATGATAAGTTTGATTTTAGGGTTAGGCATGATTTCTTGATGAAAAATGTGTATAAAGTTGGAATCTTTTCATATGGGATTTGTTAATTGCATATCTTTCTTGGCTTACAATCACTAAAAGTGGGATCAAATTTGTGGGTTTTGATGATAAGTTTGATTTTAGGGTTCTCATGATGAAAAATACCATAAAGTTGGAATCTTTTCATCTGGGGTTTGTTAATTGCATATCTTTCTTGGCTTTCAATCACTAAAAGTGGGATATTTTGTGTTCAAATTAGTGAGTTTTGATGAGAAGTTTGATTTTAGGGTTCTATTGATGAAGAATGTTTGATAAAGTTGGGATCTTTTCATCTAGGGGTTTGTTAATTGCATCTTTTTCTTGGACTAAAGTGGGAGATTTTGGGGGTTGAAATTTGGGGGTTTTGATGAGACCAAGTGATTTGATTTTAGGGTTTGTTGTGAAAGATGAAATCTGATGATGAAAAATGTGTGAAGTTGGAATCTGGGCATGTTGCAATATCAAAGGAGGAAGGCACAAGTGGTTGTTGGAATAGGTGGAGGCTAATTGGTAGTTGTGTTTCTTCAAGATCCAAAGTTGATAATTCCATCAGTGGCATAAGCACTCATTGTGGTAAAAATCAATCCTTCCATTTGCTCAATTTTCATAATCTTTATAGAATTTATTTATATCCACTTTTGTTGTTGTTTAATTTGAACCTTAAAAAGATTCTTTAAATGCTATTCTTTAAGAGATTTTGTAGTGAAATTTTTTAGATTTTGGGATCGTTTACTAAACATTTACCCGACATTTACGGGTAAGCGCTTACTAGGTGTCACTTATGTTACTGTATGGCAATAACCGATACTCTTACTTGGTAAGCGAGGGAAATGACTCTTAACCCCGTAAATATTAGGGAACCTAAAAATGGGTACCAAACGGTAACCCAATGAGGTGTAGAAAGTTGATATTAGTGTAGTCGATCTTCTCGGAAACAACCTCTTTGTTTCTTGCTAGAAAGGTAATTTTTGCATACATTGTGGGATATACTGGGTTTATTTTTGTTTTTATGTAACAAATAGTCATATAATTCAAAGGCGAAGGATTGTGAGAAGTGGATATGAACCCTTGATTACTTTTAATCTCATCCCCTCCCATGAATTGCGCTTTAGAAGGCAATTGATCCGGTGCATCTCATCCTAATGTGCATTCACTTCTCATCCAACGGGTGATAACCACTTCTCACCGGAACCCAACCCTATATGTGTGTGTATTATATTGTGCATGTTTTACATGATGTATCACCGTCGGAAATAGATATTGCCTTGAGTTGACTTTGACCAACCATTTTTTCCGTTATGACAGTGGAAAGTAAATTAACAAACGATGCTAGCAAAGATCAACCAGTAGTAGTAGTTCCGATAGTCTCGTCAACTACTAGTAACGGAGAAAGCAACCCGCCCACCCCAAAACCGGAAGACGAACTCAAAGTTGGTTCTAGTCTTCGCAAATTTGGTTTCAATGATCTCAAATTGGCTACACGGAACTTCAGGCCCGAGAGTCTTCTTGGTGAAGGGGGTTTTGGGTGCGTTTTTAAAGGGTGGATCGAAGAGAACGGGACCGCACCGGTTAAACCGGGGACCGGGCTTACCGTTGCCGTGAAAACCCTAAATCATGACGGGCTTCAGGGTCATAAAGAATGGCTGGTTTGATGCTTTTCTATTGATCTTTTTGTTTGGCTTATTTCTTATATGATTTAGTGTTCTAAAAGAGTTTTATGTCGTTCACAGGCTGAAGTAAATTACCTAAGTGCCCTTATTCATCCGAATTTGGTTAAATTGATTGGTTATTGTATTGAAGATGATCAACGGCTGCTGGTTTATGAGTTCATGCCTCGAGGGAGCTTGGAGAATCACTTATTTAGGAGTAAGTTTATGTACACGTATATAGGGACAAGTTGGAACCTAAAATTGATTAGGAACCCTGGAAGCACCCACAACGCGACACGTTATTCATCATAACCCTTCTATATTCATTATGAATGTGCTATTCATGATGAATCATTCATCCCGATTAGTGTCACGTGGCGTCTTCTTCATGAATATGGACGTGCTATTCATCATAAACGTTGTAACATATTCATCATGAATGTGTATGGGTTATTGATGATGAATAACACATCCGTATTAAAAAATGAATATTGATTCATGATGAAGAATACTTCCCTATTCCTTATGAATGTGTTATTCATGATGAATATTCATCCTAAGGGTAGTTGGTGGTAATTTTTTTTAAGTTCAAAGTTGTGTGCTACACCAATACCTTCCACTCTAGTTTTAAGTTAATTTGGAGATTATTGGGTCAGCCTTCTGCTTTGGTCTATGGAGCGTAAAAATACCAAATATAGTGGTTTCGGTTTCTAATATAAGTCTATATTTATATTTTATCGTAGGATCGTTACCTCTTCCGTGGTCCATCAGGATGAAAATTGCTCTCGGTGCCGCAAAGGGTCTTGCTTTCCTTCACGAGGAAGCCGAAAGACCCGTGATTTATCGCGATTTCAAAACCTCCAACATTTTGTTGGATGCGGTATGTGCCACAAGTCTCGTTTAAGCTACAAATTCTCTTAAAAACTTTTGCTTTTGGGTTTGTCGTGTTCATAAAGATTCGTTTTCTTTCTTTCTTTAAGGAATACAATGCAAAACTTTCGGATTTTGGGCTTGCTAAAGATGCACCCGAGGGAGATAAAACTCACGTATCGACTCGAGTTATGGGAACGTATGGCTACGCGGCCCCTGAATACGTGATGACAGGTTCGCCTTTTAATCGAATCTCTAAACTATGTTACTTATTCTCGTTGTTCTTGTGGAAAAAATGACAAAACTACCCCTTCGATACCCACTACAACAAAATTGGGTTTATAGGATGCCAAACAGTCTATACATCTAACATCCTAATAAGACCCTTCATACGACCACCATACGATTCTGTATCTTATATAAAAGTGTTACAATAAGGATGCCATGACTACTAGCACCTTAACTAGTTTTTTAGGACACATTTGAAATAAAGCGTCACACTGTCACGTTAGCTATTAGCTATTTTATAGGACATTCTTGAGAAGTTTTCTACAAAAACATCTTTTTATAGACCAATTATTTATGTAAGACACGTTTTCAAATAATATCATAAAAAGACTAATTGGACAAATTTATTTCAAAATTTAAAAATGTCTTATCATCAACTCCTTTACGTATGACGAATATTTAATCATATGAAACAGTCTATTAATACATTTAGACATATCTGACGTCCTATAAAACCAATTTTGTTGCAGTGATATCTGCATTCTTCACATTGTGATATTTGAACCTAATTATTTCGGGTTTGTTTTTTTCCCTCTTAGGACACCTTACTTCAAGGAGTGATGTATATAGCTTTGGTGTCGTTTTACTCGAAATTTTAACGGGCCGAAGGTCGATGGACAAAAACCGTCCCAACGGTGAACACAACCTCGTAGAATGGGCTCGACCACATTTAGGAGATAGGAGGCGGTTTTATCGGTTGATCGACCCACGGTTAGAAGGTCATTTCTCGATAAAAGGAGCCCAGAAAGCCGCACAACTAGCGGCCCGTTGCCTTAACCGTGACTCGAAGGCCCGGCCTCTGATGAGTGAAGTTGTTGAATCCCTAAAACCATTGCCGGCCCTGAAGGACATGGCGAGCTCCTCATACTACTTCCAAACCGTTCAGGCTGAACGGGTTGGGTCGAGCCCGGGTCCACAAAACGGGACCCGGGCTCAGGCAGGGCCGTTTACGAGAAACGGGGCCCAACATCCGCGGAGCCTATCGATACCGAACGGTTCTCATGCTTCTCCATATCACCAGAAGTTTAACTTGAATTCACCAAAGCCGGTTGAGAACAAGAAGCAATAGCAATTGGTAAATTATTATCACTTTTTTTTTCTTTTTTTTTCTTTTTTTTTTAATTAATTTTTTAAGTAATATAAATATATTGTTGGGTTTTAAATTCAACAAGAAAACAAGATGAATTGATTATTTATAATGAATTAAATCTCTTTGATTTGTTGTATATTACTAATATTTTAAAGTCATACTTATGGATTCTTGATGATGTTATTATGTCAAAAGTGGTGGCATTAATTAATTCCTATATCTAAATTATTTATGAAATATAATAATTTACTGTAACATAAAATAATATAAGGTTCTTATCATTTTCTGAGAAATATGTGGCGAATTGGTTGATATACTACATATGTTAATAAATTAATTGTGTTTAATAAAGATTAACACTGATAAACTAATTGTAGGATATAAAATAGTAAAAAGTGACATCTTAAAGAAATAGTTAATTATAACATTTTATAATATAATTGAATGTTTAAAAACAAATTGTTGATGATATTATTTTTCTTTCAAAAACCTCCTAAAATGTAATGCTTCTCTCTGATAAGCTGTCTTATAAGCTATTTTCTATCGACCAAAATAAGACTTTTAAAATAAGCTCAAAAAATAAGTCAGCTAACGTTTACCAAATATGACTTTAGCTTATTAACGGTTTCTTATTTTGGAGAATTAAATCATAATTACTCGAAGCCGTGCATAGGAGTAAAACCGGGTCTGAAATGGCCTTGAACGATTGAACCCGCATATGTTTAACGTACAAATCTTGCACCGAGTTCGACTAGAAAAGTTCACACGATGATAACCAAACATATCATCGAGTAAAGGTACATTTACTTACAAACGATCAACGATTTTTAGATCATTCAAATCACTCGTTTTTTTACTCGGCACTTTTCCTAGTTACTGAACCTTCGATGTGCTCTCGAATATCTTATCTGCATTTCCGACCTCAAATCCATCGCGTCTATGAATCTCCTCAATCTACACAAATTTCATAAGCAATCACTACTATGTTCTTTTTGAAGTATATAATATTTATATACAGTATAACACTTAGGTATCCCTAATACCGCTGGACCAATGATCATTTTGTAATTCATCGTTATCCAAAGAAAGCAAACTTTGAACAAAAATGGGTTTCGAAAACTAACCTTATCTTCGGGTAAATCTTTGTATTCCGGCAACACAAGTCGTTCGGCAAACTCGATATACGAGCAAGGGACCGAGCCTTTGAAGCCATCGGAGAATTCAAATGGAATGGAATCGGCAACTGTCGAGCTCTGCAGCAGTAAAGCATCCGGGCTCACTGGGAGAACACAATCATCGAAAACCGAGTTATCTGATTTAGAATCATAGTCGATGAAAATAACGGATTCTGAGTTCGAATCAGAAAAATTACGAAACTAACCCTTGAGAACGCCCCCTTCAGAGTTTAACTTGAACCCATTGGCCTCGATGAACTCGTTAAGATTCTTGATGTTCTTCAAGCGAGATTTGAGCCGATGGGTGGAGATCGTGACGTGGTTCACCGAGTACCCGTTCACGAGGGTCCATGCCGCGTATTCGCTTTCGCTGGAAATAAAACATAACAAAAACTATTTTTAAATGTTGTTAGAAACTACGATCCACCAAAGGGTCTTTGGCCCAACAATATCTGGATGAGGTCTGAGGTTCAAACTTCACCAAAGGTGAAAAGAGTGTGCGAGTATTTATTGTATATTATATATGTATTTAGAACGAAAAAAACAATAAAGGAATCAAATGGTACGAAAATGAATTCACGAGCCATGCAAAAAGACAAAAACGTACCTAGCTAATTGTTTGAACTCCGAATGTGACGGTTTTGGCCATGGCAAACAACCAATGGCGCTTGAAATCGCGGCGTGTTTATATCCCGCACCCGATAGCTCTACGTATTTTCTAATTATTTCCTGAACGAAAATATACACATTAAACGGAATACAAGCTCCATTAGAACACATAACATCATTCTTCTATGATTTTAACAATAAAACAAAATTGGCTTTATAAGACACTATTATGTTTAAATGTTTTAATAATAGATCATAGGACTTAAAACTTGATGGACAATGACATAATTCTTTTTTTTTTACTTCATTTCCAACAAACAATAAGATTATGGCATTGTTATTTTATATAAAAGCTTATAACAAATACTTTAATCTTTTTGTTGAAAATGAATTAAAAAGTTGATTTTTTTTCTTGTTAAAGCAAACAGAGAACAAAATCTTTATTTTTCTCGATTTTTAGAGTATCTGTTGGAGATGTATCATATCCTTATGCGACATTTCGACATCTTTCGGCTGTCGTATAACGCCGATATCATCATAAACACAATATGATTATGAGCTTTAAACCCGAACCTGAGCTTCAACACTCATTTGATCAACCAAAAGCTCCGAGATAAAGATCCTCGGCAACGGTCCGTAAACACCGCTACCGCTACCGTTGCTGCCATTGACGGTGGAGACATTCGGAGGAGAAAACCACAGAGCTTTCAGCTTCTTTTGCGGAAATCTCAACTCCTCCTGTTGAGTATAACCGAAATCCACGAAAAACTTCGCCATGGACTCGATCCCGTAGTCATTCACCTACACCACGAAAAAAACACGAATCGCCATTTACACATCATTAAAATTACCTACAAAATAAAACAACTGAGCCAAATTCTTTTTCTTTTACCCCAAACGTTCGATACGCGACGTGATCGTAGCAAACTTGATCGGCATCGTCCGTGGATCGAACGAGCTCCAGTATCGATCTAGCGGTCGGATTCCGATCCAAATACACTCGTTCCATACTCGATAACACATTCCGAAAAAACGAATCTCCACACTGAAACAAATCAATCAGATCATTATCATTTATCACCATAACTTGAATTCCAAATTACAATTCACTAATTATATATGATCAGATAGATCTGTTAATTATGTCGATTATATAAGTTAAACTTGTAGAGAGAGGTTCAAACGAGAAACATAGCAATTTAAGAAAACGTGAGAAGCAATCTCAGCCACTCATCTCGGTCAACAAAGGCAGCTTTGACCGGTCCCCCTTTAATAATCTCTACCCTCCCATAAATCGCGTCAATCCTCCGTGATCACGTCCACCGTAACCGCAAGATGAACAGCTGAGATTGCTCCTCACGTTTTCTTAAATTGACATGCTTCTCGTTCGAACCTTCCCCTAAACTGAGGGAGGTTCAAACGAGAAACATATCAATTTAAGAAAACGTGAGAAGCAATCTCAGCCACTCATCTCGGTCAACAAATGCGGCTTTGACCGGTCCCCTTTAATAATCTCTACCCTCCCATAAATCACGTCAATCCTCCGTGATCACGTCCACCGTAACCACAAGATGAGCGGCTGAGATTGCTCCTCACGTTTTCTTAAATTGACATGCTTCTCGTTCGAACCTTCCCCTAAACTTTTGTATACATAAAAATTAGGGGAAAATGAAGAAGATGAACAAAATTCATAAATTCATAAACAAATTAGAATGAAGAAATGGAGATCATGTATTCAAATGCTTACAGATGGTGATATGTGAGTGGATTTATAAGAAGAATTGATTGAGAATTTGGTTAGGGTTTTAGAGGAATGATTCATTGTTGATTTGAGAAATTTGAGAGAAACAGAGGTTGAATTTTGGGGATTAATGGCGGATGAGATTGAAGATGAGAAAAATGGCGATGAAGATGAAGGAATTGTGATCATTTTCTACAAGAATCTGAAGCTTTTTTGGGGGAATTTGGTGAAATTTGATGATGAAGATGATGGTAGTGATTTTGTATTGGAATTCACAAGTTACGTAAAGGACTGGTGTAGGAGGTGGAGGATATATATGACAATTGAATTATTATTCCTTCAATTATTCAACAACTTTATGCTATTTATTTTACGATGTGATTGGTTCGTATGTATTTGGTTTATAACGTAAGACGTTTTTATATGTATCTTTTTTTGGAAGGGTGTTCGGGTCAAAGCCCGACTAATCTTCGGCGATTTTGGGGGCCGGAAAGGCTCGAACTCGGTTAGGACGCTATGAACCCCTTGAGCGATAACTGATTCGCCACAACATTTTATATGTAATTTATGTTTCATAGGTATGTAAAAAGATTTATATTATGAATCGATTACATGTAAATCACATATATGATATATGTTGATTAATATTCTAAATTCAGTATTAAATGAAGATAAAAATTATAAGAAATAGTATATGTTGTAGTAGCTTTTAAGGTTATTATAATTTTATAGGTTCTTTCAAAAGAAGATCTTCCTTTTAGTTTTTTTTACCATTGTATCAGTTTTTTTTTCTTACACGTTTTAGAAATCATTCACTCCTACTTATAAATCAATCTATAGTTTATAGTACTAAAAACAAAACCATTACAACTTCACGTTCAACCCTTATTACTAATAAAATGTAGAAAACTTATTTCACTGTTAACACACACATGCATAGATTAACATTCGGCTACGAAGTCATTTTTTAATGCGAACGTGGGACAATCGAGAACGTGAAACATGTCATGTTCAGTATGAATAACAAAGTTGAATGTTCATGCATTAGTCATGATGAATAATACAATATTCAAAATTAATAATATATTGTTCATCTTGAATGTTGTATTGTTCATTATGAATAATGCATGAACATTCACATCCGATATTCATACTAAATATGAACACATGTCATCTTCTCAGTTGTCCTCACGATATGAGTTCATTTGAACGAGCTCCTATATATAAGCAAATCCCTAAAATACCCATGGATGTTAAACCTCACGTGCCAGACTAACCAACTAGAAAGAAGTAATTTGATTGGTGGACTCAGGTTAATAAAGTTAAAACATAATTAGTGATCAATAAAATAATTAATCATAGATGAATAATCATACAAAGAGTTTAGTTTAATATAAGAAACATGACGAATGGATTTGAATTGTTGATGATTTTTAATCTTATGCATTCCTATAAATTACGTTTTATAATAGAATTGATCTGATACATTTCATCATATCATACTATATCAGGTTCTCATCCTACAATTAATAACTATTTCTCATATAGATCGTATTAACCTCAATTTTTTTTTATCGAGATCCGACTCATTATACTAATACCATTTCAAGTTTCAAAAAATTTGCTTAGATATTTTATAATTTATTTGTGATACTAGAATAAGATGGACCCACACCCACCATAAAAGATAACAACTGTACCTTAAACATGGACCCCAGATCAGAAGTTGTAACTTTTGAGGCCGTCCAATAAGCCAAGATTTTAAGGTTTGATTTTTTATTTAAAATTTATTTTTAATATGATGGAGTTTTATATTTCTGTAATTTTTGAACTTATAATATGTGTTAAATATATGTGACAATCCAAAATCTGAAATAAACATTAATCAACATATATAGCAGTTTACAAGAAAAATGATTTCTCAAATGCATCTAAAGAGTTTTCAGTTAATCTAAGAGAGTATCATAGCTTACCATTTTCTTGGGATGAACTCTCCACATGCTACTTATCTGAAAATGATTTATGATTATAATCAAAGGGTTAGACAAAAGATTCAGTAATTGCTAAGTTCATGACAGAAAATAAAAACCATTTAATATAAAAGATCACTAATATAAACACAAATTCCAAAAAGATATTCATAATAACTCAGACTTTACATGATATTCGTAGACACATTGTCACTCCATTGTTTAGATAAGGCCAAAAGTAGATGTATGTATGTGTTCTCACTTCTCAATAAACGCACTCAAGGTACAATGATATATCACTCCCAAGAGATTCTACTATCTTAAATTACGCTACTTTTGCAGTACAAATCCAACCGGCATCAATTATCAGACGTGGCTGAAACAATTACCAAAATTAAGATATCAAATTACATAAACCTTACTCAGTGATTTAAAACGTTCACAAGCGATCACACGTTTTTAAAATCATCGTGAGAGAACTCACTTGTTCTGAGATACTCCACTAGAAGTTTTAACGTTTAGAATGCTTAAACTGAGCACTTAATTTTACATGATTAAAAAAAGTGTTAGACCTCCTCAACTATCTCTCTAGTCCCATTTTTTAACCCTCTAAACAACCACCCCTAATCAGAGTGTCAAACTACCCCTTAAATGAGAAGCTAACAAACATGAGCCAAAACAGTAGCTTGTGCGACTTTGCGCAACCCAAGCTGAGCCACAAGTCGCGTCGGGCATGTCTGACCCGCGAGGCCGCGACCTCCGAAAATCCATGACTAACCCCAATAAATCTCATTTTTCATGCTTAAACTCAAATTAGTGATTAATCTATCCACAACGATGGGACCCATGATTTTTTTTCCCCGTATAGTGTCACCCTATGGTATAGACAAAAAATAATTACAAAAACACAATTTTTGTCGACGTGTCTTTATCTTTTTACCAACGCTCAATATCTCTCAATGTGCTTTTAGCATAATTTCATCAGTTCGAGGGATTTTTTTAGTTTTTCTTTATCGAATTCCAGGGACCCTTTTTTTTGGTTGATTATGCGGTAAAATTGCATCTTTTTGAATATCATACGATGACTCCTTCTAAAACCATAGGTTAGCATCCTTCAAAAACATAAAAAAATGTAATCATTTAACAGATAGATAATAGATAATACGTTGGCACGTGCCCCCGTATGCCCTTCCATGGTTTTGTCCATGGTCCAAGATATAGTCAAACACATTTGAACCTTCAAATCGTTTTAACCAATTTTCCAAATCAAAATCATGGATCAACCCACTTTTAGATCAAAACTCTCAAAAACTTAGATGATTCAAGTCATAAGATCCACGAGAAAAAAACATACTTCGAAAAAAACCCATATGAAAGCTAGATGATTCCCAAATTAAAATATAAATAGTCGATTAATCAAGAAAACTTAGCACAAAAATCAAGAATATTACCTTAGATAAAGATCCCAACACACAATTCTTCAAACGTACTTCAAGATGTCACTTTCTCTACAGCTCCACAGTACACCTTTTCTTACGACTTGGAAATGGGAAAGAAACAAACGATCTGGAAAAAAGATTCTCATAAAGTTACCACTTACATCTTTACCCCTGAAGAAAAACGATATTGACATCCCAAACCCCTAACTTTCAAAGTTATGGATTAATGGGCTAAGGTTTTTACATACATAGTTTTTTTTTCACTTGTTAGAAAAGCTCTAATATCTCTAAAGGGCGTTTGATTGGGGGTATTAAGGGTTCAGAAATGGGAATGATAATGAAAACTGTTGTTTGGTTTGATATTATATAATACTAATAGAATCATTCCGGCAGATCTATTAATTTTCATTCCTAACCAAAATGGGGGGAATAAAATTTTTATTTCTACTAGGTTCTTTTTTCCATGCATTGTTCCATCTATGGATGTTAAATGAATTTTTTTTTTGTATTTTCAAATTGGGAAAACATATTTTTTTAATATGAAACAATTTTTCATTGATTATATTGGGTTAACCAAACAGCTTCAATGCAATGCTCATTCCTATTCCCATTATCCTGCATTCCCATTTTCATTTTCATTCCTTGAAATGAACCAAACGCCCCCTAAGGTTGTGTTTTACAAACTAACTGATAAGCTAGTCGGTAGTTGATAGCTAAAGCTAGCTTATAAATTATAAATAAATTATATTTGATAAAAACTGGTTTATGAGTATGTAAAATGATCAAAAAGGGTATTTTGGGATATTTTGAATTTTATTATTTTATTACCTAAAATATATTTTAAATCTTTTTATATTACCGTAAGAAGTTGAGTTAACTTGAAAAGCATAAGAAATAGTTATCAAACATTTGATGCAGATTTGAATGAAATACACACGGATCAAAACATGATTTATGGGTAAGCTTGAGATTAAAAGACATCAAGTGTTCAGATTCATCTCTCACACTTCTCACACCAGCTTTCGCTTATTATGATGTAGGTCGTAAAACTATATTCTATAAATATACATTCCAAAATAAGAATTGACGAACTTATGTCTATTTTGGTTCATTTTATCTTTATTTTGACTAAACACATTTTTTAGTTTGTTGGCAATGGAAAATCTTAACTTAGTTTTTATTATAAAAACACAGGAAATAGAAAATATAACCCATATAAAATTCAATAAAAATATATTTCTTTAGGGTTCGTTTGGTACGCAGACAGGACAGGACAGAACAGTTGTTCAGCGTTTGGTAAGCCATAATATAACTGGACAGGACATGACAGAACTCGTTGAAATGACCAATTTACCCCTAATTTAAAATTTATAACAATTAACCAAATCTACTTCAAATTAATTCACAAAACCAGGAACCAAAACAATTACCATAATCAGCAACCAAAAACGATTCAGACTTCCATTTTCAAAATCATGAACCAAAATTCAGAAATTGATTTCCAACACGAAATTGAAATTGAATGCAGAAATCAATTTTGCATTAACAAATTAGTCCATAAACAGATTTTACATCAACTGAGTCTAGAAATTGATTTTGCATCAACATGTTGACTCCATAAATTGATTTGCAGCAAGAAATTGGGGCAACACTGAAATCGATTTACCTCACAGCGTCGATTTTGAGCAGAAGCATACTCGACGGCGAGGGTTTGTGAGGGTCGACGGTGAGGGTTTGTGAGGTGGCGACGACGGTTTTGAGAGGTGAGGGCGACGGCGAGGGTTGGTGAGGATGACGACGACACGGCGAGGGTTGGTGAGGACGACGACGGCGAGGGTTTGTGAGGACGTCGGCGACGGTTTGAAGAGGCAAGGGCGACGATGACAGCGATGGTTGAAGGGGAGGGCAGCGACAACGACGACGGTTTGGAGAAGTGGGAGCAATGACGGCGACGGAGATGGTTTCTAGAGATGAGGGTGACGATGATGGTTTTGAGAGGTGTGGTTTGAGAGGGAGACGATTCATGAGAAGCAAGGGAAGGGTGAGGGAGGGGTAAATTTGTCAGGTGGGGCTTGTCCAAGTTAGTTCCAGGGGGTGGAGATGGGACAAGCGTGTCCCATGTCTTGTTCCAGTTAGTTCTAGCTTGTCCCATTTGGGGCTGCACCAAACATGGGACAGGACACTCCTGTCCTGTCCTGTCCTATGCTGTCCATCATACCAAACGCACCCTTAAAGATAACAAAATTTTATTCAGGATAAAACAGAAACAATACAGTCAAAATTCAATAAAAAAGTATTCATCTATCCCAAATTACAATACCATAAATGCAACATTTACTATTCTGCATTTTACTAAAAGCAAACATAAATAATTCCCACCCTTTTCAAATAACAAAGTTTTTAAATATACACAATTATTATACTTTCCACTTAACCAAAATGACAAATTTACTCGTAATTAATTTCTCTCCTTTTATTTTGGGACCAAACCAGACTCATTCAGAGGGGCAAAAAAGGAATGATCACATCTAAGGGGCATTCCCTTGAAGCAGACCATCTCTGATCTGAGCAGCAACATCTCTGACCGCCCCCGGTCCGTGTGGGATGAACACCGATGTCGATTTCGATGACGCACCAATCTCTTTCATTGTGTCGAAATACTGAGTGACTAGGATCATGTCCATCACGTCTTTGGCCGATGTCCCAGGGACGTTAGACGAGAACCCGACCACGCTATCCCGTAACCCGTCGACGATGGCCTGACGTTGCCTTGCTATCCCGAGGCCCGACAAGTATTTAGCTTCGGCTTCACCTTCAGCCCGCTTAATTTGCAGGATTTTCTCTGCTTCGGCCTTTTCGTTGGCAGCCACCCTCATCCTTGCAGCTAACAAAAGTTTGATAGCATTAGGATATATGAAACCCCTTATGTTTTAACATTAACTTCTGTAAGGATGAAGTTGTTTGGGTGGATTAAATTATCTGTATAGATTAAGAAGATTTTTGTTTGAGAGAGTTTTTTCCTAGATGAAAGGAACATGTTTTTACTTCCGAGGGACAACTTTGGAAAAAACTTGGCTTTCTGCATAAAGCTCCTCCTAAAAGCTTATTGAATAAGCCCCTGTCTATATCATTAAGCCACTTCCAAACAGTCACGTATAGCTGACTGAATAAGCTATAAGTCCCATTAAGCTCATTAGGCTGCAAATAAACAGACCCCAAGTGTCCTAATAAAGTGCGTATGACCAAACAATTGTTCATTCTACGTGAAAATCGTATGACCAAACAATTGTTCATTCTATGTAAAGGTGTTAGAATATGTCGATATGACGTTTTTGGACGTTATAACAAGTTTTTTTTTTTTTGACATTTTTAAAATAAGCTGTCCTTTTAATCTTTTTAAATGACGTTATTTGAAAATGTGTCTTATGGGAAACAAGTGTCCGGTCAAAAGATATGGTCATATGACTAAGTATATGAAAAAGCTAACAGGACGCTTTATTTCAAAAGTGTCCTAAAAAACCCTGCTACAACGTCCAAAACATCTCATCTACTTATTGTAAGTTTGTAACAATTTTGCATTAGAAAAGGAACTTGTTCAAATGATCAAAAGGGTCTTATTAACTTGTTGTAATGCATCATATAACCCATAAAACGGTCTAAATGGTATGTGATACCTGCATTGATCTCGTTCATCGATTTCTTGACAAGTTCGTCAGGCTCAATATCGACTATGAGCGTTTGAACAATCTCGTAGCCATAAGTAGACATGGCCTAAGTGTCAATAAAAGAAGTACACAATTAGCTCACCAAATAAACAACAAATACGTTCTAACTTCTAATTCTTAAAAAAACATACCAAAATTTACCTTTTCAAGTTCGTCCTCCACGCTTTTTGCTATATCGTTTTTCTGCTCAAAGACCAAATCTAGCTCAATCCTCGGAACACTAGCTCTAATAACTAAAAAGATCAAAACATAGTCTTATAACCATAAACAAACCATACAAAGGGGTTGTTTGTTTTAAAAAAAATACCTCTTAAAACCTCTTAAGTCGGAAAATTAAGAGGTTTTGCAGACTTGAGACTGTTTATTTTATTTTTAAGAAAAGGTCTGAAAACCTCTTACCGTCCTCTGAAATTTTAAGAGGTGCACCACCATCCACCTCTTATTTTTTAGAAATCAGACTTCAGACATCTTAAAAAACAAACGAAACCAAAATAAAGTGCTTAAAATAAATGCAAAAATAGTGAATACCATCAAACACATAGGCTTGAATCTGTTCCCTAGTGTTGCTAAGTTTATAGAATGCATCTGATGCATTATCTGCCAGTGCTCGGTATTGAACTGAAGCAACCACCGTCACAAAAACATTATCCTGCAAAAGAAGCACACGTCACATAACAATAAAGCAAAAGTTACGATTTTTTAGAGCCGAAAGATCTTATTGGAGTAAAACCTTTGTCTTTGTTTCACATCGGATATCAAGCTGTTGCACACGAAGAGAAAGGTATCCTGCTAACTGCTGGCCTAAGCACCAAGGCATGCAATGACAACCAGGAGTAAGGATGTCATCAAACTTCCCAAATGTTTCTTTGATGGCTACGGTTGATTGGTCCACTTGGATGCATCCGAACGCATTTCCCATTGTGAATCGAGTATTAAAGTGTTACTAATTTATGCCCCTAAAAGAGAAAAAAAAAACAGCATAATAAGACTTGTATGATTGTATCAACCCCAAGTTTCAGACTTAATTCTCTTTAAGCTTAAACCAAGAGATGTTTCAAGATAAAATCTTTCCTCAAATTACTAAAAGGGGTAATCCAATACGCGATAAATAAGATAACCGAAAGCATAAACGGATTCAATTGGAAAAAAGACAACGAAGCAAAAGTTGCATCTCAAGTCTAAAGTCTAAAGATATCTAGCAGGATCTTTCTATAGCATGGAACAATATCAATCGAAGTCGAAGTTACTCAAGTGTTTTACCATCGAACGGAAATTAGACCATCTCATGTTGAAATTCTTGATCATTATCTACAAAGTCTTAAATTAATATCTACCAAATGATGATTATTTTCCTTATTACCTGTGAGTATGTAACAAACTATCTCACATGGGTAGAAAAGTGGGATTATAAGCTCAAATTTGTGGGCTACCACTAATTTCCACCATGGTTTTAAGTCGGATTAGAAGTTACTGTGAAGGGATTGGATACCTTCTCTATCAGAAGCGTGAGTTCACGTGTTGACAAAAGTGAACAATATTTGAGACAGTTGGGCGCGTATGTTGCAAATTAAACCAAACATGACCATGATTAAAGAACAAGCAATCAAACAAGTAGATGTAACTTCTCTAAGAGCATGTAGTTGATATTCGAATTAAATGGGCATTTTTCTAAGAGAGGTAAAAGAGATTATAGGCTAAAGAAAACAGGATTTCACAAGCTACTACTGATCAAAACACACAAATAACTATAGAAAGAAAAAAGAAATTACCAGGTAACTTTTACCAAATTTCCTCTAGAAATCTTATCCAGTATTTCAACTCAATTTCGTTATTGATAAGAATAAGATTCTGTCGTACGAGAATACTGTTTGTGATACGAGATATATATAAGAAGAAGAAACCGAAAAAGTTACCAGGTTATAAAGACAAATAAGAGATTCTTGGAGAAAATAAGAAAGAAGTACAAGAATATGAAGACAAGAGGAACCCTTTTATCTTCTTCCCCAATACTCACCACTAATACTTTTCAACAAAGATAAGATAGCATCTAGTCCACATTCCATTTGTTTGAAAGGTCAATGCTGTGATCATCATGATTCAATGACAACAACATTTTGAAATAAATATGGTTTTTTAAGAGTCAATAATGTGATTATCATGACCAAGTGACATTTGACAACATGATTTTGTAAGATTATTTAAATCATAAATATTTTATCTGATTTAACTTATCTAACATGATTATTGCCTCATTGTATTTTATACATTTAATTTGGATTCAACCATTTGGTGTTGGCCCATGAGGCCATGAACAGATAGATGTTCATCAACGGACGAAGAATAAAAACTTCAAATCACATAGTATCGTTTATCATAACATTTGATTCAACATATAATTTCTCGACAAAAGTTCAAATAGAAACTCAAATTTGACTGTGAATGTGAGGACAACCGAGACCGCGCCATGGGACATATTCATATTTCAGACGGAGGCTGTGTTTGGCAAAAATAAGCTAGCTTGTAAGCTAGTACATGTTTGGATGGACCATAGGCTGGCTAATTGAAACACTAGTTGGAGTAGCGTTTTAGGAGCTTTTTATAGCTTTTTCCAATTATATCCTTATTAATATTAATTATTATACCCAAAGATACCCTTTTTAGTCATTTTAAATACTCATAAGCTAGTTTTTGCCAGACATAATTTATTCATAAGTTAGCTTATCAGCTAGTTTGCCAAACACGGCACGAATAATATTATGCATTATTCAAGGTGAATAATACAATATTCCGACTAAATAATACTGAATGTGTATTCACCTTGGATAATGCATAATATCCGGACCAAATATGAACCGAATAGGACACGTGGCACACTCTCGGTTGTCCACCCTTCCGCAATCAAATTTGAGTTTCCATTTGAACCTGACCCTAATTTCTCTAATAAGTGTTCATATAACATTGAATCTAGTAACTTTAGCTTATAATTTTCTTCAAAACATGTATAACAACTTGCAAATTCATCAATGGTAGGGCTACAATTAGACGAAATGTCAACATAAATATGAAAGCAAAATAGCCTAAAATAGCCTATCAAACATCAACGAAGAAAATTGAAAATTCCACATAAAAAAACAGAAAAAGGCAGGGATTAGAAAGCTACACGATTGTTCTTCTATTGCAAAGGGCACACACGCACACGTCTGAGAAGCTTTTTGGGAGATCAGAAGGAGAACCAGCGACTTAGTGTTAAGAATGAAAACAGATTTTATGGAATTAGGCAAAATCAGAAGGAGATAGTAAATCAAGAACCCTAATTTCACATAGGTATTGAGGAAGGGGCAGTCTTAATTGTTTTTAACTGTTTTAGATTTGTTTCAATGTGAACGCGTTCACCGTAACCGAAAATGTGTAGCTGATAATCGTTCTCTTATTTTCTTAAATTGACATTGTTCTCGTATGAACCCACCTCATTTATCGATAACATGAGAATCATCTATCGTATTGAATAATATTTTAGTTTTCCAAAAAGGTAACATATGCAACAATTTATCTGATAAACATTTACATGGTAAGATTCATCAGTTTCGTTTACAAGTATAAGACTATCGATTCATGTTATTGTTTTTATCGAGTAAGATTCTAATTCTTATCATGTTTATTCCGTAAAGGAAATTCAATGAATAAGCAGTTGTTGGTTAAGCGTTAAATAAACATCTCCTTACTTTCTACAAGGTAAGTCCAACATCAATTTTTAAATTTTGAATAAAATTTGTGAGCAACTTCTATATTTTTAATTTCGTTTTTACGAGCCTGATATATTTGAGTTAGCTTAAATATATTTAAGTTAGATGATAAGTTACCTTGTAAGTTGATAATCTAGTTGATTAACAAATTATGTTTGACAACTATTTTATGCATATGTAAAATGACCAAAAATGACATCTTGAATAAATAAACAATTACAAGGTATACCAAAACACAAGCAAAAAATGACAGCTTGAATAAATAAACAATTACAAGTTATACCAAAACACAAGCAAAAAATGACAGCTTGTGTCTCACGTTACGTTATGCTTGAGGCACATCATATAATAATGCATGAGTTTTTGAAACCTAACATTTGATTTAACTTATTCTTTAATGTCTTGTTTAATAATTTTTATTATATAGCTTAATTTAAATGATATAATATCTTTAATTCATTAAATAATAATAGTATATATACTTGGAACCTTGACTAAAATACATGAAATCTACATTTAGATTATATTATCTTTAATTCATTAAATAATAATAGTATATATACTTGGAACCTTGACTAAAATACATGAAATCTACATTTAGATTAACCACATTTATCTTTCAAATTGAATTGCAAAATGCGAATATATCAAGCTGTAGAAGCATGTCACGACCACTTGCAACCTACAACAACCTTTTTTATATTATTTTATTTTTCAATATTCAAACAAAACAAATTATTAACAAGTGATAGTCATCTCAGTTAGCTTGATGCGTGAGTTATAAGACCTATGTGGGAGAGGTCAGGAGTTCTATTTCAGGCGACCTCTATGTAAGGGATTTTCCCCTAACAGCAGCCGTGTTCGAATCCCAATACGATGCCGCTAGGGGTGGTCACTTCTCTTTGTGGTAAAGATTCAAACTCGGATCGAGATACTTGACGTCTCAGTGACACGCAAGATACGCCGCTGCACCAACTGCCGTTAAAAAAAATATTATACTAGAAACAATAATAATTGTTGGGCTCCTAAGTCTAATGACACGTGGGGGTCGTAAGTCTAATGACACGTGGCAAGGGTTGACCCTTTTCATCTAACGTAAAGGGGTGACGCGTGTATTATTTACAATTTTAATAAAATAATATAATAAATGAAAAAGTGTATTATTTGATTTCAGCTTTTCGAAAATTTCAAGCAAACTTTCTCTGATCACGTGCACGTTACTAAAAATGTGCCAAATTAACATTTCACTCCCTCCGGTTAAAAGAATTACACTAACGTCCTTTGAGTTTTCATTTTCTTAACGTGGTGTGTTTATGTACAAATTTGTGTATTTAATGTGGTCATGATCCACCCCCGATTGTGATTTTTATGAAGAAGAAAAAACTTGTAAACTAACCATTCGTTTATAAATTGATTTATCTAAAATAAAGAGTTGTTTATTAAATTTTTATCAAATATTCGTATTCATGAATCTTATTGTGTAACATTCTTAACTATGAAAATAGATTAGTGGTAAGTATCTAAAACTCAGCAAGCACTTGTTGATCGAGTAAGAGTCGTTTCTCAATCTTACCAGGTAAAACTATAAGTCTTTGCCTTGTTATTGGATAAAACTTCTTGGTCTTTTCCATGCTTAATCAATAACGTAAATAATATTGGTAAAAGTTTAATAAATGACTCATAGGTTAATTTATGTTATATTTTATTTATCACTAGTTAAATTTAAAAAGTGAGTTAACAAAACATGACATTATTTTAAGGGATTATTTCTTCAAAATGTATCCAACTATCCCTAATATACTATTGTATGTATTCACCTAAAAAAATTCCTTTTGTATATATCAAACTTTATTTTTTAGTCTATTGTGTGTATTTTTGATACACACAATAGTATATTGGGGGATAGTTGGATACACATAGTAGACTCAAAAATACACATAATAGACTCAAAAATAAAGTTTGATATATACAAAAGGAATTTTTTTAGGTTGATACATACAATAGTATATTGGGGATTGTTGGATACATTTTGAAGAAGAAATCCCTTATTTTAAATAGAATTGTTCCAGGTACGGTTATAATTAAATGGATCCAGTAAATTCTATTCAAAGGCAGGATATATATCTATAAGAAAATTATGTGTGATATATAAGGTATATATATATATACATATAGATGTTCAATCGAGAACATCCATGTTCTTCAAAAATGCAAGAACGTTTTTAGGCATCCAAGTCACTTAACCCATGTTGAAAAAACAAATTAAAATAAATAATTAAGGATAAACATGGGATTTCCTATTTATTTGTAAAATAAAATAATGTAAATAACTAAGGATAAATGGATAATCATGTGCTTTCTTATTTACATGTAATCTTGCTCACTTTCTGAAATAACATACAAATAATATAATCACTAATTACCTTGTATAAATCATTATCACAATGAAAATAACTTGAAAAAATAGCTCGATGATTTTGGACATGACATCATTACTTGTCTTCGATCATCACAAGAAAATCACAATTACCAAAAAAATCACAAGTCTTTGATTCATCAAAACATTATTCCATTGTTATCACAACATTATCACATCATTATCGACAAGAGATACATCAACATAAAAAGTCTAATAAAAAGTCCAATAATAATAACAACATTAAAGAGACAAAGACAAATATAAGTTAACATACGATTATGTTATTCTAAATTTTGTTTTGTGTTCATTAATTTGAAGGTGTTTTTGTATTACTAATTTTTAGAAAGAAGAAATCAGCACAACTACATGTCTACATATGTTTGCACTACAAGGAGCTATGATGTAGATACTTAAAAGGTGAGGGGTATGAAATGTAAAATTTACAGTCATTTTTAACAGAAAGAATTTCAGTCATAACCACCGTCTGCAACTCTCAAAATCAAGTTCTAGATTTCCTCTTTCCGGCCATGGCGACGGTCCCTTTGGAGACTGTTATTCTCCACCGCCATTGTCACCGGAAAACACCTATTAAGTTTCTAACGGAATCCGAGAAGCATAAGCGATCTTCTTTCGATTGCAGTTCGAAGAGACGGAATTGCTTGATCGCAATTAATGGCGCCAAACTCTGCAACTTTGCTGCTAATTCTAGGGCTCGGAACGTTACTGTTAGAGCGTCGTCGTCTGATAGCTCCTCCGTCACTGGATTAGCTTCCGTAAATGTATCGGAATCCGACGACGATGATGATGTTATCTTCCGGAAAACGTTTTCATTGCAACGTACCGAAAAGGTTAGTTGATTAGAGGAAAGTTCAAACATGAACTTCTCTTTCGTTGAGAACGTGAGGACCATTAAGATCGCGCCACGTGGCAATATTCACTCTGAATATGATGCATTATTCAGGTTGAATAAAACTTAGGGGCCTTTATTTGATCTGAATAATGCATGATATTCCGAGTGAATAATTAAGATCGCGCCACGTGACAATATTTACTCTGAATATGATGCATTATTCAGGTTGAATAAAACTTAGGGGCCTTTATTTGATCTGAATAATGCATGATATTCCGAGTGAATATTGCCACGTGGCGCGATGTTAGTGAACTAAAATTGAGTTCACATTTGAACCTAAACCTAGTGGATTATGATTAATCGGTGTAGATATATACGTATATGCTTATTATTGTGTACTTGTGTTGGATTAAGTATTATTAGAGGCGAAAAAAGTTGAGATCCATGAAAGTTGCATTGTGCTCTTCGATGGAATGGAACTACGAAAGTAGTGTTATTTTTATTTTCCCTAGGTGCATGTAATGGGAATATTGGGATTTGAATAGAAAATGTGAGGTATTTTGAAACTTAGGTTGTGTTTGATAAACTAACTAGTAGCTGATAAGCTATAAGCTAGATTATGAATAACTTATGTTTGAAAAAAAAAACTAGCTTATGAGTATGTAAAATGACCATAAGGGGTATCTTGGGATATAATAATTAACATTAACAAGGGTATAATTGGATAAAGCTACAAAAAGCTCCTAAAAAAGCTACTCCAACTAATGTTTCAATAAGCAAGTTTATGGTCCATTCAAACATGTACTAGCTTATAAGCAAGCTGATTTTTCCAAACACAACCTTTGTGTAGAAAGGAGGAACCTTGTCCCACATAGGAGCCTAGATAAATTTAAAAAAATTAGAGCACTTAAAAACGATGGATGGTGGGTGGCGTACTGGCAAAACGCATAGGGGAATGTGGTGGAATATCCCATCAACCTGGGTTCGAGTCCAAGCGTCAGCATTCTGTGGCCAGGCTTAGTCTCGGACGGCCGTTTCTTAATTTCAAAATTGCCAAGATGTAGTCTAGGTAAAGCCTAGATGAACCTTTCCAAAAAAATAAAAAATAAATGAACCATTTAATTGCCTGGGCTTTGGAGTCTGGTGTTCTTGGGTCTCTTCACATGATAAGGAGGGAGATACTCAGCTTGATGTACATAAACTCATCAACCTTGTTAAGACAATATCACACGACACCTAAGTGATCTATCAACTAATCCTGCATCTTGTTTATGTCGTTTTTAGTATTGTTTATGTCGTTTTAGTATATTCTTGTAAGGAGCTTGCTCTATGTTTACTTTTCATGGGGTATAAATTTATTGTTCCACATCAATGGCAGGTAGAAGGAAAGATATTAGTCAGATTAGATTGTGGTAAGGATGAAGAGAATTCTCAGCTTGTTGTAGCATGCAATCTTCCAGGGAAATGGGTCCTTCACTGGGGAATTAATTATGTTAACGACATTGGCAGGTTTGGTTGATCATGTAGTGAAGTTTCTTCTTCTTGCATTTTCCTCTGGTTTTTGCTTTGATTGTGAGTTTGACTACCTTATATCCATGTTTAAATAATCTAACAGAGAAGAGGCAATTGTATTTACTATGCGTTTATCTACTATTATCTTAATTATGACATCTCCATAGCTGAAGTATGTGATATATTGGTATAAGAACCTTTGTCATCTTCCCATCATCATGGTAATTTTTGTGCCTTGTTATTCAATGTCCTCAGTGATTGGGATCAGCCTCCTGTTGAGATGAGACCTCTGGGATCTATTCCCGTTAAGGTATTGATGATTTGTTCGATTCTTTCGTTCGTCCATGTGCATTTTTATGATTGGTCATAGTATTATGGATGTTGCATTGTCTTTTCAGGACTATGCAGTAGACACCCCTTTGATAAAATCAACGGTTACTGAAGCAGACTTCCTATATGAAGTGAAGATCGATTTCAACACTAAAATTTCAATTGCAGCTATAAGTTTTGTGTTAAGGGTATTATCTTTATTTCTGTTTCCCATTTAAAAACTTGATCTTTGCAGTAAATTTATTATTTTTTGTGTCTTTGTGAGATTTCCAATGATTCAGGATGAAGAAACTGGATCTTGGTATCAGCTCAAAGGGAGAGACTTTAAGGTGCCACTTACAAGTTTATCTGATGATCATGGCGATAACGTAGGAAGTAAACCGGATTTTGCCATATGGCCAGGTTGTTTGAATGTTTTTATTCAATATTGCAGATTGCATATTGATCATTGAATTAAACCTTTTCTTTTCTCATATTGCATCTCCCCTTTTCTTATAAGAACCAGCCAACAAGCTGACCGACCGATCTATTTCAATTGAACCAGGGACTTTGGGACAGATATCTAACATGCTGCTGAAATCAGATAGTGCTTCTGAGGATGGAAATAGAGGTAGAATTGGGAGTTTCTATGAAGAACATGACATTGTAAAACAAACTTCGGTCGACAGTTCCGTGAGTGTTTGCATAAAGAGAGGTCCCGAGGCGGCCAGTAATCTTCTACATATAGAAACAGATATTCCCGGTGATGTTGTTGTTCATTGGGGGGTCTGCAAGGATGCGAGTAAAAAGTGGGAAATTCCACGTGGACCATACCCCGATAAAACGTCGGTATATAAGAATAAGGCTTTGCAGACTCAGTTGCAGGTATGCTCTAGTCATTCATACTTGCACTGTTCTTATTTCTTAAATACGCAAAGTTAATGGCAGGAGGTGATAATATCTGCGCCCTCTATTTCATGTATGCATATATAGTTATATAGGGTCAGGTTCAAATGGAAACTCAATTTTGATTGCAAACGTGGGGACAACCGAGAGAGCGCCACGTGTGCTATTCGGCTCATATTCAGTTTGTATAATACAGGATTATCGAGACTGAATATTATGCATTATTCAAGGTGAATAATACAGTATTCTGAATATTGTATTGCTGGTTCTTCTTTGCAGCAAAAAGAAGATGGATGTGGCTGCTTTGGAGTATTTCCATTAGATGAAGGAATCGAAGGATTTATTTTTGTGCTGAAAACAAACAACAACACATGGCTAAATTTTATGGGGGATGATTTTTACATACCCATACCAAACGAAAGAAGCTTTGAGAAACTAGAACATTTGGGACAAGAGAACACGGCCGAAAGTGCGAAAATAGATTCTTCACTTGTTTCTGCAAGTACAGATGAAATCATCAATGAAATAAGACACTTGGTAACCGGCATTTCCTCAGAAAAGAGCCGAAAAGCAAAAAGCAAAGAAACACAAGAAAGCATTCTTCATGAAATTGAAAAGCTAGCTGCAGAAGCCTACAGTATTTTTAGAGGTTCCGTTCCATCTTTTAAAGAGAAAACCGAATCCGAATCCAAGGAAGAAGAACCCACTTTAAATTTAAGTTCAGGAACGGGTTCGGGTTATGAAATTCTATGTCAGGGATTCAACTGGGAGTCCCACAAATCTAGAAGATGGTATATGGAACTACATGATAAAGTTTCCGAGTTGTCATCACTTGGCTTTACCATTGTGTGGTTACCGCCACCTACCGAATCTATCTCCCCTGAAGGCTACATGCCAAAGGATCTATATAATTTGAACTCCAGGTACTCTTATTCTAACAGTAAACATAGAATCCTCTTATTTATTGCATTTATGGGGTTTTAGACAGCTTTTGCTAGAAAGAAGAATCTTTTTTCATAGGATGGCACTAGCCATGACTCATCTGACAGTAAATTATTTTTGCATGCAACTGTTTCATTATTATTTCAGTTTATTGATCAATGAGTGAACATAAATTGAGTTATAACTTATAAGCATGATTATACGTTTGCTAGAACCTTTCTCTAACAACTTAAGGTTTCAATGAAGTTGGTGATTATATGTGTGTGTGTGTGTGTAGTCAGGTTCATGGGAAACCCACAAAAAAAATGAAAAACTGAAGAACACTCTGGTAACCATTCATCATGACAGTATGCACATGTGTATAACATGCATAAAAATAAAAAAAGAAAAAAAAACCAGCTTCAATTACTTGTATGCACATGTGCATACCATCCAAATGAACGACTACCAAGGTGTTCCTTAGTTTTTCGTTTTTTGAGATTTTCCCTTGAACCTCCTCTCCCTCCCTATTACCCTATATATGTGTATGTGTGTGTAATGCCATTAGTTTCTTGTTTCAGATGGCCGGATCACAATGTTAACTATTTTCCTGGTTTAGATGGCTTAATGATATTAATTTAGTTTCAAGAGGGTCTCACTATATTATGATGTATTGATCAGGTATGGACATGTTGATGAGTTGAAGGCTCTTGTCGATAAGTTCCATGAAGTTGGTATCAGAGTTCTAGGAGATGCTGTTATAAACCATCGTTGTGCACATCATCAGAATCAAAATGGTGTTTGGAATATTTTTGGCGGTCGTTTGGATTGGGATGATCGTGCAGTTGTTGGTGATGATCCCCATTTCCAGGTATAATAAGTACATTTTTCCTTCCAAAAATCGCTTTTTTAACCTCTCTATTACTTTAAGTGGTTGTCTTTAGCATGTAACTTTGCAGTGCCAAGAAGCTAAATGTATTACTAGTTCCTATGATATTTTATATGTTCATCTTATATTCATTTTAGGTATCTGAATTCCTCTTATATATTGCAGGGTCGAGGCAATAAGAGTAGTGGAGATAACTTCCATGCTGCTCCGAATATTGATCATTCGCAAGAGTTTGTGAGGAAAGATCTTAAGGAATGGTTATGTTGGTTGAGGTTAGTCAGCCTAACCTGCTTCTATTTGGGTATTATTTGATAGTTTTGTTCTTCAATTACTTAATGAGGAGATTTTGAACATTAAGAGGCAACCTCTGAACGATAAGAGGTGAATCTTCTTTGGCAGAAAAAAAAAAAGACTGTCTCTTAATGTTTTAAAACCGTCTAAATGATTTTGTATCTTGGCAGCCTCCCTAATTCCATTCTAAACAATTACCAAACAACCGTATTTTATTTTGCACTATATCATAAGAGCCTCTTAATCATTCTGACCGCTTACTCATCCTTCACCAAACCATTCAGCAACTGTCAAACATCCCCATTAATTTTTGGCATTCTGTAGGAAGGAAATCGGGTATGATGGATGGAGGCTCGATTTCGTGAGGGGGTTTTGGGGTGGTTATGTAAAGGACTACATGGAAGCAAGCGAGCCTTATTTTGCGGTTGGCGAGTATTGGGATTCTCTAAATTACACATATGGTGAAATGGATCACAATCAAGATACCCATCGACAGAGAATTATCGATTGGATTAATGCCACTAACGGAACTGCTGGCGCTTTCGATGTCACAACAAAAGGAATCCTTCATTCCGTTAGTATTTTTCCTTCTAGATTCTAGCATTTCTTTACCAGTTTGCATTTGATAATATATATAGGGGCATGTTCAAAATTAAAACTCAAATCTAATTGCGAACGTGAGGACAATCGAGAGTGCGATACATCTCCTATTTGGTCTGAATAATACAGGAATATTCAGAGAATAATCTTGTATTATTCAGACTGAATATGCCACGTGGCGCGCTCTCAGTTATTCTCACGTTCACAATTAGATTTGAGTTTTCTTTTGAACTTTCGTCTGCAATATGCACACGTGCATCATGCACTTTTGCATAAAAACCAAAAAACAACTTAATTTACCGCTATGCACAAGTGCCTATGGTCCCGACTCCCGATGGAGGGCTATGATGGCGTTCCTTGGTTTTTCCTTTTTTGCGGTTTTCTCTTGAACCTCCCCCTCCCTCATTCTCTCTATGTATATAATTTTGTTCCATATATAGGCACTTGGACGATGTGAATATTGGAGACTGTCGGATTCGAATGGAAAACCTCCAGGCGTTGTCGGGTGGTGGCCGTCTCGTGCCGTTACCTTCATAGAAAACCACGATACTGGTTCGACTCAGGGTCACTGGCGATTTCCCGGTGGAAAAGAGATGCAAGGATATGCTTACATTCTAACTCACCCCGGAACACCGTCGGTTTTCTATGATCATATTTTCTCCGATTACAACTCCCAAATATCCTCACTCATCTCCATCAGGAACCGCAACAAGATTCATTGTCGTAGCACCGTAAGAACATCAAAGATTACATCTAGTTATTCACATGTGAAGTTGTAATGTATGTGACACATGGGTATTTGTGAATGTATGTATAGGTCGAAATCGTCAAGGCAGAACACGATGTTTATGCTGCAATTATCGACAAAAAGTTAGCGATGAAGATTGGACCAGGTCACTACGAGCCCCAATCATCGAATTGGTGTTTGGCTGCTGAGGGCAACGACTACAAGGTCTGGGAAGCGTTATAACACGCGTTTTAAATTGGCAAGTAATGCTGTTTGAAGAGTCGTTCCACCCTTTTGCCAACTGAGCTACACGTGCATAGCAGGTAATGCTATTGCCAATCAGGAAACATATATATCTTCATTTGTTATTTTCATGTATTAATTTGATAAACATTTGTTTCATAATTTGTAATAACCATTTAATAAAAAAAAATAAACTTTATTTATTACATTGGTGTGAAATTGGTAAAAAGAAAATATGAATAAAATATTATTATTCAAGTTCAAGTAATGTATTATTCACCATGAATGAAGCATGAACATTGAGTCTGAATAATCCTGGATTATTTAGACTAAAGGTGCTATTGTCTGTCTTCATGTTTTCAATCAAAATTGAGTTCGCAACAGAACTTTCGTCTAAATATATATATTACTTATATTTAAAAATCTAACTCAAACATTATTTATTTTTTGTGAGATTTGAACCCTTAGAAGGGTGATTTTTTTATAGAAAATCAAAGGGTTTGAATGAACTTTTATGATATATTACTTTTAGAATACAACCCAAAAGATCAAGCCAAAATTAAAAGATCAAATAGAAAATATGAGAATAGAGAACAAATCTAACAATAAAAAGATTCTACATGGATCTAATTCATCTGAAATCATACAAAAGAGAAAAAAACAAAATCAAATTCTACAGATCTTTGCTGTATAACGATCGAGAGTTTTTTTTTTTTTTTTTTTTTTTTTTTTTTTTGGCAATTCTAAGTTTGTAACATTGTAAATAAGCGAAAAATAACCTCCGATATGTTCTTCAATCAACGATCTTTTGTGGTTTTTGATTGGTTGAATCAACATATTTGTTTGGTTTTTGTTTCGTTGGGTTTTTTAGTTGCTTTCTTGAAATCTTCTTAGGATCATCTGTCATCGACCTTTACAAATAACAAAAACCATCGTTAAAAATTAATCAACAATCAATAAAAATTCATTTCATATAAAAAAGATTATTATCAACATCTTTCTACATAAATATCTAACGAAAATTTAAACACAAAAGTGTCAAACGCGAAATGATTACGTCAAACACTGAATTATATAACAATATATAAATCCAACGATAGTAAAAAAGACAAAGTTACCCACTGGTTAATTTCGTCACTTAATGTTGCGGTAACTTTCTCTGGTTGGGGTTGATATGAATTCATAGCTTCTAACATTGCTTTTTCTTCACGTTGTCTCACATATTCATCGGGTTCCGCAATATATCCCGCATCTTCGTCTCCCGCAAAGGTAACCGGGAGGATGATCACCAACCACACAACAACAAGCGGAAGAACCCAAATACGATGAATCGATGTCATTTCTTGGCCGTATCTTCTTGTTTATTAGTATACGTATTTTTAGTTTTTTTGGTATCCCTCACTTCGTCGGTGTTTGTGGATCGATGATTTATTAAATAAAGTAGCAACGTGTTTTTATTTCGTTTTATATAAACCTCATAAAGATACGGAGATAAGGAATTCTAGGCGAGAAGAATTGGGGAGATTCGGGAATTCGAGATCACAAGGTTCGGTTTGCGTGTAATGTCACTCTAAAGAATTTCTAGTACAAGTGTACATATGTAACGATAGGCTTTGATTTAGGAATTTAACAAGTTGGATATTAGATAGATATCAAATATCACAATTAAAATAAGATGTTTTACTAATTTTAGTAATTTGGTTTGACCATAGATTTCCCTTGGCACACGTTTTTTGGTGGAGATATTTTTTTGGTAGTCCACAGGTTAACTTATCGTATATAAATATTTTGTTACAAATAATTGAAATTCTAAAAGAAGCCAGAAAGGCGAAAGGCGAATCACTGTGGTTCGGTTTCCCCAGTGGTTCCCTTAAGATAATTCCATGACGAAAAGAAGCAGCAATTTCATGCCTTTCTTCGTCTTGGTTTTTGTCATCATTGTTCCAGTTGTTTTGGGTGGAACAATGAGACGAAATTTATGTAATGATGCACAATTAGACGACTTCACGCAAGAACGCGCCCACAACGCCACCAAGGCTGCCATAAAAGCATATAATCCTAACCCTGAACTCGCAGTTGTCAGATTTAGCAAAGAGATCCACGAGTAAGTTGTATAAATTGCCTTTATTAGAATCTCACGCCAGCTAAACTTTGAATAAATTTTTTCTTAATATTTGGTAGAACCTTCATTTTGTTTTAAAGTTTTTTTAAGAATAATTTAATGAAGTTCCGCATATTCTGAAACCTAATTGGATTTCAATCAACCGTTTTCTTTTGTTCTCAGGTCTTTGTTAGAGATGAATTCAACGAGACGGAGCCTCAAGAGTGGTCATGGCAAGGGTGGCGGTCATGGTGGTGGTGGTCTTGGCAAGGGTGGCGGTCGTGGTGGTCTTGGTCATGGTCATGGTATTGGTCGTGGTGGTCCATGTATCGCTACAAACCCGATCGATAAATGTTGGAGGTGCAATAAAAACTGGGCCAAGAACCGGCAAGCGTTAGGCGAATGTGCACGTGGGTTCGGTGAGCACACTGTCGGCGGCATGCATGGTCGAATCTATGTGGTAACCGATAGCTCGGACCATGATGTCGTGAATCCAAAGATAGGGACCCTTCGGCATGCGGTCATCCAAGACGAACCACTTTGGATCATCTTCGAGCGGTCTATGGTGATTAAACTTAAGGAGGAACTTATGATTAACAACGATAAGACCATCGATGGCCGAGGGGCTAACGTCCAAATCGCATATGGCGCTGGGCTCACATTGCAGTTCGTTCATAATATTATCGTTCATGGGATCCATATCCACCATATCGTGCCGAAAAACGGAGGGATGGTCCGAGATTCGGTAGCCCATTTCGGGTTTAGAACCGCTAGCGATGGCGATGGGATCTCGATCCTTGGTGCGAGCAAGGTGTGGGTCGATCATGTCTCGCTTGATCATTGTGCGGATGGGCTAATAGATGCGATCATGGCTAGCACTGCTTTAACCATCTCTAATTGCAAATTCAACCATCATAATGATGTAAGAAACCAAAATTTTAATTTGATTTATGCTATTTATTATAATGGGGTAATTCCAAAAATGGCCCTTTGACATTAGGCCTACCCCAAAATTGCCCAAATTTTCAAAACTTCGACAAAATGACTATACGTTTCACATATCGATTTCGTGAAATCCATTTATTCGTTGTATTTTTAGCATACTCGGCTAAACTTGAGGAAAATTTTAAAGTAGTCACAAGTTTACACCGAATCAATGGATTGTGTGAAGTCGTTTTGCAAATTTGTGATCGTTTTGTATACTTTTCAAAAGAGGAGGTCATTTTGTGACAGCTTGCCAAACAAAGGCTACAAGAAAAAAGAACACGAGCATTCTTAATTTATCTTGTTTGATCGACCGTAAAAAAAATTTACAAGTAAGTGATTTCATATGTATATATAAGAATGCAGGTGATGTTGTTGGGGGCGAACGATCAGTTTACTGGGGATGAGATTATGCAAGTGACTGTGGCGTTTAACCGGTTTGGAAAAGGATTGGTGCAGAGAATGCCAAGATGTCGATGGGGATTCTTCCATGTTGTTAACAACGATTACAACAAATGGGAAATGTATGCTATCGGCGGAAGCATGAACCCAACGATCATAAGTCAGGGCAACAGATTTCGAGCCTCCGACAATGTTCACGCAAAAGAGGTATCTTGGTTAATCCTTATTTTTATTTGATATATGTTGAATTATTCATTTATTTTGGAAACATTCTGAAGAGTAGGGTACTGGCATATCCGACTTTTTCTTCAAAATTTCTCTAAAATTGATTTGCAACCGTCAAAATATCCAAAATTTTAGAGATCTCAACATTAATTGTACTATTTAAATTTTCAATAATTATTCTTTATGTTCCTCTATTTAAAAATTCATAGGGGGAATATTTTAAAGGTTATCAAAGTCACACACTTTTGTTGTAAATTGGTAGGTGAAATATTTAAAATAGTTTCTCCATTTATTGTAAAATAGTTTTTCAAATTTGGAATTTTTATTTTTATTTCTTCTATAGGTTCTTCATTTTAAAGAAAGCTGTAGAGAAGCTATTGTAAGAAAAAAAGAAGCTCCAAAATCTAATTTTTTGTATTTTTTAGAAGTTGTTCAAGATATAGTTATTAGGGTTCTAGGTATTCTCATATGACTAATTTTTATTTTGTACGTAATATGAATATTGAAGGTGACACATCGAGATCACTTTCCACACAATAAATGGAAGCATTGGAGATGGAGAACAATAAATGACCTTTTCCTTAACGGAGCGTTTTTTGTAGCATCTGGTGACCAAACAGAAGTAGCGAAAGAGCTTAGAAACCATATGGTCCAAGCAAAGGACGGGTCAGCCGTAGGCCAACTCACACGTTACGCCGGTAAGATCTTATGCTACCATGACAAACCTTGCTAGTACAGAAAAAAACTATTAGTTATATATATATTTTTTTAAATATTATGTAAGTTAAATTTTTTATTAAATTTCTTCATTAAATTTTTTGTTTATTGTAGCTAAGTCCAAGCATTTGTAAAGATAAAAAAAATGTAAGCATGGGCATAAATGATTTCCAAAATTTAAATTGTTGTGGTACCATTTTAGTTTGTAGTTTTGGAGGATCAAAATGTTACAATTTTGAATAGAAATTTAATTTCCAAAAATTCCAAGTTTTTCCTTTGTTTTATGCATTTTTCATGATATTAATCATTGTTTAAATTGTAACTTAGTAATTAATAACAATATAAAAGAAACACGTTGTATAAATTGAATAAATACAACGTCTAATTTGGTATATAATGTAGTAAAATTAAGCATGAACGATTATTAAAATTGTATCATGTTAGTTTATGAATCATTTAGGTAAAAAAATATCATACAAATAAATGTGAATTTTAAAAAATTCAATTTAATCGTAATTGATGAATTTTGAGAAATTTGATAGGGTATACTCAAATTTATCCTTATCGTTTTTATGTATTTTCTTTTAAGAATATAAAATTTATTTATTTTACTGGCTATGTGTTCATTTGTTTGTTCGAAATAGAATAGTTATGGGTTCGAACCCAAGACAACTCCATAATTACAACTGTTAAGTGGGTCAAGTATGTCCCTGTCACATTACGAAAGTGAAATTGTCAAACGATTGCGGGTCGTGGGGTTGCCGATATCAACATTAAAATTTATTTAAAATTAGAAATGTTATAGCAAAAATACATGAAATAGCCAAAACAGGGTTATACAACCAGTTCAATCAATTAATTTTAAATTTGTTACTCCTATTAAAAACCAAAAATAAGTTTCCATATATGTTTCCAAATCGGCCATCGATTTCAGGATCTGTTGGGTGAATCGGCCGTCGATTTCTGTTTGTGTTTGATGAAATCAAACATAGCAAATCGAATATGTTAAATCAGGCATCGATATGGTGAATCGCCCTTCCAAATGAATGGGTGAAATCCACCCAAATCTATATTTGGTTTCCATATCTGCGTTCATATTTGTTTCCAAATGGATACGATGATTCTCTCGATATATGTTTCCATAACGGCACCAGTTGGCAAAAAAATGGATTCTGAAAACAATTGATTTTTTCCAAATGAAAGGAATTCAATCTGTTTGCTGTTTCAAAATTGTAAACACATAAACATTGTTTTTTCCCCAAATTTAATGTATTTACAATTTGTTATGTTTCAAAAGAAAACAAATTCCAGAGAGGGTTAAAATAGTCATTTGCTGTCATTCAGAATAGTTACCAAACAATCATATCTTATTCTGCACTACATCATACAGAGCCTCTCAACCATTCTGACCTCTCAACCATTCAGCGTGAAACCATTCAGCGGCTACCAAACAACCCCTTAATCTTGCCATAAGTTATACATTCCCAAATGACCAAATGTACTAAAGCATAAATGAGAATAACGACCTCAAAACATTGTTTTTATATGTTCTTGAGTGTATTAATGGATATCTAGTAATAACATAGTGGATCTTGAAAATTTTGTGGGCATGTAGATATACTTTAAAAAAAAACTTTAGAAAAAACCTCTCTATTTGAGTCATAGTGAAATTTCAATATGACATAAGATCTTCAATAACTATGTACTTTATTTTAGGTTTAATAATTTTTTATAAAATAATAATTAAGTATCATTTTAAAATTCAATTATTATTTTAATTATATTTTACATTCGTGATATTCAAAAAGTTATGTTTAACTATACTCATTCATTATTCTATCATCAATCCTGAAATTTAAATAATATATAGTGGGAAGTTATTTTGCAAACCATAAAAAACGTGCAAACCGTGCAAACTCATGGTTGCACACGTAAATCAATGAAAAATCTTTTATAGAGTCGTTTAATATGATGAAAATGTTTCATATACTAAATTTTGTGATGAAATTGTTTCATATGAAGGTGTTTATTTACGTAGAAATGAAAAAGTTTCATAGAAACGATAAAAAAGTTTCATATGAATAAAAAACACCAACATATGAAACAATTTCCTCAAAATTTGATGTTTATGAAACATTTTCATCATATTAAACAACTCCATGAATCAATTTCACTGATTTTACGTGTGCAACCATGAGTTTGCACGGTTTGCACGTTTTTTATGGTTTGCAACAAGGTTGTTAAGATCCCGATCTTGATCGTAGGATCGCACGATCCTACGATCCTACATTGGGAAACCTTGCTGGATCGCAGGTGGGATCTATCGCAGGTGGGATCGCAGGTGGGATCGTAAGATCGGCCACCTTGTCGATCCTATGGTTGGGTATTATTTCAAAAAATTATAAATCACCCCCTTATCTTTAGTAAAGATTTTAAAATTGACTTCAAAACATTCTGAGTTTGGACATCTTATAATAAGGAAACAAATAAAGGAAACATCAAATGCCCATTCTGAGTATTGTTAAGACTTAAGACTATGTTAATTTGAGCATTGTTAAGAGTTAAAGACTATGTTATTTTGAAATTTGGATGTTGAAATATGGATGTATGTTTTTGAAATTTGAAGTAGGGTCCTATAAAAATTTATGTTGAATTGTAGTAGGATCTTACGATCCCGATCCCGATCTTACGATCCGATCTTGCAATGACGAAAACGATCCTAGGTAGGATCCCGATCTTAACAACCTTGGTTTGCAAAATAACTTCCCTCTATATATATATATGTATATATACTTATTATACATATTCGATGCGTGATTTCCTTCTGCTTCGTAGTTCGGGTGGAGTTGGATATTGTGATCTATAATATTTTTTTAGTCAAATGTTATATTATACAATTTAAATTATTGGACCAATATGTTACCAATGACGTTCCGTTTACAAATCAAGTAATTCTATCAAACTATACAAATCAATCATACCTGTTCATCTAATCTAGTAAACATCTGATTTTATTTCATTTCCTATCTTAAATCTTTAATCATATCAAATGTATATTATCAACCATATACCTTACGGGTCAGGTTCAAACAAGAACGCATCTTTCATTATGAACGTAAAGACAGTTAAGAACACGCCACCTGACATATTTAGTCCGAATAATCATCATGTATTATTTACACCGAATAATACTGCATTCAGTCACAAGTAATACATGATTATTCAAACTGAACACGTCACGCAGCACGGTGTGCTAGGGGTGAGCAAAAACCGGACCGAAAACCGAAAAACCGAAAAACCGAAAAAAAAACCGAAAAACCGAAACCGAAAAACCGAAACCGAAAAAAACCGAAAAACCGAACCGAAACCGAAAACCGAAAAACCAAATGGTTCGGTTTCGGTTTTGGCTCTAAAACCGAACCGAAAAAAACCGAAAAAAAACCGAACCGAAAATAATATATTATTTTAAAATTTTATAATATATTATATATATATATATATAGGGAAGGTTCAAACATCTTATATATATATATATATATCTATATATGTTATCGATTTCCCCTTGATCTTTCACGAAACAAGCAATCCTAACGCCTGAAACATCTTGTTGTATTTTGACGATTCGTAAACTTACTTAATTTTATTATTTTATACTTTTATTGTTGAAAATATAAGATAACCGAAAACCGAAAGTCAAATCGTTTCACCAACCGGTTGAAAAATGGAAGAAACATAGAGTTATAGATCGAAAACCGGGGGAAAAAACCGAAAAACGAAAAAAAAAAAACAAAAACCGAAAAAAAAAAAAACCGAAAAAAACCGAAAACCGAACCGAGAACCAAAAAAAAACCGAAAAAACCGAAAACCGAAAAAACCGAAAACCGAACCGAAAAAAACCGAAAACCAAAACGGCTCGGTTTTCGGTTCGGTTCCGGCCAAAAACCGAACCGAACAGAACTGTGCTCACCCCTACGGTGTGCTTACGTTCACAAAATGAAATTTAAGTTTACAACCGAAACTTTTACGGAAAAATATCTATCGGCTTCCACTCTCTTGCCGTTGGTTCATCCATCTCATCATCATCATCATCTGGCAGCCATAGCCATGGAAGAACAACAACTCTCTCTTTGACATCATCTGATATTCGTTTTCCACGAGATTTCACCTAAACTTCTCCATCGTTTCACGCTCTCTGTGGTAATCACTTAGAAGAATTCTACTATTCTAGCAGGTTTGTGTTTATTGCCTTTTAATTCGTTTGATTTCATGATTCTTCTTCTTCTTCTTATGGTTTTAGGTTATGTAATTAGGTTTTGTGGAATATTGTGATCTCTAAGGATGCAGATTGTGTGATTAGGTTTAGGTTAGGTTGATGAAAGCCCTAATTTTAACCTAATTTTGTAGAATTTAGTAGATTTGCGTAATTGTTGCATGAAAAATCAAATTTATGATACTTATTATGCATTGAATTATGTAAGATTCAGAGAATAGATTACAGGTGAAGTTTGAAATTGGTTAAAAAACTATTTGCAAATCTCAATTGTGAGCTATGTGATTCAAGTAACAAGTGAAATGACTTTGATAATGCTTGCAAGTTATTGACTTTTAGTTGTATAAACTTTAAGGCTGTGTTGGCAAACTAGCTGATAAGCTAGCTGTTGACTGATAAGCTAGCTGGTAGCTGATAAGCTAGCCTATGAACAAATTATGTTTGGTAAAAACTAGCTTATGAGTATGTAAAATGATCAAAAATTGTATCTTTGAATTTAACAATTAATATTAATAACGGGAAAAAGCTACAAAAAGCTCCCAAAACGCTACTCCAAGTCCAAGTAGCATTTCAATAAGCTAGCTTATTTTTGCCAAACACAACCTAAGCCTTCTATGATACAGTTGCGGTGAGTGTTAATTTTTTTGTAAGAAACTGAATACCACACTCAATCTAGAAGTGCTAGGAAACTGGATGAGATATGGTACTGCTCCTTGATTAGATGAAATCATATATATGTTAATATGCTTAGGCTGTGTTTGGCAAAAATAAGCTAGCTTATAAGCTAGTCCATCCAATCATGTATCATAATTCATAAGCTAGCTTATTGAAACGCTACTTGGAGTAGCTTTTGGGGAGCTTTTTGTAGCTTTTTCCAGTTATACCCTTATTACTATTGATTATTAAATTTAAAGATACCCTTTTTGGTCTTTTACATACTCATAAGCTAGTTTTTTCCAAACATAATTTGTTCATAAGCTAGCTTATCAGCTAGTTTGCCAAACACAGCCTTAATGTTAAGGTTCTCCAACTGTGGGAATTCTGCTTTTGGATGCATATTAAATTATTATTGTAAATAGACAAGTAGATCAGCCTAGTCATGCTTGGTAACTTAGGGTGCGTTTGGTTGTGGAAAAACTGTTATCATTTTACTAGAAAACATTTTCAGAGAATGAAGTTGAGTTTTTCATTTTCAGTTTTCTATGAAAATTTTAGAAAACATGTTTGGTTGAACTGGTGGAGTTTTCATCTTCCGTTTTATAAAATTAGAAAACGCGTTTAGAAAATTTTGGAAAACTACTAAAATCAGTTTTCTAATTTACATGGAAGTTAGAGAACATAAAGTGTTCATTTTCTTGAAGTACTTTTGAAAACTGGATGAACCAAACGTGTTTTCTAAATTTTCATTTTCCTTGGAAATTTTTCCACAACCAAGCGCACCCTTAATATTTTGTAAATCCATTATTGTACTGAGACAGTGGACGTTTGAAATGTATCAACTGTGACGTGTTGCTTACCGTTAAACTTTGAGCATTTGGTTCAGAACTAAGGAGTTTGAGGATATTGAAGACATCAACAGAAAAAAACTCTTTCTTCATACTAACGATTGGTACAATAGATTTTTGATTAAGTCATAGTATGTCTGTGTTTGTATCTTTTGGACAATGGAAGCAAAAAATTGAGCGTTTTTCCTGATTTTTAATAGGTAGCTAGAATGTCGACGCCTGCTCGGAAGAGGCTGATGAGGGATTTCAAGAGGTTACAACAGGACCCTCCTGCAGGCATTAGTGGAGCACCCCAAGACAATAATATAATGCTGTGGAATGCTGTAATATTTGGGTAGTGAACTGAAACAAAATTTCAATGAAGCAATGTTCAAATTATTTACTATGACGTATATTGATACTTTAAGGATGGCGGAATTGATTACTTTAATTTTTTTTACTTCACATGTTTATGTACATTTGAATTGCAACCACATTTAATGGTTTTTTGTCTTTTTATTGCAGTCCGGATGACACCCCATGGGATGGAGGTAAGATCGTTTTCTTTATTTTCTATTGAGTAGCACATTAAATGAGACATTGACGGTCATTACACAAGCAAATTAAACAATGTTCACAGGATATTTGGAAGTAATATATTGATTGCACATTCAGAGATATATTGATTGTTAGGATAGTGGTTTACAGTGAGGTTGATATGGGGGGAGATAGTGAAGAGAACCCACAACCCCTCGGCATTATTTTGCACTTGGGGGGGATTGAGATTAAGGCATTGTTTGGTAAACACAAACTAGCTTATAAGCTAGCTTATTTTTTGTGTACATGTTTGGATGGACAAAATGTAGCTTATAAGCTAGCTTTTTGATAAGCTACTTGGAGGTAGCTTTTTGGAGCTTTTTGTAGCTTTTTTCAATTATATCCTTGTTAATATTAATTACTATACCTCAATATACCCTTTTTAGTCATTTTACATACCCATAAGCTAGTTTTTTCCAAACATAATATGTCCATAAGCTAGCTTATTAGTCAAAAGCTAGCTTATCAGCTAGTTTGCCAAACATAGCCTAAAAGTGATCAATGGTTCAGATCCATTTCTCACGTTAAACGCAACTTCTCACATGATCCTTCGCCTATACAATACCTTCATATATACACCTGACACATACACATGTATATACACACACACATGTATAAACATACATACATATACATTAGTACATCTGTGTATGTGTACGCGTATAAGTGAAATTACAAAACAATTTTTCATTGATTATAGAGTGTGTGCAAAAAAGCAATGATCGTCTATGAAATGATGATTACTTAGTATCATAGTTGTTAAAAGCGCGCTTCCTGTGCGCTTAAAGCCCTGAAGCCCAGAAGCCCTGCTTAAGGCGCTTTTACTGAAGCGAAGCCCACATGGTACCTGAAGCGCAGTGAAGCGCGGTGAAGCGCAGTGAAGCGCAAAAAGCCCAAAAATCCCTTGAAAGCGCGCTTCACATATTTATAGGTTATTTGACTTTTTTTTAAAATTATTTGACCATCTATATATTAAATTAATACCTACGACTTCTCATATTTCTTTTTCACGGCTGACCTATCGACTTCTCCTTCAATCCAGGTTACGATCTCCACATTCTTCTTAATTCGATTTCTTTAATCCTCTAATAGTCTAATCTAATCTATAAATCTTAATTCTTAATTCTTATTAATTCGATTTCTTTAATTCTTCACTTCGATTTTTGATCACATCTTCTTTAATTCGATTTTTCAATCTGTTCAACATGATCACATCGATTTCTTTAATGTGAAGAATGCAATCTGTTTACTTCTTAATTCTTCACTTCTTTTTTGTTTGTTGTAATCTGTTCACATCGAATTAAGAATTAAGAAGTGATGATGACTGATGAGTGATGAGTTTGATGTTTTTTTTATGTTTGATGCTTATTTTGATACTTAAAACTATGTTTGATGCTTATTTTGATATTTGAAACTATGTTTGATGTTTATTTTGATATTAAAACTATCGTTGATGCTTATTTTGATGTTTATTTTGACATTGTGCGCTTCACCTTCGTGAAGCCCGCGCTTCGCTTTGCGCTTCGCGCTTTAAGCCCCAGGACCCTTTGGCGCTTCTGTGCGCTTTTCGCTTTTAAAAACTCTGCTTAGTATCAACCAAACATCATCAATTCAATGAGAATATGATTCCCGGTTTTTAACCAAGCAGCCCCTAATTTATATATCACAAAACTCTTTTCTTTATACTCATGGTTGCTATATGTTAGTTCATTTACACATCTACACGTTTTACCAATTTGCACACTTCACCTGTATTATAAATTTATAATAGTTGTCGATGAATGGCTCACTAAATTTTACTGGTGTGTCCTATCAGGTACGTTCAAGTTGGCTCTACAATTTTCAGAGGATTATCCTAATAAGCCACCAACTGTCCGATTTGTATCTCGTATGTTCCACCCAAACAGTAAGTATAAGCAACAATGGAACTTCCTGTTTTTCTTTAATCCAATTCTAGGCTTGCATTCCAATCCCATTTGTATCTTTTTCTACACTTTTACATTTTAATTTTAGTTTATTATGTTTCTGAAATTTTTGGGGATAAAAGACTCGAACACAGAACTTCACATTGTCACATACAAAAAGCAGGAACTAACAAAGTAACCAACAAAACAATTATGATTTTGTGAAAAAATATCCTTAGCTTCGTTTTTTATAGTCAAATGGTGCCACCATTTGAAAAAACTTATCGTTTCGCCTCTGGTTTGTCAATATCCATATGTTAATTATTTATTTCTATGTACTTTGCTTCAACCAAGTACTACTAACTTATATAATCTGGTTTGCATACTCGAGTAACTCAACGCTGAATTTTTTTGGTCATCATAAGTGCTTACTTATTTAGAGAATGTAAAATCTGCTGCAGCTCTAATATCTATTTGTTTTCCGACAGTTTATGCTGACGGAAGTATTTGCTTGGACATCTTACAAAATCAGTGGAGTCCTATCTACGACGTTGCTGCTATTCTTACCTCCATCCAGGTAACTTTCTCTTAACGTATTAAGAGGTTAACAGTCCCTAAGTTTTATTCATCGTAGTTGCAGCGTATTAATGTAGATTATGTTGATTATAAATAATGGGTGTTACTGGATGACGACATTACTTTGTTTTTTTCTTATCAAGTAGACAATTTCTGATTGATATTGCTTTTTTTTTAACAGTCGTTGCTTTGTGACCCGAACCCAAACTCGCCTGCCAATTCAGAGGCTGCACGAGCGTTCAGTGAAAATATACGCGAGTACAACAGGAAAGTACGAGAGATTGTTGAGCAGAGCTGGACGGCTGACTGACCGATTGAATATCCGATCCAAATGTTATAAACCTCTGATTACATTAAGTCGCCATTTTTAGTGTGTGTTGTGTGTGTGCGCGCGTGTTTGCAATGCTTTCTTGATCGAATTGATGTCTTCCTTTATGTGGATAAGAAATGCCATAATTAGCATAATACATCTTAATTAGCATAATACGGTCTGGTATCACTCGTGGTCTAGATCACGACTCACGTTTGATGGTTTCGGGATTCCGCAGTTCGTTACCGGTAAACCGACTTCCGGGGTTTTGAGAAACTTTAGGGAAGACTTGATCATTGCAGAGTTGTTTCTACTTGTGATCAACGGAAAATAACTCCTGGGGTAAAATGGGGATTCCATATTTTCAATGATGATTCAGTTTTAACTATAATATGTTGTATACAAAAATATGATTTGGTTTTTGGCATTTTTTTAGACATTGTCATTCACATTATAATACGCTATTTAAACATTTCCAATAAATTTGTTGTGTATATACCAATATCAAATGTAGGGTTGAGTTCTAGTAAGGGGTAGTTTATCAACTGTTGACCGAGAAATGAACGAACATTATGATGAAATGTACCGGATCAATTCCCTTTTAAACTACAATTCATTGAATGGTATTTGATTAAAAGCGATCAACGGTTTAAAAGTACTTATCACCAACAATGACACTTCTTTAAAAGTCATTTTAAGTGAATCTTTAACAAATTTGACCCAAAAGTCACTTTAGGTGAATTTTTAACAAATTGTTTTAAAAGAAAAGCTTTATAAGTTATGAGGAATTGGTATCCACTATCTAGTATCTAGTAATGCTTAAATGTTGCACATATGTTTCCTCGAGCCATATTTTCTTTAAAAAACCAAGGCCAATCCAAATTGCTTCTGTAAAAAAGCTGTTACAGAATGAATACGTTTATTTTTCAAATGATTCATATTGTTAAGTGTACCTATTCTAAAATTTATTTTTAATCAAACGATTTCCGGTTGTTAATATATCTTGTGGTAACAAAAATGTATATATCAAGGTCCATTTTTCGATTCATATTTCATCGACCAATTCCTCCCACTTCACATCTTTGTTGAAAGGATTTACAAAGAGATTTTTATTATATTTGTTTTTCAGCTAATTGTTCTCTAAAATGAAGAAATAATTAGAAAAAAATTTAAGTTAGAAAATTCTTCAAAATTTCATGCAGATGAAACTAAATGTATTAATATTTAATATAATCTTTTTTATTTAATGTATTAAAATAATAAAATAATAAAGTATTTTAACAATAATTTATTAAATGTTTAAAATACAAAACCGGTTGGCATTAATATAATTTGTATAAAGATATTAACTTTCGATTTATTATTTAAAAATAACTATAAAAGATATTGGAAAAGCTTAAAAACAATGCTCAAAACCCTCTAAATGCATATAAAAAGTCATGAATAACATGATGAAAATTGAAAATAACGAAATATATTCTTTTAATTTTATCTTAGAAATATCAAAAATAGAAAGAAAAAATATGGTAATGATCTAATGCATTTTATTGGTCTCACCATTAGCATCCATCACTCTCCTTTTCATTATCACATTAGTTTCCCTTCAATTTTCTTTTCCATCCCACAAACTTCCACATCCATCCCCATCAACCATCTCATTCAAAAAACAAAAAGATAAAAATAAATAAAATCAAGGGTCAAAAAGAAGGAGGATAAAATCAACGTGAATCGGAACCCACTAAAGCGAAACCAGTTGCGTGAGGAAGAGGAGCGCGATGGTGTCCATACCGACCAACTCCAGCCATTAGTTGACCGGTTGGTCGAATGCACATGATCTAAAAAGTCTAGAATGATCTTTCATAATGCCTTCTTTCCATGAAGAAACAAAAACATTTATTTGTGGACAATATATTTGAAGGAAAGAAAATTGGATTTTTCTCTCATGTGATCATCATAACTAAGATATTAAATGGACATGAACATTCATTAAAATGTCTAGGTTCAATGAATCTGGTCTTAAAATGGACAGGAGTATACAATGGGTTTTGTTCGTTTTCACTAGTGTATTTAAATTAAACAAAATTTTTTATTAATAAACTGATTGTAACTTAATTATTTCTTAAAGTATATGGTCTGTTGAGCTGTATAAACAAAGAAAGGTATTTTTTTTCTGTAAAGTTTTGAATCAATAGAAAGAACAACTATACCTAAGAACTGAGAAATATGTGAATAGAATGCATCATTAAACTCACATTATACATATTTGCAACTATCTGGATTGATGTCAAATCATCATTTCTTGAAGCTACGAGGTATGCTTCTGACTCGAAAGATTGAAAACTGAAATCACCCATTAAAGCGGTTCTTATTGCCAGGCGAACCCCAAAGTTCCCCCAAACTCTTCAGTAGAATTATTGGCTGAATCGACCGCAAAAGATTTCTAATGAAGTGTTTGAAGGAACTTTGGGAGTAACTTGACTCTCCGATCTCCATTTATCACAACCCTCTTTGTGCTTCACAAGTTGTAGATATATATAGAACAACTAGGGGAACAAATTTAGTCCCATTGACAATTTGAGGAAAAAAAATATTTAAATAAGTGGAGCTGTCTTTTTAGTTATTATGTTTTTTTTTTAAATGTATCTGTGAAAACACTAAAAAATGTTAAAGTAGATTGTCTTGCTGTAAAAATGAAACCGAAAATTGCCTAAAACCAACCATGGTTTCATTTTTGTCTTTTAATAAATATAGTCATGTTTTGTAGTAAAAAAGATGGTTTGTGTTATCATCTAAAACGTCTTTATTGTACCTATTCCATGATCATCATACAAGAGGTAAAGTTACGGTGTCTTGATCTAGGTAGACGAAGTTAGATACGAGCCTAGCTTGTAGAACATATAGACGAAACCGGATTTAAACCGAATACTTTGTTGGTGAAACTTTACTCTTTTCTATTAAAAGAATTCAACAAAAGGTAATTATTTTATTACATAGTACAATAATTAAAATAAATGATGGTTTTTTTCTTTTCTTTTTCTTTTTCAAATTTTAAATTAAAAAATTCATGGGAATGTGTGACTCTACTCTTTAATCTTGATCCTGAACCTAGTCTTTAGTGTGTATCAAATGCAAAAGAGAAAAAGAAAAAAATTAAAGAAAAATAAGAGCCCAAGTCATGAACATGGTTTTTCATGTATATTCTCTTCATTCTTTTATCCCTTTGGACCATGTGCTACTCTCCTGCTAAAAAGTACACATTGGCAGTGTAAGTTCTTGAATTTACCCCTTATTCAAGCCACATTCATCGAACCGCAACAAATAGTTGTACGGTACAACCATTCGATAATTATACCAAACTCCTATTTACCCAAACATGACGATAATACGCGAATTTTAGAGAATAATGCATCATCTATATGGCCAATATTCTTGATAAGTCGATTCAGGTGTCATATATGTTTCTGCCAATATAAGAAGTCGTTATCGTGGGATACAAGCTTTACGTGGACGAGATCTAACATGTAAAAAAGGTTGGTGTTAAGTTGGGACAGTGGACCATTAGGTAATAGGTATTGTAGTGTTAAGTAGAGGTGCACATGACCGGATTTTTATCCGACCCAGATCGGATTTATACTAAACCGGTTTTTTTCGGATCTGTCAGAAACCGGTTTTGTTAAAAACCGGTTCGGATTTCAACCGGTTTTTCGAAAAAATCCATATCCGATGAAACCGGTTTCGGATCGGATTGAAACCGGTATCCGGTGGAACCGGTCCTCTATTGGGTCTTTTTTTGGGCTAGAAAATTCAGAAAATTCAATTGAAATCTAATCTGAATTGGTGTGGGCCGTGATTTTTTATGGGCCGTGAATTTTTTAGGATTTCAGGCCCAACAGCAGTAAGCTCACATAGACATTACCGGTTTGATTTGAAACCGGTTCGGTTTAAACCGGTTATCCGGTCAAACCGGATCGGATCCAATCCGGTTAAAATCCGGTTTGAAAAAATTCCGGTTTGAAAAAATCCGATCCGGTTTGAAAAAAATTCGGTTTTTATAAAACCGGATTCGGATAGTTTTTGCGCAAAATTGGATAACCGGATTTTCTGTGCACCTCTAGTGTTAAGTAGGCTAGAAAAATGTATTAGTCTAGTTGTCTATGGTAAAAAAAGAAAAAGCCATTCAATCTGCTTAGAATCGAAATCTAAATTTTAACATGTGATTATGTTGATACATAATATCACTTTGTATTTATTTGATATATGTATGTAATGCTTCTAAAGAAAACTAGAGAAATAAATGAATAATTGGTTGAAATGGTTAAGGGCCCAGCCTAGCCCGATTCGAATTTCAAAAAGATAAAAAAAAAACTAATCATTTTTTGCCACTACGTGACCGTTTTATGACAGTTTTTAATCATTTTTTGCCTCCTAAACCTCCGAAAACATTCTAAATAAGTTGTGTGGTGTATGGGGGATAGATACCAAGTAACAAAACACAAACAATTCTCGCTATATTATTTGTGATTTTAGCTCGTATTTGTTTTTTCGCAAACTCGCAAGTTCTAATCTTTCAAATCTCAATCTCATTAATTTTTAAAAGTTATATTTAAAAAATTCATAGACCTTAACCGGTTTTGGGCCTAACCCGTAGTTGAACCAGGACAGGTTACCATTAACCGGATAATTTTAACTCTAACCAGTTATCCGCCCAAAACCTCTTAACCGTGATCAACCCAGGAGTGGTTATGCCTTAACCGGTTCACGGTCCACTCTGTTTCGGTCAATAACCAAATAAGCGTGGCCCGAATCCGATTTTTTTTTACCACATCTAGTCTAAAACTCTAAACTAACCATCTCTAATCTAGATGTGAAGTTTTAGCCCACATTGATGTGGGCTGGACCCAATTTAAATGTTTAAAACCCAATCCACTTATAGAAATTTTTTGGGCTTTAATATCTGAGGCTGGGTTCTAATTCGATGGCATTATTTTACTTTTATAGTATGCTAACAATAATTTTATATAAATAATTAAAATATCAAGTAGATAAGCGTTGACTATATTAAATATCATGACGTTATTTGTACTTCATTAACAATAATCTACAAATAATCGTACTCCAAATCACCTATTTTGTCAACTAATCCAAGAAGGTCACTATGTTATTATCAAAGGCACATATAGATTTTTTAAGCTGATGACTATAAAAAACAAAAGATGGGTATCGTTCATAAGATTATCATTGATTTATTGGTTAGTTGTTTTTTACTTTTTATACGTAAGATTATATGTTCAAGTCTTTTACTACAAACCTTTTCAGAAACATAAAAAGTCTAAAGTCAAAAACAAAAAAGTTACACAGACAAGATTCAAACTCACGCTTGGTGTAATCAGAGAAATGTCATGCAAACCAAGTCTATCAAGAGAAACTTGTGTCATTATTGTAGTTTTAAAATATAAACGATTGCAAACAATAAAACGATACAGTGACAGATTTCATGGCTCTTTAATTTGTACACTATGACGGATGCACAAAACTACTACGCATGCAATCGTATAATAAAGTGGGTCATCCTTTCATAATTTATGGACGTTAGTAATTAATGTAGTTGTGAAATGATTAATAATGTGTTTATTAATTATAGTTATTAATTAATGATTGTATTTATATTTATTATTTATTTAAAAAAGAATCTTATTTATTTACTTTTAATTCGTTGTTTTATCTTTATACTTCATACTATGCATGTACATTTTTTATTAGATGTTTTTTTAACGAAATGAGAATGAGACAATGAGTTTTTAATTATTCAATAATATTATATTAAACCAAACAGTATTATTTATTCTTATCTTCATTCCCACTATTCATTCTCTAATACATACAACTAACCACCATATTTATCAAAAAGAAAACAAACTAAAGAGAGATCGGATTTTCTTTTTCTATATTGTTTCCCCTTCAATCTTATTTTTGTTTTTTTAAGACAGTAAAATATAACTAAAAGAACCAAGGAAAAATACAGATCTAGAAGGTCTGAAGCAGCAAGATGCAACTTTCAAAGATAAATCAACACACAAGAAAATACAAACAAGAGAAATATCAAGAAAAACGAACCAAGGACCCTTCCCCAACACACACAAACGAAAACCAATGAGAAAAGGAGAGCAACGGGGTACTCAATTGGGACTTTAGAGCAGAGTTGTAAGCCAATTGTTCCAAGGAATAAAATCCTTACAAGATCGTTTTGAGATCCTATCATTAACATAAACTTGGACATCGATGAACAAGACCTCTACATAACTCAACTTGTGTCGGAAAAAATACGAAATAAGATAAAATTCAAACAAAGATGGGTTGTAAACAAGTCGGAAATTACAATACTACCCAACCATTTAAACAAACGGGTTAGCCGGGTTGATCATTACTTTAAATGAGTTGAAAATCTCAATCCAACTTGCTAATTTCGGGTTTGATTAATTGATTATGTCACTTTTTGCCACACATAGTTAAAATATAAATCTCCTAAAAAACCAAACATTTTATGATATATAGCATAATTGATGAAGATACAATTACGTTTTTATCAAAATTGTATATCATATATATATATATTAAATATGAGACCAAATTATCCATTATGCATCGACTAGATACTTTTAGTGATTGGCATATTCTTAGATAACAAAGTAAATTGCGATTTTGTCTCCTTGTGGTTTGCTTTTGTCGCTCTTGGTTCCTATAAAAAAATTTATTACATAAATAATCTTGTGATACGTGAAAGTGTTCGATTTTGATCTCTATGTCTAATCATTGTTAGTTTTCATCCATTAATTAACGGTATATATATATATATATATATATATATGAAAAAACAACAATCTGGTGGTCTGTTTGCCTGTTTGGTAGCAACCAAGAAACACTTCTCGATTTTGCTTGTTTTGGTTGGCGGATAAAGGTATCAATTTTGAACATCATTAAGGGAAGACAACGAAGCGAAATAACGAGTTTAAATAGGTTAAGATTCTTGAGGCTTGGATAGATTTTTTATTTAAACATTGATTCTTAATTTCTTCTTGGGTTTTTCTTTTAATTAGGTTTTGATTGTTTAAGTTTTCATTTTTAGTTTGAGTTTCAATGTTAAACCTCGATTTTGAACTTCTATCCAAATCAAGATTTTCATTGTGTTCAAAGTAGGAGTACAGTTGTGTTCATACATGTTTTCGATTTTGAACCTAGATGTTGGTTTGCTAGTGTATGAATGGTGAGGAAGGGAATAGAAAATAGAAGAATGATGGTGAGAATGGGAGATGCAAAAGAAGGGGGTTAGGCCTCGAATGGTGGTGGTTGTTGTTAGTCCCAAAAAGAAAGGGAAACCTAAGAACAAGTATTATAGAAGGTGAGTTGAATACAATACTAAATAATCTTTAATTTAATTGTATTATTGATTTTTCAAAATGAATTACACATAGAAAAACAGGTTGTTGCGGAAAAATAACAACTAAAATTATCCTAACAACTTAAACACCTAAAGAAAGAAGAACAAAATACACTTAACACAATTAGAAGAAAAATGATGATCTTTTTAGAGATTTGGAAACCTTCTGAGCTATTTGGTATGTGGACTGAAGAAGGTTTCCTAACAATACGGAGCTATTTGCCGATTTTTTTCCGAATCGACAAATAGCTTAGTATTCTTAGGAAACCTTCTTCAGTATTTTTTTCCCCAACAATTATCAACAGTGATAGGGTTTCGAAGATGAGGTTCCAACAACGATCGAAAAAACAATGGGGTTTTGACGGTGATTGGAGCAACAGTGGGGTTCTAGGCACAATCATGGAGCATTGTAAAAAATGATATCCTGAAAATTGAAACCCAGACCAACATATCGATACCCAAAAAAGTGGTAGGGATCATACTGGGAACAAATGGAGTAAAGGTTTTGATAAGTTGTGAGGAGAAAGGGCTTGTTGGTCATAATTGCAAAGGCTTCGAAATAGGGGAAAGGTTGGGTTTGTTTTTGAGTAAATCATGTTTTTTAACAGAAAATTAGATTAAAACGTAAAATGATCATGATACCTTTAACGTGACACATTTTTTAAAAGTTGTTAGTAGATAGTAACAAAAATTGTAGAAACTAAAAATGAGAAAAACAACAAATCGCAAGGACCAAAATTGTAATTTACTCTGGACAATATTATGCTAAAAAGTCAATGAAATTCGGAGGATATAATATTTAGAATGCATGAATCTTGCAATATTCAATATTTTATATTTTTGCTTCATTTTCTATGTTTTGCCATTTTCGAGTTTTGACTTTTTTCTTTAGCGGACCTCTCAACAACAATTATAACATGAAAATATGGAACTCAAAATTATTTACATTACGCTGATACATATTAAAAGTAAATATGTTTGTCATTCTAATAAACTTTTATGTAAAAATCAAACCCTTTTTAACCTTTTATCAATCAATAAAACTTTAAAAATCCATCGAAAAAGTGGAATTAGGCTAAAAACATATCTAACAACTTCGCATACCTTTAATGCTTAAAGGTGACCCCACTGGGAAATTCTTTTTGGATCCGCCATTACCAACAACTTAGACTGATTCGACCTCAATGAACTTAATATGTCTATGGCTTCTTATATTGTATTGTAGCACTATTGTCATGCTAAATGAATCATACACATAAAAGAACATTTTTTCATATGAATAACACTAAAACACAATAATATATTTGCAATATGCTAACATAGTTTAATTCAAAATAAAACGCATAGGATGCTTAACCTCTTTAGAATATCGTACATATAACACACATTGGTTTTTTGGATAAATATTTTTTCGTGTATAAATATACATCTCACTTAAAGCATATGAAATTCAACAAATATTTGATCGAACCAAATTGTCCCTCCTAGAAAGTCAATGTGACCCCTACACAACTTAAAGCTAGCTTCGAGACTTACTTCCACCGAATGTGACATTAGACGACTTGCTTGCCCTTGACTAACAGGCATTACTGAATATATGGATGTTGCAAATCATCAATCTTAATGTTTTGCTTTTTTCGACTGTCTTTTTAGTAGACCTTCCATCAACAATCATAACGTACAACTAATATCTTTTATATATTCTTTTTCAATGTTTAATGTTATATTTTATCATTTTGTGAACGAAAAATATTAAAATATAGACATTTTATGAATATCTGAAATTTTATAAATGTATTTGAATGAGAAAGTAAGCTTTCATGTTTAGTTGACTTGTGTGAATGAAAAATAATTATGTTTTAGTTGGCAATTAAATTGATAAACAAAGATGCAAAATATTCTTCTTGTAATATATTAAAAAGGAAAAATAGATTAACTATTAATATATTAAATTGATCATAGTCGTAGTGTCGTACGGTTAAGAGAGAATAGGACGATGGGATTTGGATTTGTTTTGCAATTGTAAATCTCAAATGGACACATCAAATATACATTATATCAAACTTACTTCTTTTATATGAAATATTTTTAATAAACACAAGAAATTTTGCTCGAAAATTGTATCACAAATAGTATTTCACGATGACAAAAAACTAATTGTATGTTTAGCGTAAAATGAACCATATATTGTAGATGGATAACTCTTATATAAAAAAGAATATCAGTTTTAGATCAAAACGTCATAATTTGATCTCAAATTATTGTTTTTTGTCTTAAAAAAGACGTAAATAAATAGTGTTAAACCGATTTTATTATCGTACTATTAATCACATGAAAATCGTGAAAATTTTATTGTACGCTATAACATAATATGTTAGTCAATGAAAGCATTTATCTGCTATATCTAATATGTTATCTGTATTTAGACTGTTTTTGCTCACTAATTGTTCATAAAAATATAAGTTGTCGTCAATGAATAGAAAAATCGTTTTCACTGATACAATTTTATATAGAATTAATTTATGTAGAAGTAAAAATCATGACACCATAAAATTTCAAAAAAGTCAAATCTTAAGATACAATTATAATATACAAATAGACAAAAAAAAAACACATTTTATAATTGTTAAAGATGTCTTAAAACTTTATACAATCATCCACTTGTCATCGTCTCTCGTATAATAAATACTTTTTTTCCTTAAAATTGTGAATATTTACTACTATAATTTAATAAAAGATCCGTAACAAAAAATTTATCGCTAAAAATCTGAAGTTTATTCTTAAGCAAAAGAAACATTACCGTTAGTTGATAAACATATGTTGCTAATTTAAATATTTGGTTCAAAAACCCACAAAACATATCATACAAGTGTTAACATAATTACTTCTCTAAAATTTTGGTAAAATTTTTTAGTTTAAATATTTTGTATACAAGGTGAAGTTCAAATAGAAACTTAAATTTGCTTGCAAACATGAATACAACTAAAAGTATCATGTGTCCTATTTAGCTCATATTCAATCTGAATAATAAAAGATTATTCATTCAAATGATAAAAAGTTTGGCAAACCATATAAATTATATCAACTTATAGTACATTTATAACTTAGACAAAAAGTTAATTACTCAAATAATATATTCCTAAAGGGCTCTCGTTCAATGGATCAAAGGTACGGTCTAAAATAACAGACTGATGACTCTAGTACTGTTTATTTATTCTCATTGCTTAAAATTCAATATTACAAATTAAATAGATTGTGAATAAGTACAACTTATTAAAGCTATAAGTTTAAAATCATGTAACTGACTATAAATACATATAATCAAATATAGGATAAACATATCATTTTAAATATAAAAAATAAGATGTAATCACCATAATCATTGAAATATAATAAAATAAATAATTATTATCTTTAAAAAATTATATTAATATAAACCAAAAATAAATTACTTTGTTAACTTAAATTATAACAGTAAAGTTGAATTAAAAAATTTACATAAAAAATAGAACTTTTAAATAGTTATGTGTGTTATTAATATCGATATATTTTTCTTAATTTTGTATGATATCTTTAAATTTATATTTTATTTAAAAATAAAAACATTATCAATTTCTAAAAGGGGATACTACACCAAAATGTATCCAACAATCCCCAAAAATCTATTGTGTGTATCAATCTACCAAAAATGCTTTTTAATGTATCAAACTTTAGTTTTTCTTCTATTGTGTTACAAAATGACTTGTAATTTTGGTAAACTGATACACACAATAGAAGAAAAAATAAAGTTTGATACATTAAAAAAAAGTTTGATACATTAAAAAACATTTTTGGTAGTTGGATACATACAATAGACTTTTGGGGATAGTTTAATACATTTCGGAGAACTATCCCCTTTCTAAAAACCATATAAAAAATCATATTATAGTATTAATAAAGACAAAAAATGAATTATAACATTTATAATCAAGATGTATTTCATTGCTTTATGCAACTACACTTCTAATATAGTCATAACATAGTTTCAATATTTTTTTATTGATGGTTGACTTTGTAGATTAGTGGTTGCATTAGTAGATCTAAGAATTATTCCAGGGGATTTATATTTTAGGGTATAGTTCTTCGAAATGTATTAAACTATCCCAAAAATCTATTGTGTGTATCCAACTACCAAAAATGCTATTGTGTGTATCAAAGTTTATTTTTTTTGCTATTGTGTTACAAAATGACTTGTAATTTTGGTAAACTGATACGCACAATAGAGAGAAAAAATAAAGTTTGATACATTAAAAAAAAGTTTGATACATTAAAAAACATTTTTGGTAGTTGGATACACACAATAGATTTTTGGGGATAGTTTAATACATTTCGGAGAACTATCCCCTATATTTTAATACACTTGCTCAATTCATTTTGAAAGTAGGAATTTTTTGGGTTATAAAATGTGTAAATGAGGAATTTTGAGTAGTAATACTATAAATTTGAGACTTTTTACATTAAAAATATTATCTTAGATGAAGGTATTCGTGTTTGGATGGCGGCTTAAGATTAGCCTCATGAAAACTTTATATTTCTGAGGAGGTTCTATGCTCTCTAATGGAACTTTAGCTTTAGCTGGCATCGGTTTTTTGCTTGGTGGGCCGGGAATGCTCGGGTTATCAATTTATCCGGCAAAAGAGACATCAATTAAAAACCAAATTTCTTGAAATCAACAAAAAAAGGGAGGAAAAACTATTAAAAATAACTAAAAACAAAAAAAACTTTTAAAAATGATGAAATTCAACTAAAAATACATCAAACTTAAACCTAAGACGTAATCACTTGTCTTACTTATAATTTTGATTCCATTTCTGAAAATGTATTTTAATAACTAAATCAACACAACTAGCTTTTTTTTCGAACCAATGTCACATGATCAAAACGTAACTTTATGATTTTCTTTTATCTATTTTAAATGTACAACTATTCTATAAAAATCCTAAATTCACCATTGCTAGAACTTTAATTTGCAGATTAGCAGTTGGTTTTTTAATTTAAAACTAATGCAAGTTTTTCTAATCAAGTTTATCAAGTTAAGTTGGTGATCGCTTTCACAAAGTACAACACTTTGTCGGATCTAAACATTTATTTATAGGTTTATATTATTAAAGCACTTTTTTATCTTTATATTTTAGTAACTAGAGTAAATTACATTTTTAATCCCTATAGTTTGTTAAAAAAGTTATTTATTATCATTTTCATCTTTATAATTTATAAATTCTTTAATATTTTTGTTCTTATGAGCTAAATTGATTGTTATTTTTTGTCCTTATGATTTATAGTCCATTTTTATTTTAGTCCCTCATACTTTAAAAGAATTATTCAATTAGAGATGAAATTATAAAAAAAAAGAAATTGGACAAAATATGGAATATGGAAGTCGGTAATATATATTAATTTTTTTAAAATTTACTCTTATATTTCCAATCCATCAACTTTACACTTATATGCAAGACACATGAAAGAGTTATCGGATAAACCTTAACTTCTGTTTCTAGAAGGGACCAAAATCAAACATACTTGCATAACACAAGGGTTTTATTGTAATAAATGTTTTATATAAGCCAAAATTGCAATTTAACTACTCTAATATTTATTAGCAACTTGCTTTTATTTATTTAATATCCATCAATACCATCTTAATCTACCGTACAAATCTAATCTCTATATATCTAAAAACCTCAAGACCACCAAAGTACACCAAAAGTACAACAAACAAAGAAGCCATGGCTGCTTTCAACTTCAAAATTACCAATAATACCCTTCTAAAACTCATCATTTTCATAGCTTTCTTCTCCACCCAAACCCTAGCTCAATGTGAAGAAGAAACCAACAACTCTTGCAACAACAAATCGAAAGCTCTGCCGTTGAAGCTCATCGGCATTGCCACGATCCTCGTGACCAGCGTCATCGGGGTCTCGCTCCCGCTCGTCACCCGATCGGTCCCGGCCCTCGATCCCGACCGGAGCCTCTTCGTGATCGTGAAAGCGTTCGCCTCGGGAATCATCCTGGCCACCGGGTTCATGCACGTCTTGCCGGACTCGTTCGACATGTTGAGGTCGAGTTGTTTGTCGGATAACCCGTGGCATAAGTTTCCGTTCACGGGGTTCGTGGCCATGTTGTCGGCCGTTTTTACGCTCATGGTGGATTCGATGGCGACTAGTGTGTATACGAAGAAGAATAACGCGGTCTCGGCGGAAGGTGGCGGTGAGGTGGGCGGCGGCGGCGGAGACCAGGAGATGGCGGTGGCGGCTGGCGGTGGACGGGTGGTGCATGGACACCATCATAGCCACCACCATGGGACTCAAAAGGGTCCGATTGGTGCACAATTACTACGCTATCGCGTTGTTGCCATGGTCAGTGAGACCACAAAATAACACCTCAACTTTATAACAAAACACTATGAATGCCTAAAAATATCGATGTTTAAATATTTGTTTTTTAGGAGGTTTGAAGTCTGATTTCACATCTAAAAAAATAAGAGGTGGATGGTCGTGCACCTCTTAAAATTTCAAAGGAGAGTAACATATTTTCAGATCTTTTATTTTAAATATAAAACAAATAGTCTTATAGTCTGCAAACCTTTTAATTTTTAAACTTAGGAGGTTTTAATAGGCACTAAAAAAGTAGGAGGTTTTAATAGGCACTAAAAAAAACATCTCCTTTTTTTGGAAGGCACAGCGGCATAGAACCAACGAACTACCACGAAAATATACACACGCACGCCTCCCCGGCGGTATTAGGCATCCAAGGGCTGCCCACTAATTCACCGTTGTCCTGGCCCAGCTTGCGCTGGACCTAGAGCCCAACCACAGTCCTTGACTGGGCTGGGGATGGCCCAGTCTATGACTGGACAAGCCCAAGAACTGGGTACTCCTCAATTCTCATGCCCTCAAATTGACTCCCCTTGGATTATTCAAACCTGGGTAGACTGGGATATACCATCCACAGTGTCCCCTTGGGATGTTACTGCTCTTAGGAATACCAACTAAGCTAGATATGAGTTGTAAAAAAAAACATCCCCTTAGTATTATTTATTTGTCAAACACATCTTACAAAAACAACATGGTATCAAGTGATCACAAGTCTAACATTTAATTTAATAAAAAAAACTCAAAATTTAGTTATTGTTTTTGTTTGAAGTTTTAAGGTTCTTAATTAGATGTATATATATACGTGTGTGTATGTATAGGTGTTGGAGCTTGGAATAGTGGCCCATTCGATCGTAATTGGACTAGGTGTTGGAGCATCAAACGACGTTTGCACAATCAAACCGTTGATTGCAGCTCTTTGTTTCCATCAAATGTTTGAAGGCATGGGTCTTGGTGGTTGCATCTTACAGGTATACAAAATTTTAATCTGTTAGAGTTTCATATCAGTTACACGATCGTTAATTCATTTTACTCAGAAAAATAGAAATTGACGTAAATTAATTTTACATAAATCCTTTAATCGATGATTCTGATTGCAATAAAGTAATGATATCGGTTTAATGAATTTGCAGGCCGAATACAAGATGATGAAGAAAGTGGCGATGGTGTTTTTCTTCTCGATAACGACCCCATTTGGGATTGCGTTAGGGATCGGTTGTCAAAGACGTACAAAGAGAATAGCCCAAGCGCGTTGATCACCGTGGGATTGCTCAACGCGTCTTCGGCTGGTCTCCTAATCTACATGGCTATGGTGGATCTTCTTGCGGCTGATTTTATGGGTCCGAAACTTCAAGGGAGCATTAAGCTTCAAGTTAAGTCGTACATCGCGGTCTTGCTAGGAGCGGGAGGGATGTCTTTAATGGCCAAATGGGCTTAAAAGTTAACAACTTAACCATCAAAATCCAAGTTATCCTTTATTTTGGTTTTAAAAGTCGTATGTCATGATGTATCTAAGTTTAATTGTAGTTGCTATCGATTTGTATAACTTAAGGCCACGACATTAATTGTTGCTTAAATTCTTTGACATTAAGCTTAACAATCAATGTGTATGCAATGTTTTGTTTTGTGTAAATTTCGGGATTTAGGGTGGTTGTATTGTATGATTAAAAGAAGATCCTGGGTCAATTGTGTTAGAATTTTATATCGGTTGGATTTTGATCTCTATATTTCAATATAAGTTGGAATATTTCTTTCTTCCTTCTAGTAATTTTCGCAAAGTAATCTAACGAGGCCTTAAGTTATATGTTATTAGAATGATATCCTATAGGTAAGAGTAACTCGAATTTGTTATAGATAGAATTTTTAATAAAATACTATACATAAGGGTGTAAAATATAAAATAAAAACATAAGAAAATATAGAACAAATTATTTCCTATGTATTTTTTATATTTAATAAAATGATTAAATACAAAAATATTCAATATTATACTCATTTTAAAGGTATTGTCGGGATGATTATAATGGTATAATTTGTTAAGAAGAAAATGAATTTTTTGAATACATTTTAATCAATATAAGATTATTCATCTTAATTTGATAAGGATATAAAATGAAAAAAGAAAGAAAGAAGGGATTAAAATTAAATTAAGCAACTAATTACAAGGATATGAAGTGTAACTTATAACTTAAAATTGATTTAAACTAGTGGCAAAACCACGCGTTGCGCGGTAGCGTGAGTAACTCGTTAGAAGTATGCAGATTGTCACTTTCGTTTGTTGCATTTGGCAAACATTAAAATTTATTATAACCTTTTATATACACATTTTCATTTCTAATTTACTCTTTCTATCAATGTGGAACAACTTACACAACATTAATACTCCACCAATTCACAAAAACCAATTTAATAAAAAAAATTAAGAAAATAAAAAAAACATCAATGGAGGATTCTTATTGATTTTATGGTTCTTCATTTATATATTTATATTGATTGATTTTGATTATTTCATATAAATTTAGTTTAAATAAACAAAAATGAAACGTTTAATTATATACATAACATGTTGTCGTGTAAATAAAACATAACTACTTAATAAAAAATGTATCAAATTAGAATGAACATTATAAAATCAAAGATATATAAGAATAATAAAAATTGTCATCAATGATTTTTAATAAGTTACATGTGTTTATTTAAATTTTTTTATAATAACATGTTCATATCAACATAAAGATTGTTATGTAAATAAAAATAAATAAAAATGTTTTTAATTATATTGGTTGTAAATAACCTATATAGTTAATGATACTAATTTTATTTATTAACAAATGAATTTTTTTTATATACTATTGATTTTTGTTTAAAAGATAAACAAAAAAAGATACTAATTTGACAGTTCCTTATTAAATCATGTCTTAATTGTTACTTTTATATATGTATAATAAATATGCATTAACGATCATTTTAAAAAAAAAGTACATACGTAACTAATTTAAAATGAAAAAGAATGTGTGACCACAACAAAAATTAATGAACTGCGAGGTGTGATTATGTCCAATAGTCGTTTGCAAATCTCTGTCTTTGAAGTGACTACGAAAGAAATTTCATTGACCACCATCTCAATATTAGCTTACAAAAAGAAAAAGTAGTTATATACATATGAGAAAGAAAATGGAACATGACAATTGCTTGCAAAGAGATTTCTCTATCTTTGGATTGACTATGAAAGAAATTTCATTAATCACCATTTCAATATTAGCCTACAAAAAGAAAATGTGTTATATACATATATGAGAAAGAAAAGGGAACATAGAAGGAAAAATTTAAAGAAGGCGTAAGTACAAAAAACTGAAGTATCAAATGAAATTCCATTAACCAACATTTCAATATTATCTTGGGAAAAGAAAAAGGAACATAGAAAGAAAAACAAAGAAGACATAAGTACAAAAAATGAGATCAAATGAAAAAGATGTCCCTCATGCGGCTTTCCCTCGCCATGAGTACCTCCTTCGTCGATTCTAGTCGTGTAGAAAAATATGGATTCATGATGGAGCTCTATAATTCATGGGGTAGAAGAATATTATCAAATTACAATGGGGGATAATCACTAACCGAATCAATATATTGAACAATACCAAGGTTAGAACCTTTCCAAAAACAATACCAATGTTCCATCATTGGGAAAAACAAAAAAAAATATTACAAACAAAAGTATACAAAAAAACTTTAAAATCCTAATAAAAAAGTAAAGAGATGCATACCTCTATTAGTTTCTCAAAGTTTATGTGAAAAAGGTTAACCATCAAAAATGGACATGGTGAATTGATGACAAATCATAATTTATAGTATAAAATGGTTGGGAGATGAAGAGTGGGAAAGGAAAATGAAGAGATGGTATTTAAATACAAACATAAGTACCAATTAATCATGGGGTAATTAGTGTTGCAATTAGAAAAAAAATGTAAAAAAGAGAATAAATGAGGAAAAAGATAAATGTATTTCTAGCTTTTAGAGGATACCACCTCATTGTTGGTGGTTCTTCCTTTAATATATATAAACTAGTGTTGTGCACCGCGCGTTGCGCGGTGGTAAAAATCATTTTTTTGAATATTTTAGCAAAATTTACCATTTGATGGATATTTGATTCGAGATACATTCATATAAAATAAAAATGAAATGTTTAACTATTACATTAAATGTTTTGTTATGTGAACAAAAGATAGCTATCTAACCAAATAAATGGATCGAAATTTAGATGAACATTCAAGACACATCTTATTCTTTATATACTCACTTAAACCTCTTACTTTTCACATTTTCAACAATTAATCGTTTAAAAGAATTTATTACAATTAATCATTTAATGAATACTTTGTTATCATCGTGTCATGTTATCATCTAAAAGTTTTTCCTTTATATATTGATATTTTGATTTTTTCATATAAATTTAGTTTATATATAACTAAATTGAAGTGTTCAACTATTACATGACATGTTTTGTAATGTAAACAAAATATAACTATTTAATCCAAAAATGGATTAAAATTAGGATGAGCATTCATTGAATTCAATTTTATATATCAAGTAAAAAATAAAATATTTTCAATTACATAAAATATTTTATCATGTAAATAAAAAATTAACTATGAAACCCAAAAAATGAACAAAGGTTGGATGAACATTCAAACCATATCTTACCATTTATATAATTACTACTACTTTTTTCATTTTGCCACCAAGGTGGGACAAAAAAGATTTCACAACAATCCAAACAATTGGTGAATGTTTTGCTTCGCATAGTGTCACCTCAACTCTCCTAGTTGTTACTTTTATATTAGATTTAATCATAGTTTTGATTTATAGGTATTGTTAGCTTACAAAAAAAAGAAATAGATTTATATGTTTATCCTTTAATTTATATATCGATGTTAAAATCATTATATATTAATTGATATCATTTCACAAAAGTTTTCATTTATAAACATTGTTAGCTCAAAAAATATATGTTTTTATGTTGATTATTTAATTGTTTATATAATCATTAAACAATTGTTTGAAATCGTTTTGAAAAAAAAAACTGATATAAAACTAACTTGTTTAAATATTAAAATTGGTGTAGCCATATTTAGCTAACACCATTTCACATATTCTGACAACACAATTAAACTCATTATATACACATCTTCATTTCTTACCGTTTTCATCTTCCTATCAATGTGGGACAATCAAAACATTATTAATATTCAATTTATCCATTAACTTCAACCTTTTTTAGAAAGGAAAAAAAAATCAAAAGTTTTTAAAAGTTATCATCTAAAAGCTTATTTAATCAAAAAATGAATTAAATTTAGGATGAACGTTGATTGAATTCAAAGTTATATCAAATAAAAAATAAGATATTTACATTTACATGAAATATTTTATCATGTAAATAAAAAATTAACTATCAAACCCAAAAAATGATTAAAGGTTGAATGAATATTCAAACCATATTTTGTTCTTTATATAATCACTTCTAATTCAAACTTTTTACTTTTGCCACAAATGTGGAATAAAAAAGATAAAATGAACTATCAAACCCAAAAAATGGTCAAAAGTAAACCATATCTTGTTCCTTATATAATCACTTCTACTTTCAACTTTTTACTTTTGCCACCAATGTGAGACAAAAAAAGAAAAAATTAACTAATCATCAAACCTAGAAAAGGATCAAAGATTGAATGTTCATTCAAACCATATCTTGTTTCTTATATAATCACTCATACTTCCAACTTTTTACTTTTGCTATCAATGTGGAACAAAAAAGATTTCACAACAATCCAAACAATTGGTGAAAACTTGTTTCTCATGGCAACACTATTCAACCCATTATATACACATCCAATTTTTATTTTTTTCATCTTCCAACCAATGTGGGGCAACCAAAACACCATTAACCTTTCATCTAATCACCAACTACAACCATTTGTAAAAAAAATCAAAATTTTAAGAAATTAGAAAAATAACAATGAAACTCTTTCATTATGCCAAGTTCTATTATGCGATCCAAACCACAAAACAAACACACATGAAATTACGGTGCTATCAATCCTAAAAATTACGTACATAAAATCCTTATCTTAGATCATAAGCCAAATGGTGATCATAAACATAATCTTACCTTATAACCGCAAAATCCCAAAACGAAACCTGACAAATCTGAATACATTGACAATTTGAGTGATTTGTGTTCAAATAACCTACATAAATATCTGTAGAAGCAAACTAAACTGTCAACAACAAATTAATATGTATAAATTAGAAAATACCAAAGAAAGTAATTGAGACATGTGATGGAGAGGGGGAGGGAGAGAAGACTTTACCTTATTACCAAAATATAGGATTTGATGGATGTGTTTGATGTAAATAGTTGGTATATATATATATATATATATATATATATATATATATATAGAGTAACATGTGTTTCATAACTTAATGGATGGTAAATGAAAAGTTTGAAGGATGAATGAAAAGGTGGTCATTTTAAATGAATTTGATTAAGAAATAAATGGAAATAATGAAGAAACAAATCAAAAGTTGGAGGTTAAATTTGGTGTTGGGGGTTAAAATTAGGTTTGCAAATTTAAAAAAAACTCCCTAGTTAATAATGAATTAGACATGTTCCATAGAGAGGTAGAAAGGTCTATAACATATTCAATATAAGAAAATTCAAAAATTTGAGAAAAAAGAAAGAAGGCATTCTAGGCATTAGAAGATGCCACCTCATCAACTTTGGTTTTTCCTTTTAATATATATATTGATGATTTACAAAAATGGAATCTTGGAGGAGGAGAGATAAAAGTGGCATGCTTTTTAGGTTTGTACAGTGTGCTATTATCTTAAAATTCAAGATTAACCGTTATTGCCCTTTTATAATAGTAGTATAGATAAGCTAGTTTTTGCCAAAACACAATTTGTTTATCATCTAACTTATTAGCTACTAGTGTTAAGAGCGCGCGTTGCGCGCGGTGATCAAAATTCATGTTAAGAATATTTATAAATAAACGAATTAAATTTTTATTTTAATATTTATAATGATGAAATTTGAATATGTGAAAACTATTATTCCAATTTAACTTATAGAGATTGGTTTTGTTATGGACTAAGTAAACTTAACATTAAGGTTTAAAGAAATTGTTTGTTAGAAAAGTGTTAATTCATTTGAGCCAAGCATCACTTGTTAGAAAAGAATGAGAAAACCGAAACCGAACCATTTCACCCTAGTTTAATTCCAACCATGTTTATAAAAAATTTAAACCTATTTCAGTATGATGAAACTTAACTTATTTTAAGATTGAAGAATAAATGAACAAACCTCATGGTCTTAAGTGATCATCATTTGTTTTGTTTTCAATTGTACACTATAATTTTTTTCATTTAGTTGGTTTTAATTACAATCATGGTTAAAGATTTCTAAACCTTACATCTCTCAAATTACCATCTACCCATCAATATGGGATGATGAAGTTCAACATTCTTTTAAGAATACTCTATATGCATTGTGTCTTTTCAAAATCTTTTGGTTGTTCTTTTAGTATGAATTACATCATCCTTTCATATATACATTTTTTCTTTATCTATCTTACCAATATGGACTAAGTATCATTCAACTCTTATGTATCTTACCAATATGGACCAAGTAAACTTAACATTTCAAGGTTTAAAGAAATTGTCTGTTAAAAAAGTGTTAACTCATTTGAGCCAAACATCACTTGTTAGAAAAGAATGAGTTCTCTCTTTCATATACATAATTTATTCTTTTAGTTTTCTTTATTGTATCATTATGGGATGAGTAAAGTTAACCATATTTCAAAATTTAAAGAGAACTTTTTGTAACAAAAAAAATGTTACTCATTTGAGCCAACAACATGATTTCCTACAAAAAAAAAAAAAAAACTGACTTTTTTCTTTTCATATACCATCTTTTAACTATCAATCTTTTTTTATCTTATTAATGTTGGATAAGTAGATTATCCATGTCTCAAAATTTAAAAGAAAACATCTTGTAAAAAAAGTGTTTGCTTATTTGAGTTAACAACATGATTTGGTACCAAAGAATGTGTTCATTCTTTTATTTAAGCATTTTCAACTTTCAACTTTCCATCTTCCTACATGATATATTAATTGATTGATATCACATTACTTTTAATTGATAGATTATGTAAAGAAAATTCAAATGAAAATATATGTTTAAATAACCATAAAATAAAGAACAATTTGTTATTAAAAAGTATTTTGTACATTCATTTATTTTATATAAAGTGAAAATAAAATATTAAACCATTACATGAAATGTTTAGTTATGTAAATGAAGCATAACTATATAAACCAATATTGAATCATAATTTGAATGAACATTTAAGTCATATCTTATCATTTATAAAACTTTGATAATATTAGTTGATTTACATGCTTATAAAACTTCAACTTCTCACATGTAACACTAAAAATACATTAAGATATACATCAAACAATAATTGAACATAAAAATGTAGATTTACGATGTTTTGTGAGTAACAATGTAATCTTTGAATAAACAATATACACAATACGTTTTTTGCATGGTGGTTATGCTCCTGAGAGAAAAAAAATACAAAAAAAATGAGAATTAAGGTATAATACATCATGAAACTATAAATAGAACAAAATCAAGAATAGATTGAAATTATAAGAGTATTTAAATGAAAGAAACTTACATGTTGTGATGTATATGTGTACCGTGGTGATGAAGTTTTGATGCTCTTATGCATACTTGACGATCTTTAAAACTTGTTTCCACCCCCACTTACTACAAAACGCATAACATAAAAATCATATGAAGTCAACATAATTTTAAAGAGCTTAACCATAAAGAAAAATCCATACCATCGTATGATCTTTTAGTAAGAAAAAATGTGTTAGAAAGAAAGAATGTGAGGTAGGTTATTGTATGATAAAGAATTGAAAACCCTAACATTTTCTAACAAAAACCAAAAACCACTTGTGCTTAAATAAGATAAATGGATGATTAACTTGAAATAAATGAAGGGAAAATGAATGGTTAGTAACTTAAAGAAGAATAAATAAATTATTAATTAACATAAATGCAATAAATTATATGATTAATTATCTTAAATAAAATTAAAATGATTTAATAGATAGAACATTTAATGTCGCAATTAATAAATGATTAAAGAGTAATTAATAAATTAAGAAAATTGATTTAGGAGAAAATAAAAATAAAACAAAAATTGAGAAAAAATGAGGTGATGCCACGTGGCAATGCCATGTTTGAGCTTTATATATCAATCAACAGCTAGCTTATCAACTAGTTTGCCGAACATAGCCTAAAACTATAAAACTAATCAGCATTTATAATGATATATTTGTAAACAAACATTTTCTCTTTCCTAAAATTATTTTTTCCCTTTCTTTCTTTACCATCAATTTCTTTTATTATAGTTTCTTTTCATAATAGATAACACAAAGTTATAGTAAGACATAGCTAAATTTTGATAATTTCTTTTCTAAATTCAACGAGTCTAAGAAAGCTCTTTCTTGCAAGTTCCCTCTTACACACATTATAAGCAAAACTTATTTTTCATAATTTTACACTAAAGAGGTTGAAATAACAACAAATTCCGAACAAAGTATAATCACCATGGATACACAGATGACATAATTCTATTTAAACTAGTCGTGTATCTATATATACCATGAATACAAATTTATCATATAAACCAAGAATGGTATAGTATTGCAATTTCTTCAATAAAACCCCAACTACGACCCTTGCTCGTGGCTTCTTCGTTTCGTTGGTACTTCGTACACCTCCGACTTGAGCTTTCCTCTACCCTTCGCTCATTTCGATCCAAAAGTCCAACACTTAACTCGAAGGTCAGTGAATTCATTTTATCTTTCATAAATCATGTCGTTAAGTAGTTGAACTTGATAGCAATAATATCCACTTCGTATTTATTGATTAACAATTATAAGAGTTTTCCTGAGTAAGAGTCCTTTATGAGCAACAAGTTCTTTATCTTTCTTGGAGACAAAATTGGTAATTCGAATGATGCAAATCCTGAATATGATACGTGCCAATGCCGATTCTCGCCCCCGTCTTTATTAATTTGTTGTGGTGCTCTAAGACACTCGCACAAGGGACAGTTTTGAGTGTTGAAAAAAAAAACACTCTTTTCACATATGAAACATCACTGCATTTTAAAATGAATTTGGTGTTGAATGGTATTAATTAAGAGCCTTTTGTGATATGGTGCAAAATGAAATAGGATGGTTTTGAAATTGTTTAACAACTAGTTATCAAGAGCCCCGGACTTCGTACCGGGTTATAAACTGTAATAGATTTTATCATTAGTAGTAACATGGATTCATATAACATATAAATTTTATACATATGTTGTCAAGCGAAGATTAATATGACGGACTTTATGCATTGTGTTGTGTATTGAACTATATGCTTACAATAAAAAAAAAAGAGTTATCCATTGCAGCTGATGTCTATTTTACTTGGCTGTTAGCATGTAGATAACGTGTGTGTATGGGTTGGGCACTACATAGTGGTGAACCCGAGTTCGAGCCCTAGGTGACGCATTCTGGAGGTATGGAGGCTTCAACCCCGGGCTGCATGCTTTAGCAGTCGGGCTTCGGCCCAAAAATTGCCGAGGATTAATCTGGGTCCAATATGGTCTGGGATACCTCTTCCAAAACGTGTGTGTATGGGGGGGGGGGGGGACGAAAAACGTTATAAATATCAAACCGCAGAGACAAAGTCGTACTTTCTTCTTATACTTTACTATTCATCTTCGTGTCAAATGCTAGTATATATAATATAATGAATGTGTAAAATTAAAAATAGAAAACTATAAAGTTAAAAAAAATTGAAATACGTTTAAAATACATATATAATCGTAGTATATATGGTATATAATAAAATAATTACATCAAAAACTATTCAATATTAATTAGGCTCGTTTCGAACGTATCGACGATACGATTATAATGATGTAATTTATTAAAATTAAAACGTATTTTTAACATATTTTAATCAATATTCGATATATCGTAGTATATATGGTATATAATAAAATAATAACATCAAAAAATATTCAATATTAGGCTCGTTTCGAACGTATCGACGATACGATTATAATGGATTGTTAAAATTAAAACGTACTACGTACTTTTTTAACATATTTCAATCAATATTCGATATATGACTAAAACGTAAAATGAAATATAAAAAACTAAAAAGTATAAAATGAATATATCGAACTTGTCACGTTTTATCATTGTATGTACTCAACTTATAAACTTATCATTGTATGTATCGAACTTGCTAGACTTGCCATTGTATGTATCCAACTTTATCAAAACCTATCATTGAATGTATTCTACTTGTAACGAAAGTGTATCGAACTTGAGGTTTTGATAAAGTTAGATACATACAATGGCAATTTTAGAAAGTTCAATACATACAATGGTAAGTTTATAAGTTGAGTACATACAATGATAAAACGTAACAAGTTCGATACATACCCATGTAATTAACCCTTTATTAAAATATATATATATATATATATATATATATGGGTTTACTTCACGAAAGTGTATCCAATTTGTCACGAAAAGTTATTGTATGTATTGTACTTTCATTTTTACCATTTGACATATCAAAGTTTAAGAAATGGTCATTGTATGTATCCAACTTTATCAAATCCTATCATATAATGTATCTAACTTGTCATGAAAGTGTATCCAAATTGTCACAAAATACATTAAATGGTAGGTTTTGATAGTTTGATACGCCAAATGGTAAAAATGAAAGTACAATACATACAATAACTTTTCATGACAAGTTGGATACACTTTCGTGAAGTAAACCCTATATATATTATTAACTCCCATCCTAATCGTCTTCGTCTTCGATCAACGCCCAACAGCCCCAACCAACGCCGACTACTCCCTTCTAATCGCCGTTGAGCATTCATTATTTTTTTGATCGGTTGAGAACAAGTAGGTAGCTATTTTTTTTAATAGTTCTTGTGTTGTTTGATTGTTAATTTCACTGATGAGTGATAATGCATTGGATTATAAAATGAGTAAATTCTCTATCGTTCTTTTTGATCTGGATTCGCTGTAACTAGTGTTCTTAATAGGAGTGACGATGCATTTGCATTCATCTACGTAAAGAAATAAACAAATCTTTTTAATCACTTTCTACAAGTAAGTAGCATAATGCAAGCAACCATAAAGGGAGCTAGGTGGTTTGATTTCCTCAATGTTATATGCTTGGATAAAGAAACATATGGCTTTCCTTATTTTGTTACTAATTCTGCGTGAGAATCATGGCCCTAGTATACTTGTTATTTTCCTGCTTTTAGTTTTGAGAATTTATTCTATCACTTCAAATACATTTTCCATTAAGGGGCCGTTTACTTCTTATTTTAGATAACGGTCTAAAATATTTAATATTAGACTCAGTTTGAAGATATTATCAAGACAATTATAATGGTCTAATTTTTGTTTGAGATATCTACTTAACATATATGATATGGGTCTCTTCAAAGTGTCGTTTAGATGGCTTTGCCCAACAACCAAGGGCAGATTTACATGTGTTATTAGGGATGGTTGGGCCTCACTAGAAAATGGAAAAAAAAAATCTTATGTAAAAATCAAACCTTTTTAACCTTTTATCAATCAATAAAACTTTAAAAATCCATCGAAATTGTGGAATTAAGCTAAAAACATATCTAATAGATAATATATACATATAGAGTCGAATTTAAACGATATCTACTTAAATAACACGGATATAAAAAGAAAGCATGCATATCTCATTTTGAAATGTTTCATAAGTCCCCTTGTTCTTGTTAGTGACACTTTAAACTTCTTTCCTTTTGTTCTTGTGCCTTTAATCGGTTTCTTGAGTATGCTATATTGTTTAGGTCCAAAATTGAGGTGTTACAGTTGTAGTTTTCTTTATATACATTATAACTTTTATGGATTAAAAAATGTGTTTTTTAAAATAAATAATAAATTATACTGAATCATATTGCATGTAGCAAAAAAGATTATAACAAATATTAGATTTGATCATTTAAAAAGAGAAAACGCTATATATATATAAAGAGAAAAAGATTATAACTAATATTAGATTTGATCCTAAAGTTCGTACATTTCTCATCGAACAGTTGATAACCGCTTCACACCGAATCCAAGCCTTACTCCGTCTATTTTAGTATTGCCGAATAGGCAAAGGATCGTATGTGAAAAGGCTTTAAAATGAGAAAGGTAATAAGAAATGTGGACATTTGATCGATTTGGGGGTTAGAACATGATCACCGGCGGCGGCGACGGTGGTGGTGGTGAAGAGGTGGGTGAAGTGAATAATTATAAATGAATGATGTCAATCAAAAGTAGAGCATGAGTTAACACTTTCTTTCTAAGAGAAGGAGGATGATCTTTAAAAAGGGTTTGGATGCCCATTTTGCATCAAATGAACCACCGCGTTTCTTTCTTGTTTGAATCTTTATGATGTGGGTGTTGAAGATTATAGCAAAGATTGGATCTTTGTTATTGTGAAAAAAGTGAAAGAGTGTAGGGTTTTGGATTTTGAAGAAACAGAAAGCAAAAAGCAAAAACAATATACAAAGAAGTTTCTTGCCAACTAATTTGTTAGAAAGTAAAACCAATGGTGGTGAGAGAAATGAGAAAAAGTTGTGTTCCAATTCTTATTGGGCCATGTGTACTTTTTTGATATTTCCATTACCAACTATTTTTATAATGTTTATAATATATTTTATAAAGTGCATGTATATCAAAGTTTTAGAATCTATTTTGTTAATAGCATTCAACAATAGTAATTTTCTACTAAAATGAGCTTTTTACATATATGAGTAAGTTTCAAACAAAAATGCCAACTATTTTATACAAGATGTTGTCTTGTAACCAAAGTCTCTATGCCAACTATTTCATTTAAAATTTCGTAACTCAAGTTCCTATGCTAACTCAAGATTAGGTAACCCAAAGTCTCTTATTCCTCGTCGTCTTTGTCTTCATCCTCTTCTTCAAACATGTCGACCGGAACAACTTCTTTGGCTGGTTGAGCAGGTCCTAAAGAAAACAAAGACGAATTTTTATATACATTTAATCGGAAAAAAGGAAAAAGAAAGAAAGAAAGAAAAGGATAATGGAGATGTACTGCTTCGAAGATACTGATCAATTGACCACACGAACATGGTGGTTTCGTTAACAATGGTGACCAATTCCGCTAGGAGATGCATCTTCAACACCAAGTTCCAGAGATGCATCCTCATTTTTTCCTAAAAAAACATTTAAAAACCAAGAGTATGAGTAGACATTCAATTCAGTGTTATTTTCACATTCAACTTCTATTCTGAGTTTTATGATATATATATATATATAGAGAGAGAGAGAGAGAGAGAGAGAGAGAGAGCATTCTAACCTCTATTATCTCCGAGTATTCCCTCCAAATCTTCAACATCTTGATCTTCAAGAAGATGGTCATCAAGACAACTTTCCACATGCATTCCCAATTTCTTGTTTTCCTAAAAGAAAAAAACACATTTAAAGATGATTATAGCAGAGCAAAACAGAGCGCACACACACACAGAGAGAGAAAGAGAGAGAGGAGGGTTTTGGGTTCTATTTTCAAAATTGGTTAGTCTGTTTATAGTTTTGTGTAGCTTGTTTATAGTTTGTGTGTCTTACTCTCAGACCGTTGGAGATCGATCTTGGATCAAAATGAGTAATTTTCGTTATTATTATTTTTTCCCTCTTACCCAATAGAAATAATAAACTTAAATCATAAGCTCTATTTTCAAATATGCAAATCTGTATTTTTTTTCCCTTCAAATTACTACTCTTTTATACGTTATACCAAGGGATGAAAATGTCCTTTTATTGAACAAAAACTAAGAAAAAAAGGTTTTTGGTATGTATTTATAAGCAAGGGATTGGGCGGATGGCCCGGTGGGCCCTGCGTTTTCAATTTAAAGAGATAATAAAATGGAATATTCCACGGCGGATGGCCCGGTGGCGCTGCATTTTCAATTTGAAGGGATAATAAGATGGAATATTCCACGAGATATTCCTTGGGGTGTTTTTTTTGTATTTAAAATGATTTTTAGTTAATGTTTTATCATCCTTGAAATGAAATATAATGCTTTTTATTTTACACTATTATATTTAAAATTTTCACCTTTTGGTTTTGGTTTAGGTTTTGATTTTGAAAAAATCAACATTTGTGTGTCATAAATAACATCCATATATATATATATATAGAGAGAGAGAAATGCTTAATTGAAAAGTACTAAAAAATTACGAAGTAGAGAAATGATTTCCACCAAAAACATGTTTTTCACACCAAAAACCTTTCTTATTTTATTATGGAGTATCACACCAAAAACCTTTTTTTTTCTTAGTTTTTGTTCAATAAAAGCGCATTTTCATCCCTTGGTATAATGTTAAAAGAGTAGTAATTTGAAGGGAAAAAAAAGTTCAGACTTTGAAAATGGAGCTTATGATTTTAGTTTATTATTAGTATTGGGTAAGAGAGAAAAAAAAATAATAATAACGAAAATTACTCATTTTGATCCAAGATCGATCTCCAACGGTCTAAGAGCAAGACACACAAAACTATAAACAGACCACACAAAACTATAAACAAACTTAACCAAATCTATATATATATATAAAGCTCAAACATGGCATTGCCATGTGGCATTTTCTCCTTTTTTCTAATTTTTACAATTTTCAATTTTATTTTTACATTAAATTTTCAATTGTTTCATAATGTGATTTTTTATTTCATTTATTAAGGTCATTATTTAAAACATAAATGTTTCAAACCTCAACTCCAAATCTTTCACCTCCTTCTATTTAATTTATCAAGAAAAATAACTCCAAACCATTCATCTTACATTACAACTATATAACTCCAAACCTTCCTATTCCAAGGTTGTTGACAACAACCTTATTTGGAAGAATATCATTGTGGAAATCATGGATGTTACCAACAATATTTAAAACATAAATGTTTCAAACCTCAACTCCAAATCTTTCACCTCCTTCTATTTAATTCATCAAGAAAAATAACTCCAAACCATTCATCTTACATTACAACTATATAACTCCAAACCTTCCTATTCCAAGGTTGTTGACAACAACCTTATTTGGAAGAATATCATTGTGGAAATCATGGATGTTACCAACAACATAAAAGTGAATTACATCTTCCAAGGTTAAACATTGAAACACTTTTATTGAATCCTCAATGTGTCATTTTGCTTTCTCAAAAGTGTCTCTTACTAATCTCCTCTTCTATATATCCATCACCTTATGTATGACTCATATCATATCGGTTTCCAAGTTTATGTGCGAGAATACCCTATCTTCACTTTATGTGTTCAATATTCAGGTTTGTTTATAGAAGACTAATTTAGGTATGTATTATGTATTTTTATTTTTATTTTTGAGATTTTTTCATTTTTATACCTCATATCTTATATATTTTTTTGTACATATTCCATTTGAAACATGGGGTTTGTTATTTGCAACCATTTTAGAGTATTGATGGCAACAAGGTTCGATGATGGAATCTTAATACTATTACAATCGATATATAATCTCAATTAACTTCAACATGTTGTTTTCAATGGTTATTTTTATCTTTTTCAAGTATTATTCGAGAAGACTAATCCGGGTATGTATTCATTTTGACTTTTGTTGAGATTTTAATATTTTGACTTTTATATTTTCCTTAATTTTTTTCCAGTGATGAAACAAAGATTCGTTTTTTTTGCAGGACTAAGATTCAATGATAGAATCTTGAAAATATTACAACATATGATGTAACATTAAAAACCTTGAACATGTGATTGTCGATGGTTATTTTTAAAATTTTCAAGTATCTTTCGAGAAACTAATCAAAGTATGCATTTCATTTTATTTTTTACTTCTATTGATATTTTAAAGTTTTCTTTTATATTTCGTCCTCTATATTTTTCTTAAGGTTTGTATATTAACAAAAGTAATCAAAAAATTTATTGGTTAATATTTAAATACATCTAACTTAACATCAACTTAAAAATTAACATATTAGTTGTACTAAATAAGATTTACCGATAAGTATTTAGATAAACTTGCTTACATTAATTTGTAACTTATAAACTTGTATTGATAAAAATTAATATTTGTATTGATGATCAATTTAATATATATGTTCATGTTATTTATAAACTAAGTTTTGGTTTGTACTTTTTACACAATTTTAGTTATGTATCGTTTAAGTGCATATTTTTTTTCTTAATCAATAAATTCAACAAAGATACGTTTTTTGGCAAAAGAATGAAGATACGTTATGTTTCAAATAAAATAAACCTAATGAAGATTATCTAATTATAAAAACAATGGATAAATTTATCCATGCACCCATTGATAATGTGATTAATGATTATGTGAGAAGAAGAATTAAGTTGAGAAAGTAAGAAAGGATTTGGACCCTTAATAACATTCGATAACTTGCATTCTCATTGGAATCCAACCTTCGTCATTGTTATATATTATGTACACCTATTAAAATTAGACTAATTCAATTCTACCAACTTAATTAATAATATGCTAACAATCAATCAATATATTAAAACAAAAACACAAGAAGATGACATGACACAATAAGGTTCAAATATTGATCAGATTGTGACTTCTTGATTGTCCCACATTAATATGTAAAAGGAAAATGTTAGAATTAAAAATGATTATGTAGTAGCTTGAATAGTTGTCCAATATTATATGAAAGCATCTCGATTTTGTAACAATGATTTTGGACAAATGCAACGACCGACAATGGCAATATACATATTATTTAAAAAAATTACTTGCACTACCGCGCAACGCGCGGTTACGACACTAGTTTTAAAATAGAACCCAAAACCCTCATCTCTCTCTCTCTCTCTTTATCTCTGTGTGTGTGCTCTGTTTTGCTCTACTATGGCGGCAGGTATGAATTCCGCCATTTTTTTCTTTTTCTTCTTCCTTAATTCCATCTTTGTTTTTAGAATACTTACCCATTGAATTCCAGAAAACCCCAATTCCCCTCAACATCATCATCTTGGTGATGAATCCAATGTTAATCAACACCTTACTAACAAGAAAACCATACGTTTGAATTTCTTTTTTTCTTATCATAAAACCCAAAAAACAATGTGAACTCATGGTTGGCTTTTATGTTCATGAAGATCTTGATGATGAATCCAATGTTGATCGACACCTTGATGATGAATCCAATGTTAATCAACACCTTGCTAACAAGAAAACCACAAGTTTGAATTTCTTTTTTTCTTATCATAAAACCCAGAAAACAATGTGAACTCATGGTTGGCTTTTAATTGACATGTTCAAGAGATCTTGATGATGAATCCAATGTTGATCAACACCTTGCTAATAAGGAAACCACAGGTTTGAATTTCTTTTATGTTTTTTCTATCATAAAACCCCAAAAAGAATCTTAACTCATGGTCTTTAATTGGGGTTTTCATGAAAAGATGTTCAAGAAGATGATCAAGAAGAAGTAGAAGTGATAAGAGATAAGAGAAGTCTGAATTTTATTTCTGTTTTTTCTATCATAAAATCCTGAAAAGAATGTCAACTCATGGTCTTTAATTGGGGCTTTTCATGATCAAGGAGATGATCAAGAAGAAGTAATCAAGAGAGGTTTGAATTTTATTCATGTTTTTTCTATTATAAAACCCTGAAAAGAATGTCTACTCATCATCTTTAAATGTGTTTTTTTCTTTTAGGAAAACAAGAAATCGGGAATGCATCTGTGGAAAGTTGTCTTGATGACCATCTTCTTGAAGATCAATATGTTGAAGATTTGAAGGGAATACTCGGAGATAATTGAGGTTAGAATGTGTTCTCTCTCTCTCTCTCTCTCTCTCTCTCTCTCTCTCTCTCTCTCTCTCTCTCTCTCTCTCTCTCTCTTCTTTTCTATCATAAAACCTTGAAAAGAATGTCAACTGATCATCTTTAAATGTGTTTTTTTTTCTTTTAGGAAAACAAGAAATTGGGAATGCATGTGGAAAGTTGTCTTGATGACCATCTTCTTGAAGATCAAGATGTTGAAGATTTGGAGGGAATAATCGGAGATAATAGAGGTTAGAATGTTCTCTCTCTCTCTCTCTTCAACAGTCTGAAATTAAGACCACACACACAACACAAATCTATATAAACAGACTAATTTGAAAAACAAAACCCAAACCCCAAACACCTCTCTCTCTCTCTCTCTCTCCCAACGGTTTGAAATTAAGACCGACCACACACACAACACAAACCTATATTAACAGACTATATTGAAAAACAAAAAAACCCAAACCCTAAACCCCTCTCTCTATCTCTCTCTCTAAACCCGTGTTCTACTCTCTCTCTCTCTCTCTCTCTCTCTACAATGGATGCTAATGAACCCAAGGCTACTGATCAACATGAGAAATCCACAGGTTTAAATAAATAACTGTTTTCATTTTTGTGAAATGTGTATGAGATTGATCTTTAATTGAAATGGGAAATTGATGTTATTTTTTGAGTCTATTTGGTTTAATTGGTAGGATTTTGATTTTGAATTTGGTTGATGAACGATTTTGGTGTTGTAGAATTCTGCTTTTTATTTGTTTTAATTTTGATTTTGAATTTGGTTGATGAACAATTTTGGTGTTATTAAAATCTGGTTGATTTTGAATTTGGTTGATGAACGATTTTGGTGTTATTAAGATCTGGTTGATTTTGAATTTGGTTGATGAACGATTTTGGTGTTATTAAAATTTGTTTGATTTTGAATTTGGTTGATGAACGATTTTGAATTTGTTAAACTTGGATTTAAATATCTAACTTATATTTTGTTGTTCTCTTATCTGGCAGTTGCACCCCCGTGGAATATTCCGTTTTATTTGAAAAAACCCCAAACCCCCCTCTCTCTCTCTCCCTCTCGCTCTCCCTCTCGCTCTCGCTCTCTCCCCCTCTCTCTTTCTCTCTCTCTCTCTCTCTCAACGGTCTGAAATTAAGACCACACACACACACACAACACAACCCTATATAAACCGACTAATTTGAAAAACAAAACCCAAACCCCAAACACCTCTCTCTCTCTCTCTCTCTCTCTCTCCACCAACGGTCTGAAATTAAGACCGACCACACACACACAAAACAAACCTATATTAATAGACTAATTTGAAAAACAAAAAAACCCAAACACCAAACCCCCCTCTTTATCTCTATCTCTCTCTCTAAACCCCTGTTCTGCTCTCTCTCTCTCTCTCTAGAATGGATGCTAATGAACCCAAGGCTGCTGATCAACATGAGAAATCCACATGTTTAAATCAAAAACTGTTTTCATTTCTGTGAAATATGTATGAGATTGATCTTTGATTGAAATGGGAAATTGATGTTATTTTTTGAGTCTATTTGGTTTAATTGGTAGGGTTTTGATTTTGAATTTGGTTGATGAATGATTTTGGTGTTGTGGATTTCTGCTTTTTATTTGTTTTAATTTTGATTTTGAATTTGGTTGATGAATGTTTCACTCGAAATATACGTGTTTTTATATCGAAAATCAAACTTAATTAATAACCGCAAGCGTACGGTATCGTAACGTAGCATACGGGTCGAACACGGGGAGGAAATGGGTAAAGCATAGAGTTGCATCTTTGATTCGTAAGTTATGCGGATTTCCGGTTTTGCAAAGATAGATTTCTACGCTACTCAACAAAACGAATTTTATCTAAGTAAGAACAATCAATCAAAGGGACAATCTAAACTAAGTACAACTAACGACTATCTACTATCTACAAATAATGAGGGAAATGAAACAAATCTTTGGATGATTCTAAAATAGGTGGACTAAGAAAAGTCTAACTATAACAAACAACGAATTAGGAAGCTACACTTCTTAACATCGAGGTTCGGAAACCTTATTATGTCGAATCAAGAGAATTTCCGGGGCAAAGAACATCCACATTTCTTCCGAAATGAAGGATTAGTTCTTGACAAAACTTGGTTACTTCCGTACCGATTCTATCAAGAACTATGCTCGGAATAAAATCCTATTGACGTTCGATGCTTATTCCCATAGCATGATATCAATATTTGGTCAATTTGAACTAAATCACTACCGAACTTTCGTTCGACTAGCAATTGTTTGGAAAACGAATTGGACATGAGTGAACCGACTTAGTCGTGTTAACTTCCGTTAACTAACTTAGGTCAAATCCATCCACACACAATTTAGTCGAGAAAACGATCAATTAACCAAACTTGATTCTACATAATATGATTCCAATCTCTACTTCAAGATTTGCATCAATCTAATTCAAACTAGAACAAATCACTTAAACCTAATTCTATACCTAAAATGAAACCACAATACAACTATCAAACATGAATGATAACCTAAACATACAATGAATGAAATCAACAATCTAAAATGATAAGAACAATTAGAAAACTTAGATCTATATATTCTATGAACAAATTGAAGCTTCCTAATCCTAAAACATACAAATTCATAATTCCACATGCAATCAAATCCTACAAACTTGAATGAATCAAAATCAAACACATGCAACATCATCTAATAGAATCAATTCAACTAAAAACACAAGAGGTGCAGAAAAATGAAACAATCAAACTTAAGAAAGCAATTTGAATTAAATCAACAAAGCAACACAATCAAACTATCAAATCTACAATCTATTAATCAAAAATAGCATGAATTCAACAAGATAGAAAAGGAGGAGATACAATTACTATCAATGGAGGATGAATCTTCAGAGAATTTGGAAATTCATGGCAATTTCAATCCCCAAATCAAGCAAGCTCTCAAACTCCATTAAAGCTTTCCAAAACCTAGATCTAGATCTATCTAACTACCACTTAACTACTTGGAAAATGTTCAAATCCAGTCTCCTCCCAAAATCCACGTGCAAAACAAGTATTAAAAGGAGTACACAAAGACCAAAATTCCCTAGGGCAACAAAAATTCGTGGGACAGATTGCGTCGCTAGCGATCGCTAGCCTGTCTAGCTAGCGATCGCTAGCTAGCTGATATTCTCAAAGTCTTGTTTTTCATCAATGCTTGTAACCACCGTCTTCACTCTCCGATCCCGAGCTTCTTCCTGCGTTCTCTCCGTCCATCCCATCGTCACTCACATCTCCTATCTTGCCGTCTCGATCCTCCTCGTCTCCACCTCGCGTATCGCCACCGTTTTCACCGAGTCCCTATACAAATGAGCTCAAAACACCCAATTACGTACCAATAGCAAAATACTCGCACTTTAAACGGGAAAAATGCAAAATAAGGAAAAAGATGCATGAACTAATTAAACTAAGAAAGAAAATAACCTATCTAATGCATGAAAAAGGTGTAAAATAAATGCAAAACAAAATACCCACAAGCTATTCTTTCTTGTCCCCAAGAAAGTACCACTAGGATCGACTCAAAAAGAAAAACAAGGCACACACAAACAAAAGCCGACAATCTCCACGAAGTTTAAACAAAATAGAACTAACCTTCAATAAACATGCTCAAATAAGTTAGCTTTCCGTATCAAATTACAATAGATCACAACAAGCTAAGATCGTTATTCGAAAGGATTCTCAAGTACCAAAGTGCTCAAACTTTTACAAACCGAATTAACAAAACACAAACATATATCACCTAAGATTTCGCTAAACTTCATAACCACTAAGGGAAGGGCGGTGATCAAACTCGGACGGATACTCACGTTATCGCTCTAAACACTCATGTGTATAAAGGGTTAGTGTATACTCTCAAAACCTTCCCAATCAAATGCACTTTTGACGCGTTTGACATGATTCTTGAACCTAATTATTCTAATAAATCGCATAAAAGTGAGGACTTTTTGGGTTGGCTACGGGTTAGGGTGATTCGGGAAATGATAAAGGCTTTATAAGTGGTTTATGGGTTGATTATTCAAAAAAAAAATTTCGGTTTACACACTTAGGTCAACTCCTAAAGCACATGGATCAAACTTATTGGAATGCAAACTACACTAATCTATCTTTTACTCTATTTTTCTTCTTTTTTTTCTCATATGCTTTTTGCTTTATTTTTTTTCTTCTTCTTCTTTTTTTTCTTTTCATATATTTTTTTTTCTCTTTTTGCTTTTCTTTTTTTTTCTCTTTTTTTTCACCACCCACAAGCTATGCTTGTTTTAGGGGTTTACTATCTATCTAATACAACTAATGTCTAATCCAAAGTACCTTTCGGAAATTAACTAAGTGTGCATTTTCTTGGGTTAAAGGGGTTGAAAAAGAAAAAGATTAAGGCTTTGGCTCAAAGAGGGTAACAAAGGGAAAAATTAAATTTTTTTTCAAAGGATAAGGAAATGAAGGCCTCTATGCAACCTATAAGAACTTAGATTAAGAACTATGTCAAATGCCTAAAGACACAACTCAACGGGAAGTACACGCAAGAAGCGAAAGTTGGGATTGATTATGAACGTGTCAATCCAAGGCTCAAATCCTCACTAGGTTAGTCCATCCGAGCGTCACAAATTTGATGTAGGGGGGCTACGAAAGTGAAGCTAGTCCTAGGGTCGACATGAAATGTAATGCTAATCGGTAAACGCAAGTGACAAACTAAGGCACAAGAGAATTTCCTAACTAAAACAATCCTCACAAGTAGTAATGAATTGTAATAACATACAAGAAGGCCTCTTATTCAATCATGTCTTAAAAGATAAGCACTTATTTTGCTAAACAAAGTGGAGAATGTCAAAAATAGAATAGAAAAATAAAAAATTCAAATAAAATGGAACAAAAGAGACACAATATACAATGCAAAAACACACAATAAAATAAAGAAAACACACAACAATGAAAAAATAACCTAAAAACTAAAGATACCCACCCACAAGCAAATCGGAGCATAGTCCTCGATGCTCAAAGGTGAGGTGAATGCAATGCATGAATCCTAAATGCAAACCTAAAATGCAAAGAGAAAAGAAAAAGAAAAAGTGTGAGAGCTAAGAACCACCGGACCCACCGGCCCCATCATGATGATCGTGATACCCATGATAGCCATGAAAATTGTAAAACCCATGCAAAGATTGTTGCATGCCTCGGATAAGAGCATTGGCATCATTGAGGGCATTGGTGTTATCGGCGATGGCTTGGGTGTTTTGATCCACCCGGGTACTCAAATCATTGAAACGTGCTACAAAATCAAAGTCCTCGGGGTAGTTAGGGACTTGGTGTTGTGCGGGAGAAGGAGGTACAACACCATGATCGGGAGGATAAGACCAATTAGTGTTCTCGACATTGGTGCCTTCGGGATTCGGCAAATAGGAATGATGCTCAAAAGTGTTCCCAAATCGCCAAGAATAACGATTACCCGCGGTACGGATCATGTGCATATGTTGAAGAGCGGCAATGCAAAGAGAGTCTACACCATGAGCCTTTTCGAGGGTATCATCAACTTAAAGATTATGATGACAATGGTCTATGAGATAAGTAATAAGACCACCGCACACGATGATACCCCCGGCTTGTTGCCGTTCAAACTTGTGTGCAATAAAGGCTCCTACATCTAAATGAAGAGTACCGGGGTTGATAATGGCATAAAGGAAATTGAGCTCACTACTTAAGACCGTACCGGCATCGTGGCGGCCAAGAATGGTCGAGGTCAAGATTCGATGAGCAATACGAAGGAGTGGGTGAAGGACATGCGTAGCCTTGGCACCTTGTGCAGAATAGCGGAACAAGACGACCGGAAATAGTGCCCCAAAAATCGGATTGATTAAAATCAATATCCGGATCCTCGGACGGTTGAAGGGCACCCGGTTGAGTCACACATCCAAAGATGCGTGAAATGTCCGCAAAAGATAATGAGTACTCTCGGCTTTTGTGACGGAAGAAAATGATGCGACGCGGCATATTGGCGCGAAAACTCGAGAGGAACTCAAGAGTGGTCTGACGGTACGTGTAAGCATGCACGGTAAAAAGTCCAAGACATCCTATATTGGCTAAAAGAGTACGAATACCGTCGGTGATACCGAGGTATTGAAGGGCAAACGGATCAACGAATTTAGTGGCCTCGATGCCCCGACGCATTAACTTATCGTAGTGATTACGTTGGGCATCGTTTTTAAAGGTAAAGCCCAGAACGATAGGATTTGGTGGTTGTGCGGATCCGGAAGCTTGTTCCTTTTGTGTTCGTGCGTGCTTACTGCCCGTAGCGGTAGTCTTAAAGCGCTTAGACATGCTAGTGTGTGAAATTGGACAAATGTGATGTGTACAAAGACAAAATAAGGGGTGACACCACCCACAAGCAATTCCACACAATAAGTCCCAAATAAGCACAATCAAACACTTAAAACTAGCAATTACACTACTATTAAGTACTATAAAGCAAAAACAACTAGTTAAAAGGTAGGGATTATGGAAGGAATATACCAAACACTTTGAAAGATGCAAAAGTGGTGAAGATTGAGTGCTTTGCTTGTAATCCTGGTTAAATCAACCTCCAAAACCCGAAAGAAACCCAAAATCAAGTGAATGTGAATGAAAAGTTGAAGCTTTTAGTGGGTTTGAAAAATTGGGGAAAAAGGTTGAAAGTGGAAGAAAGTGGTGAAAAGGGGTGAAATTGGGGTTTTAGATGGTGGAGATGATGAATAATGGAGGTTTGGGAGTGAATGGTGGTGAATTCCGGCGAGTTCACCGGCGAAAAATGGTGGACGGAGGTGGTACTTTTCGGCAGAAAACGAGAGGAAAAAGAAGGGTGTGAGGCTAGGGTTTGAGTGAAGAAAAAAGAAAGAATAAAAGAGGTTAAAACCCGATGCTAGCGATCGCTAGCTGTGAGCCCTAGCGATCGCTAGGTGCGATGAGTGCTCGCGGTCGAGAGGGTGTTCGGGAGCTAGGTCAGAAGTATGGGTTTTTCGACTAGCGATCGCTAGCCTGATGCCCTAGAGATCGCTAACACCTGTTTTTTTTAATCATAGAAATAGGAGTAAAAATTTAAAAAAAAAAGAAAAAGAAAAATGAAAATGAAAATGAAAAAATAAATAAATAAAGAATTGACGGAAGAGGGAGAATGGCTCGTTTACCGTCTTGAGCTTGACCAAGAATTATAAAAGAGAGAGAAGAGAATTGCTCGGCGGTGGAAAGTCAAAGGAGTGACTTTAGGACCCACCACTTTGCGGAGGTGCGGGAATTGGAATGGAGACGGGGCTCGGGATCGGAGTGCCGGCACGATAAAGTTTGAGCCTTTGACCGTTTACCTTAAAAACTCGGGAATCGCAAGACACCTCGACGGCTCCGTACGGAAAGACGCGGACAACGGTGAACGTACCCGACCATCTAGTTCGGAATTTTCCGGGAAAAAGTTTGACACGCGAATTGTAAAGGAGAACAAGATCTCCTTCTCGGAATTCTCGACGGACTATACGATTATCATGCCATCTCTTCGTTTTTTCTTTGAAAATACGCGAACTCTCGTAGGCATCTAATCGTATCTCATCTAACTCACTCAATTGCAAAAGACGACGCTCCGCCGCATCTTTATAATCAAAATTCAAGGCTTTGACCGCCCAAAAAGCGCGGTGTTCGAGTTTGACTGGGAGGTGACATGCTTTACCGTATACAAGCCGGTAAGGAGAAGTTCCAATCGGAGTTTTAAACGCGGTCCTATACGCCCAAAGCGCATCATCAAGTTTAATTGACCAATCCTTCCGCGATGAGGCTACGGTTTTCTCAAGAATGGTTTTCAACTCACGATTTGAAATTTCAACTTGTCCGCTCGTTTGAGGATGATACGGAAGACCGACCCGGTGTTGAACACCGTACTTTTTCAATAAAGATTCGAACTTTGACTCGATGAAGTGACTTCCACCGTCACTAATGATGATCCTAGGTACGCCGAAACGAGGAAAGATGTTACGCTTAAGGAATTTAGAGACAACCCGAGAATCGTTTGTAGGTGAGGCAATGGCCTCGACCCACTTGGATACGTAATCTACGGCGACAAGGATATAACGATTCGAGTAACTCGACGGAAATGGGCCCATGAAGTCGATGCCCCACATATCAAATAATTCGACCTCGAGGAAGTAATTGAGGGGCATTTCGTGACGACGCGAGATGTTACCGGTGCGTTGACACCGATCGCATTTTCGCACAAAGATATCGGCGTCACGAAAGAGAGATGGCCAATAGAAACCCGATTGAAGTACCTTAGCCACGGTCTTACCCGAAGCCGCATGTCCACCGCAAGGTAAGGTGTGACAATGGGCTAAGATAGAATCGGTTTCTTCCATCGGTACACAACGCCGAATAATAGAATCGGAACAAGAACGATACAAGTGAGGGTCATCCCAAAAATAGAACTTGGCGTCATGCAAAAATTTCTTACGTTGGTGCGAACTAAAATCATGAGGAATGATACCACACGCAAGATAATTGACTAGATCGGCATACCAAGGCGCAACACTAGAAGAGACGGATAAAAGATGGTCGTCGGGAAGAGAGTCGTTAATAGGAGGATAAGAAGGAGATGAGCCTAGTTCTAATCGCGAGAGATGGTCGGCTACGGAGTTCTCGGATCCGGGTTTATCATTGATCTCGAGATCGAATTCTTGTAAAAGCAAGATCCATCGAATCAATCTAGGCTTAGCATCCTTCTTATTCATCAAGTACCTAAGAGCGGCATGGTCGGAGTAAACGATAACTTTCGAGCCTACGAGATATGTTCGGAATTTTTCTATACCATAAACTACCGCTAAAAGCTCCTTTTCCCTGGTCGAGTAGTTAAGTTGGGCCGGGTCCAAGGTCTTACTAGCGTAATGAATAGCATGCACCTTGCCGTCTTTTCTTTGTCCTAGCACGGCCCCTATGGCATAATCGCTCGCATCACACATTAATTCGAAAGGAAGGGACCAATCCGGGGGTTGAATGATCGGAGCCGAAGTTAGCTCTTTCTTAAGTCGTTCAAATGCATGAAGGCACGAATCATTAAAAACAAAAGGGACGTCTTTGGATAATAGCTCGGTCAAAGGGCGTGCGATTTTCGAAAAGTCTTTGATAAAACGTCGGTAAAAACCGGCGTGCCCAAGGAAGCTACGCACCCCTTTGACATTCGTCGGGGGTGGTAGACCTTCGATGACGGCTATTTTAGCCCAGTCAACTTCGATACCTCGACTCGATACAATATGCCCAAGAACAACTCCTTCGGTGACCATGAAGTGACATTTCTCCCAATTAAGGACGAGATGCACTTCTTGGCATCGATGGAGAATTTTAGAGAGGTTAACGAGACAATTATCAAAATCCGATCCGTGTACCGAAAAATCGTCCATAAATACCTCCATTGATTTTTCAATATAGTTCGAGAAAATAGCCATCATGCACCGTTGAAAGGTCGCCGGTGCATTACATAGTCCAAACGGCATACACCGATAGGCGAATGTGCCGTATGGACATGTAAAGGTGGTTTTTTCTTGATCATTCGGGTGGACCGGAATTTGTAAAAATCCCGAGTAACCGTCTAAATAAAAAAAATAAGAGTGCTTTGCAAGACGTTCTAGCATTTGATCGATGAAAGGTAAAGGAAAATGATCTTTCCGAGTGGCTAAATTAAGTTTTCTATAGTCAATGCACATTCGCCACCCGGTGACCGGTCTAGTTGAAATTAACTCGCCCCTATCGTTTTTAATGACCGTCATACCCCCCTTCTTGGGAACTACTTGAACCGGGCTTACCCATGGACTATCGGAGATAGGATAGATAATGCCCGATTTAAGTAGTTTCAAAACTTCTTTTTGAACAACTTCTTTCATGTTAGGGTTAAGCCGACGTTGGTGCTCTATTGAAGATGCATGTTCATCATTTAATAAGATTCTATGAGTGCAAAAAGAAGGGCTTATTCCCTTAATGTCATCTATCGAATACGCTAAAACGCTACGATGCTTCCTAAGGACACATAGCAACTTATCAAGTTGAGAAGATGATAAAGATGAACTAACAATAACCGGATAAGTACTATCATCACCTAGAAATGCATATTTCAAGTTAGGAGGAAGAGCTTTGAGTTCTACCTTCGGTGGAGCCGCAATTTCATCCTCCTTCGTAGCCGGAATCGGCTCGACCGCTACCTTCTTCGTGAACGGCTCGCTAGCATCAAATATTTCCTCAATGACTCGCACATCCTCCTCATCCACCAAGATCTCCTCGGAGAAGATGGTTTCCAATGCATCGGCAATTTGGATATCATCCATGGAAGGTGGTAGACCCATTGACTTGCGCAACTCAAACTCAACCTTCTCTTTTCCCACATTAAGAGATAGCTTCCCGTGCTTAACGTCAATGATCGCACCGGTGGTAGCTAGGAAGGGACGACCAAGTATGATCGGGGTGTTAGCATCCTCTATCATCTCCAATACCACGAAATCGCAAGGGATGATAAAGCTTCCAACTTGAAGTGGTAGATCTTCCAAAACCCCACCGGATACTTAATCGAACGGTCCGCAAGTTGGAGTGAGATGTTTGTAGCTTTCAAATCTCCCATATGCACTTTGTTAGCAATTGCAAGGGGCATTAAACTCACGCTAGCTCCCAAATCACACAATGCCCGATGGATAGATAAACCATAAATGGAACACGGAATCGAAAAGCTTCCCGGATCGCCCAACTTCTCGGGACTCACGGTGGTTATGAGCGCGCTACATTCTTCGGATAGGATGATTCTACTTCGACGTTTGGTAGAGATAAGATCTTTGAGAAACTTCGCATAGGTCGGGATTTCGGTTATCGCATCCATGAAAGGGATATTGATGTGCAATTTCTTCATCATTTCCAAAAACTTCCCAAGCTTAGCTTCCAATTTAGCCTTAGCCAAGCGAGTCGGAAAAGGAACATTCGGGACTTGCATAGGCTTTTTGACCAAGTTCTCAACCGGTGGATTACCCATTTGAACAACATTCTCCCCTTCTTTAGCCTTAGACACGCCTCCATTACCACCATGTGAAACCACATTCCTTGTCTTCCTCTCAACTTCCTTTAGAGTCTTACCATCCCGCAACGTGATCGCATTCATTTGAGCCCTTGGATTAGGCTCCGGTTGACCCGTAATTGACCTTGAGGCCTTACCGAATTGGCGATTTGTTGAGCCAATTGCGCGATTTGCGTCTCTATCATCTTGTTATGGGTAGACATCACTTCAAGACGGGTAGTGACTTGCGTTAAAGAATTTTGGAAGTAGTCGTTCTTTTGGTTTTGTTGCGCAATTTGAGTCTCGAGAAGCGACTCAAGATAGGACCTTTGTGGGGGTGGTTGAAGTGGTTTGTTTGGAGAAGGTGGTGGAGGTGCACGGGGTTGGTATTGGGGTTGAGGTTGAGGAGGGTAATGTTGGGTTTTTATGGGTATCCTTGGATCAAACTGACTCGAAGGTTAGCCCGGATCTCAAAAACCTCACTGGTTTAATAGACCCTATAGGTTTAACAAACAAACTGATAAAACCTATATGATCAAATACACACTGTTTCGATCTTATCATGCGGAAGCGATAAAGTTAAAAACCCTTAAATGCTCATTGATCTTTAATCGTTCCAGTTTAATTAATTCTAATGGTTTAGATGATTTACCTGGATTGCTCGAGAACTAGTCCACCGGTGATCGACCAACGAATGTTCTTCTAGTTGAACCGGATGAAATCCCGAAGACTGGAAACCGAAACTGGAATCCGAATGGGGTCGGCGGCTCCGGCTAGAGGGAGGAGAGAGGAGAGAGAGAGGAGAGAGAAACTGAAACTGATTTTTAGCTGGCTAAAAACTTCTTGTTTTCCTTAACCCATAAGCCTTATTTATATAGAGGAAAAAACACAGTTTGAATAGGATTCAGTTTCCATATAATAATTATCTCAAATCTTTTCCCTTTTTAATTACTGGAAAAGAATTTGCTTATGATAATTATAATTATATATATATATATTTATCTAATATATATTACTTATTAATTAACTATTATATATTTATTTTATCTAATAAATATATAATATAACTAATTAATTAATAACCCTCTGACTTTGGTAATTCTGACTGAAAATACCCAATTGATTTATAATTCACTATTATAAATCCTAACTCTCCATTTCTAGGTTTCATCTAACTTATTCGATTTATAGGTCCTCACAGGTGTGACCCTCAAGTGTCTTGTAACATTGGATGTGTAATTACTTGGTTTGTCAACTCTGCACATAATTCCTAACAGGTAATATGGTTGTTGTGGAAAGGGCGGTTGAGGTTGGAATTGAGGTTGAGGTGGAAGAACTTGTTGTTGAGGAGGTTATTATACGTGTTTTTATATCGAAAATCAAACTTAATTAATAACCGCAAGCGTACGGTATCGTAACGTAGCATACGGGTCGAACACGGGGAGGAAATGGGTAAAGCATAGAGTTGCATCTTTGATTCGCAAGTTATGCGGATTTCCGGTTTTAACAAAGATAGATTTCTACGCTACTCAACAAAACGAATTTTATCTAAGTAAGAACAATCAATCAAAGGGACAATCTAAACTAAGTACAACTAACGACTATCTACTATCTACAAATAATGAGGGAAATGAAACAAATCTTTGGATGATTCTAAAATAGGTGGACTAAGAAAAGTCTAACTATAACAAACAACGAATTAGGAAGCTACACTTCTTAACATCGAGATTCGGAAACCTTATTATGTCGAATCAAGAGAATTTCCGGGGCAAAGAACATCCACATTTCTTCCGAAATGAAGGATTAGTTCTTGACAAAACTTGGTTACTTCCGTACCGATTCTATCAAGAACTATGCTCGGAATAAAATCCTATTGACGTTCGATGCTTATTCCCATAGCATGATATCAATATTTGGTCAATTTGAACTAAATTACTACCGAACTTCCGTTCGACTAGCAATTGTTTGGAAAACGAATTGGACATGAGTGAACCGACTTAGTCGTGTTAACTTCCGTTAACTAACTTAGGTCAAATCCATCCACACACAATTTAGTCGAGAAAACGATCAATTAACCAAACTTGATTCTACATAATATGATTCCAATCTCTACTTCAAGATTTGCATCAATCTAATTCAAACTAGAACAAATCACTTAAACCTAATTCTATACCTAAAATGAAACCACAATACAACTATCAAACATGAATGACAACCTAAACATACAATGAATGAAATCAACAATCTAAAATGATAAGAACAATTAGAAAACTTAGATCTATATATTCTATGAACAAATTGAAGCTTCCTAATCCCAAAACATACAAATTAATAATTCCACATGCAATCAAATCCTACAAACTTGAATGAATCAAAATCAAACACATGCAACATCATCTAATAGAATCAATTCAACTAAAAACACAAGAGGTGCAGAAAAATGAAACAATCAAACTTAAGAAATCAATTTGAATCAAATCAACAAAGCAACACAATCAAACTATCAAATCTACAATCTATTAATCAAAAATAGCATGAATTCAACAAGATAGAAAAGGAAGAGATACAATTACTATCAATGGAGGATGAATCTTCAGAGAATTTGGAAATCCATGGAAATTTCAATCCCCAAATCAAGCAAGCTCTCAAACTCCATTAAAGCTTCCCAAAACCTAGATCTAGATCTATCTAACTACCACTTAATTACTTGGAAAATGTTCAAATCCAGTCTCATCCCAAAATCCACGTGCAAACAAGTATTTAAAGGAGTACACAAAGACCAAAATGCCCTTGGGCAACAAAAATTCGTGGGACAGATTGCGTCGCTAGCGATCGCTAGCATGTCTAGCTAGCGATCGCTAGCTAGCTGATATTCTCAAAGTCTTGTTTTTCTTCAATGCTTGTAACCACCGTCTTCACTCTCCGATCCCGAGCTTCTTCCAGCGTTCTCTCCGTCCATCCCATCGTCACTCACATCTCCTATCTTGCCGTCTCGATCCTCCTCGTCTCCACCTCGCGTATCGCCACCGTTTCACCGAGTCCCTATACAAATGAGCTCAAAACACCCAATTACGTACCAATAGCAAAATACTCGCACTTTAAACGGGAAAATGCAAAATAAGGAAAAAGATGCATGAACTAATTAAACTAAGAAAGAAAATAACCTATCTAATGCATGAAAAAAGGTGTAAAATAAATGCAAAACAATGAACGATTTTGGTGTTATTAAAATCTGGTTGATTTTGAGTTTGGTTGATGAACGATTTTGGTGTTATTAAAATTTGGTTGATTTTGAATTTGGTTGATGAACGATTTTGAATTTGTTACACCTAGATTTAAATATCTAACTTATATTTTGTTGTTCACCTCTCTCTCTCTCTCTCTCCCGCTCCCACTCCGGCTCCGGCTCCCGCTCTCCTTCTCCCTCTCGCTCTCCGTCTCCTTCTCCGTCTCCGTCTCCCTCTCCTCCCTCCCTCTCTCTCTCTCTCTCTCTCTCTTCTCTCTTTTCTATCATAAAACTCAGAAAAGAAGTTGAATGTGAAAATAACACTTAATTGAATGTCTACTCATACTCTTGGTTTTTAAATGTTTTTTTAGGAAAAAATGAGGATGCATCTCTGGAACCTGGTGTTGAAGATGCATCTCCTGGCGGAATCGGTCACCGTTGTTAACGAAACCACCATGTTCGTGTGGTCAATTGATCAGTATCTTCGAAGCAATACATCTCTATTATCCCTTTCTTTCTTTCTTTCTTTCTTTTTTCCCTTTTTCCGATTAAATGTATATAAAAATTCGTCTTTGTTTTCTTTAGGACCTGCTCAACCAGCCAAAGAAGTTGTTCCGGTCGACATGTTTGAAGAAGAGGATGAAGACAAAGACGACAAAGAATAAGAGACTTTGGGTTACGTAATCTTGAGTTAGCATAGGAACTTGAGTTACGAAATTTTAAATGAAATAGTTGGCATAGAGACTTTGGTTACAAGACAACATCTTGTATAAAATAGTTGGCATTTTTGTTTGAAACTTACTCATATATGTAAAAAGCTCATTTTAGTAGAAAATTACTATTGTTGAATGCTATTAACAAAATAGATTTTAATACTTTGATATACATGCACTTTATAAAATATATTATAAACATTATAAAAATAGTTGGTAATGGAAATATCAAAAAAGTACACATGGCCCAATAAGAATTGGAACACAACTTTGTTCTCATTTCTCTCACCACCATTGGTTTTACTTTCTAACAAATTAGTTGGCAAGAAACTTCTTTGTATATTGTTTTTGCTTTTTGCTTTCTGTTTCTTCAAAATCCAAAACCCTACACTCTTTCACTTTTTTCACAATAACAAAGATCCAATCTTTGCTACAATCTTCAACACCCACATCATAAAGATTCAAACAAGAAAGAAACGCGATGGTTCATTTGATGCAAAATGGGCATCCAAACCCTTTTTAAAGATCATCCTCCTTCTCTTAGAAAGAAAGTGTTAACTCATGCTCTACTTTTGATTGACATCATTCATTTATAATTATTCACTTCACCCACCTCTTCACCACCACCACCGTCGCCGCCGCCGGTGATCATGTTCACATTTCTTATTACCCTTCTCATTTTAAAGCCTTTTCACATACGATCCTTCACGTATGCAAAGAATTTTGCCCACCTTCACGCTTGGGAAATTCACAAAAATTGCCCAAAATTCATCGCGGTCAACTTCATGACTCCCTCGGACATCCACGCTCCAAGACCGAAGAGGTCGAAAACGTTCGAAACCAACTCCCCCGGATCATCCGATGCACGCACCCAATACTTCAACGTCGACAATGACGATGATACCGAGGCATCCGAGCGGCCACGACCTCTCGGTCGAAATGCGGCTAGACGCGCGGGGTCGTCATCTACGGCGGGTGCGTCGTCCGATAACGTGACGGCGTTGTTGGAATAACTAAATGCGTATAACGCCTCCAACTCTACGTATCTCGACATGATGGCATGGAATGCGGATGTTCGGTACGAACGACAAAGGAGTGCGGACTTCCAAGTTTACATGACACCGCACGACCATCTTACGGGAGTGGCTTTGGAAGTGATATTGCAAGAGAAGGAGCGGATGCGCAAGATACACGGATGGCCTCCTATGTGGTAGCTAGGTTTTTTTAATTTTTTAACGTTGTCATATTTTTTTCCGTAATTTTTAATTTAAATATTAGACTTTAATTAATTTTAATATATTGATTTTTAATTTATTGTTAATTGTTAATTTTAGTATTTATTGTGAATTGTTAATTTAAAAAAAATTGGTACCAAATGGTACCATAGAGGATGAATTGGTATGGAATTGGCAATGTATTGGAAAGCTAACGTGGCGCTGAGGTGGCAGCTGGTACCACATGGTACCAATGGTACCATAGTGGATGGCCAGGCCATCCTTTATGGTACCTGTGGTACCTGTCATACCTGTTGCCACATCAGCTGCCACATCAGCTTTACCACTACCCTACCAACTCCATACCTTTCATCCACTATCGTACCCCTTATACCCCCCATTAATTAATTGATTTAAAAATAAAAGAAAAATAAAAGATAGAGAGAGAAAGAAGAGAGAGATAGAGAGAGAGAGAGAGAGAAAAAAAGGATTAAAATCAATCGGTGTGGGGATGCCGACGGGGTGGGTACCGGTCCCCCTGCCGGTCACCCACAATGGTGTTCCCGTCGGTACAGGAGGGTACCGGTCCCTCTCCCGTCCCCCGTAAAGGATGGCCTAATACAGAAAATCCAAGCCCCTGTTTTTACATGTTTACTGGATTGCCCAAAGGCAAGCTGGCTTATTTCTTTACAATTAAAAAACAAAAGTAATATATAGTTATAAGTTATGTAAAACATTTAAACTATGTAAGTATGCGTTTTTAGCATAAAAATAACATGCAAAAAATATCGATATACATAATATATGGGAACAAAAAATACTATAATACATGAATTAAGACCACTTTCTCTCTATTAATCTTTTTTAATATAACCCATTAAATTATTAGTTATATATATAATTAAATGTACTATAAAAATATAACGAGCCGGGCAGGCTTGCCAGAATTCTTTTTGTCGTTTCCTAAAGCCCGCCCATTTTTTCAACAAAGATTGTCCAAGCTCGATTTTCTAACGGGTCGAACGGGCAGTATCACCCATGAACAGCTTTATGCTGCACCCTCTAGTAGACCACTGTAAGAATCTTTCTTTTTCAAATTTGTAATCCCTTGATACAAGTTCTTGATTTAGGGTTCCAAAAATTGGTGTTCATAATATGAAATTGGAGATCCACTCGTATATTAACTTGGATGCAATTCTTAATGATTTGTGTTTCTTGAATAAAGATTGATTATTTATGTGAAAAAAAGGTAGAGGGTAACAAAATCAAGAACAACTTGTTTTAATTCAAAATGCAAGTTTTTTACTCTTCAGGTTAATCGGTGATCGTTTTCTCAAAACAGCTCGACATCAACCGCATTATTCTTTTTCATATAGATACCATTCGCCATCGAACTCATCATGAGCGTAAAAACAACTAATATCGCCATAAAACCGTAAACAGAAACTTATGTCACGGGTTATCCGCCAAACAACTCGACCTCATCATGTCGAACAAATCCGGCAAAATGTGCATGAACTCGGTGACCAAGATGATTCCCAGACGCATGCTTTCACGATCACGAAGAGGTTTTGGTCAGGATCAAGGGCGGGCCCCGATCGGGTGACGACCGCAAGCGAGACCCCGATGATGTTGGTCACAAGTATCATGGCAATGCCATGAACTTTAATGGCAGAGCTTTCGACTTGTTATTGCGGGAGTTGTTGGTCTCATCTTCGCATTGACAAGAAATCAGCAACTCCTGCAACAACAAATCAAAGGCTCTGTCGTTGAAGCTCATCAGCATTGCCACGATCCTCCTGATCAGTGTCATCGAGGTTTCGTTCCCGCTCTTCACACCTGATCGATCCTGGTCCTAGATCCCGACCGCAACAAATCGGGTGACGACCGCGAGCAAGACCCCGATGATGCCGGTCACAAGTATCATGGCAATGACATAAACTTTAATGACAGAGCTTTTGACTTGTTTTTGCAGGAGTTGTTGGTCTCATCTTCGCATTGAGAAGAAGAAATCAACAACTCCTACAACAACAAATCAAAGGCTCTGCCGTTGAAGTTCATCGGCATTGCCACGATCCTCGTGATCAGTGTAATCGGGGTTTTGTTCCCGCTCTTCACACTTGATCAGTCCTGGCCCTAGATCCCGACCACAACCTCTTCATGATAGTGAAAGCATTCGCCTCGAAAATCATCCTGTCCACCGGATTCATGCACGTGTTGTTGGATTCATACGACATGTTGAGGTCGAGCTGTTTGGCTGATAACCCGTGGCATAAGTTTCCGTTCACGGGTTTCGTGGCCATGTTGTCGGCCATTTTCACACTCATGGTGGATTCAATGGCGACTAGTATGTATACGAAGAAGAATAACGCGGACTCGGCGAAAAGTGGCGGTGAAGTAGGCGGCGACGGAGACCAGGAGATGGCGGTGGCTGTGGAGGGGTTGTACATGGACACCACCATGGGACTTAAATGGGTCTAATTGGTGCACCATTACTACGTTATCGTGTTGTTGCCATGGTTAGTGTTTGAGGGTCAGGTTCATGTTAGACTTAGAGGTGGCAATTGTGTCGCGTTTGGGTTGGCATGTCAGAAAGGTCCACTTCGAACGCGACCTGTTTAACTAATCGTGTCGAAATTTTTAACTCTAACCCATGAACCGTGAACCCGAACACGACCCGTATAAGCCGTTTAACTATACAAGTTGGCAGGTTGCGAGGTCAAATACAACATACTTTAGCACCTTGTTAAGCGGAAAGGGAGCAAAGGAAAAGAAAGGGATGGGGATCCTTCCACATCATCCAACTCTCAAAAGGATCTTGAAGGATAACTCTCGAAAAATGAGTTATCCCCCAAATCCTTTATTTTCTTTCATTTAACTCGAAAACACACAAATCCCTTCAAATCCTCTCATTCCTCAAAAAAAAAAATCGAGAACACACTTTTGCTAGTTTCATTAGAAATCCTTTCCTTACCCTCCTCTAAAAAAAAAACTTGAGCATAGGTGTTAAATTGAAATTAAAAAGTAAACCTCAAAGTAAACATAAAAAATTTGGGGTTAATTTCATATATGCCCTTATTAAAATTGAAAATATCATATATATCCAAGTTAATTTACAAATATCATATATACCCTTATTAACCTATTGAAATATCATATTTGCCCAAATATCCATTTTTATTAGTTTTTTATTATTTTAAATCAAATATAATAATAATAAAATAGTTAAATGACTATTATACCCTTAACCTATAATAAATAAATAAAATAACATTAACATTCAATCTTTATCTTTTTGTTTTTAAAGAATCTTCGACCTTTATCTGCTTCTCCAAATAAAAAACGTGCAAAACTTATCCATCCTACCTCAACCCTTAAAACTTATCCTACCTCTAAAACATCTTCCATCTTTATCTCTTTTTTTAGTGGAATCTTTACCTTTTATATTCTTCCCCAAGAAGAGCCTGTAAAAACTCATCATCTTACATAAAGAAGGCAAAAACCCACCTGCAACCATCTTCAAAGTCATCCCACCACCACGATCCACCATCATACCGCGTCACCACCGCCAACAGCTTTCGAAGGTAAACCATGAATGATTTTCGATCTGGTGAACAGGTGAAGGTAAATCTTCACAACATAACCACCAGAATATACTCCCTCTCGATGATGCTCCTCTCTCATCTTAAGTTGGTTAAGCTTTTCAACATCTATTAAAGCCACGAATTTCGGGTTTATTACAGCTCAAACATAAGGGTTTTCAGAGGGTTTTAGCCTTAAGGATTCAAGTCTTAACAAAGGGGTTTTTGTCTTTTTGAAGTAGGATGAATTTTTGGAGAAGAAGATGTAAGGATTCAAGTCTTAACAAAGGGATTTTTGTCTTTTTTATGTAGGATGAATTTTTGGAGAAGAAGATAAAAGGTAACAGTTTCAAGATAGGAATTGAACATGATTTTGAGGTAGGATAAGTTTTGCAGATTTTTTTTGGAGAAAGAAGATAAAAGTTGAAGATCCATAAAAAAACAAAAAGATAAAGATAAAGATTGAATGTTTATGTTATTTAATTTATTTATTATAGATTAGGGGTATAATAGTCATCTAACTATTTTATTATTATTAAATTTAATTTAAAATAATAAAAATTAATAAAAATAGTTATTTGGGCAAATATGATATTTCAATAGGTTAACAAGGGTATATATGATATTTGTAGATTAACTTGGGTATATATGATATTTTCAATCTTAATAAGGGCATATATGAAATTAACCCTAAAATTTGTTATGATGTTAGAAGATAAACGGTAAAAAGATTGACCCCCAAAACCATATACCAATTCAAACATCACCGCCAAAAAAAAACCGGTTGGCTGGTCAAAATACTCAACCCAAACCCGTTTACCTTCGTATTGGGTCCATGTCTTGCCTATAATTGCCACGGTTATCTGAGACCAACCCGTATGGTGAGACCACAAAATAACACTGAAATTTCATAGAAAAACACTGTAAAAGCACCTAAATATTAGATGTTTGGTGTTATTTCCGTGGTCTTACGAAATCAACTTTGGTCCAGATGGATCTGATTCAGATCTGACTCAATCAGCAGTTAGATCGTTTATCAAACCGTATATTTGACACAAAACTGACCGGACCAGATCCAAAATCGCGCTTACCCCATTCAGATCATAGAACTGGATGGCGGTGGTCATCGACAGCCGTACACGGCGGTCTCCGGAAACCCTAACGATTCTAGACGACGACGGCCTGAAGATCCTGTCTCCGGCGGCGCTCTAGGAATTAGGGTTTAGAAAGAAGAGATTAGAAGAAAAAATGATAAGAATGGATGAAGAAGAAGAGATAGAGGAGGTGAGAAAGAAAGAAGAAGAGACGTGGGCGGCTAGTGTGATAGAAGCTTTTGGGGATTAGGGTTTTTAATTTGCCATTGTATCTCATCTTTTTATTTTTATTTAATAGTAGGGGTGAGCAAAAAAACCGATCCTCGAAAACCCGATCCGACCCAACCCGAAAAAAACCCGAGCCTGAAAAAAACCCAACCCCGAATTCCCCGAAATCCCTGAGGATTGGTCGGGGTCAGGGTAGGGTGCAAAAAGTCGTGTCCCGAAACCCGAAAAAACCCGTCCTAAAAACCCGATTTTTTGATTTTTTGATTTTTTTTATATATTTCATATATTTCCAAATCAACCTCTATAGTTGAATGTTTCATTGATTATTTGAGTGTTAGATTAGATAGTTTGAATAGTTAACTACTTAATTTGATTTGAGTCTTAAACTCTTGATTAGTTGAGTTTGTAATAAACTTTGTGTTTTTAAAAAAAATCAAAAAAAATTCGGATGCCCCGAAAACCCGCCCCGAAATCCCCGAAACCTGAAAAACCCGACCCCCGAAAATCGGGTATCGGGGACTCCATTTTCCCCCTAAAGCCCGAAATCCCCGAAACCCGAAAAACCCGTTCGATGCTCACCCCTACTTAGAAGGTGCAAAGTATCTGATAAGTTGGTTAGTAGCTGATAAGTTAGCTTATGAATAAATTATGTTTGACAAAAACTAGCTTATGAGTATGTAAAATGACCAAAAAACTCCTACAAAACTACTCAAAGTAGCGTTCCAAAAAGTTAGTTTATAGTATATGTTTAGATGGACTAGCTTATAAGTTAGCTTATTTTTGCCAAATACAAATTAAGTCATATGTTGTGGTCTTGCTAGGCGCCAGGGGCATATCTTTAATGGCCAAATGGGCTTAAAAATTAACAACTTAACCATCATAATCCAATTTATCCTTTTATTTGGTTTTAAAAGTCGTATGTCACGATGCATCTAAGTAATTCTAGTTGCTATCGGCTTGTATAACTTATGGCCACGACGTTAATTGTTGCATAAATTCTTTGAGGTTAAGCTTAAAAATCAATGTGTATGCCATGTTCTTTTTAATGTAAATTTCAGGATTTACTGATGTCTTATATAATTAAGGGAGATCCTGACTCAGTTGTGTTAGAATTTTAAATTTGCTAGATTTTGATCTTTATATTTCAATACAATTTGGGACATTTCTTTCATTCTGTGTATTTTTTTCTAAGGAATCTAATGGGGTTTTAAGTATCTTATATGTGTCAGAGTCGAGATCTCTTGCTTCACCTCTCGTCTGTTTGTTCATCTGGTTCTAATGGGTGTTCCATATATCTCACATAGTATTAAAGTCGAGATCTATATTTGGGAATCTATGATATATTTGTTTTGGGATCGACATTCATTTATGATACATCTGATTGGAAGAGAGGCATACTAGAATCCCACATCAGTTAGATTTAGACCTTTATATTTATATATAGAAACATTTATTCTCTCTTACACTTGGAGAGACCCACAAACTCTATCTTAGAGTACCACATCGACTAAACTATGATAATTTCTTTTCTAAATTGGGTGAGTCTAGATGAACCCTTTTATCACAAGTTCTCTCTTACATAGTTGCACACTTCAAAAGCAACAAGTTTATTTTCTTTCTACATTTCGTTAAGTATTAATTTGACACAAAGAAGTTAGAGTTGCAACAATTCCTAACAATGCATTCACGGATAGACATAATGGTAATTAAACTACTTGTGTATCCATATACCGTACCATGAGTATAAATTTATCATATAAACCAATAATGGAATAGTAATGCAATTTCTTCTAACAAAACTCCAAATACTATTTTTTATAAAGGTCGACATGTTATGAAAACAAAACAAAAAGTGTAACAACGACGGCTGAAATGTTTTACAAAACCATCCCAACTGAAACAAAACAAACTCAAACCAAATTAGAAACTCACTAAAAGGACAAAATGAATGGCCACTTGAAACACTACCCAACAATCTAGCATTTGCATAACAAACAAATGGACTCCTCGAACATATCCACTCGAGTCTCACAAAAACATAAATATAAGCATACGAAGAAAATTTGCGGTATTTTAATTACATAAATCAATCATTCAAGCAGCCGAAACTCTTCAATGATTGACTCGTTTTATATTCTAATACCAACATAACTAAGAAAATCAGGTACTTAAAATGCATCTGATTGAGTTGAGACACTTTGGAATCAATTGGACTTTTTTCAGGCATGAAACTCGCTTCATATTTATTTTTCCATCTATATTAACCATGTTTCATAATATCAATTACAATATAATAAGTAATTATAATTCTTAAGAACATCTTCAAGAGGTTATTACATAATTCTTCTAATATAAAGAACTAAAAGTCGAATTCTCTAAAATAAATTAAATTCAACTCCAACAAATTGCTCGTTTCAAATATCTTATCATTAATTATATCATTTAAATATTCAATAAATTTATAATTTTAATAAGATATAAAAAATATATAAAATGATATCAATCCAATCCTGATTAAAATATTGATTTCATCTATTTCTAAAAGTTGTTAGAAAGGGCTTTTTGTTTTTGGGGGGGGGGGGGGGGGGGGGGGGGGGGGGGTCAATCCGAATTTTGACCGGACTACATCCTTGGCAATTTTTATCGAGAGCTTGACATGTTAATCTCAAATTAATAATCAGTGGTACCTGGTTGTTCATCCTCAGAATTCAAACTTGCTTTGGTTGTTACACATTTCACAAACCTTAACCAGTAGGCTGCCTTATTGGAGTTATTAGAAAGGGTTTTTAACAAACCATAATTCTTACTTTAATATTTCATAATTAAAAATCAAGAGTTTTAATATTTTAGATAATTAAATCGATATTCAATTTTAATTAGATTCTTACAATTTTAAAGACAGAGACATAGCTACACATTTTGAAGTTGAATTTTATTCCCCCAATTACATACGTTTACTCCACGTTGTATCATCATCCATTAAATTCGAACCTCACTCATCTCGTTTTTTGCAGTATTCGTTGCTTCAGATTCCTTCTTTCTTTCACTCTTTTCAATCTCACCCTCCATTGCGTTCTTACTCCACAGCAAATGTGGAATCTTGGTCCAAATTTGAACCCACGCACACCAACTGTTCGATGAAATGCCTGAACCATGGTTTCATCTATCTCCTCTTCAACCGTGCATCAATTAACCTCCCCTCTCGTTTCCACTATCGGGTTCGGATCTAATTTCAAGATTAACCCACGGGTTTCGTTCTTATCGGTGAAAAAAACACTTCGTTTTTGGGCACACAGAGTTGAAGGAAACAAGAACGAGAAGTGGGGTTTCGTGTGGAGGGTGTTTCGATAGCGAATCGGAGTCGGAACTGGAGCAAGAAATCTTGGTGTTCATGAAGAATTCAAGAAACCCAAATGAGTTCCCAACTAAGAAAGAGTTATTGGATGCTGGGAGGCTTGATTTAGTGAATGCCATCACTAAAAAAGGAGGCTGGCTGGCTTTGGGTTGGGATTGTTCAGATGATGAAAAAGATTTGGAGAACAATGATTTGAATGATGTTAAACTCCATAAAGAAGTTGAAAGTTTTCAAGAAAGACATGATGTGTATAACCCTTATTTGGGTTCTATTGATTCATCTCATCAAGATGCTTCACCCTCTGGTAGACCACTGTAAGAATCTTTCTTTTTTTCAAATTTGTAATCCCTTAATACAAGTTCTTGATTTAGGGTTCTTTAAATTGGTGTTTCTTGAATAAAGATTGATGATTTATGTGAAAAAATTTAGAGGGTAACAGAATCAAGAACAACTTGTTCTGATAACTGTTTTAAGTACTTTTGTTTAAAGAAAATTGGGTTTAATTTGAGTTAAAAAAACAATTCTTTTGATCAGTGAATCGGAGGCAGACGATGAAGATACAGGAGTAGAAGGTATATTGAGTAGATTGAAGAAACATAGGAGTTTGACATTTGATCTTTCAATGGAGAAAAACATATATGCTTCAAGTAAACACAACGGTGGTTTATCGGATTTTCACACGTCAACTAATGTGGGTGAGTTATTGTTAATCTTCCTTTAATCAAAAGATTTAATGCTACAACTTCTTTCAGTTTTTGCAGCCGATGTGTATGATACTGTGTATTAACTATTAAGCTTGTGCTTATTGGCAAATTGAGAAATTTTGGTTTTAAGTTTGATGGTTTATATCGTTTTCTAGTAGTGAATTTTGGTGAATATTTCAGGTAAATCAACCTCACAGGGAACTTGGGTAACTCCAAGAAAGCACTTCTCGGATTTTCGAGGTATTTTTTTTGAATTTGTAGTCTTAAAAGTTTTGAGATACGTCTGTGTCCGCCAATATGTGTGACATATTGATTGATCTGTCCACATTCAGCTGCAGAGATTGATTACGGAAGAGAGGAGTCAACGGATAAAACGATAGCCGTAGAGCGTGATTCGCAAATCCAAGAGAGAAATCGGGAGATAAAACCAGATCAAATAAGATCTCGACTTCAGGACATGCAACTTGAGCTTTCCTCTGCTCTTCGCTCATTGCGATCCAAAAGTCAGACATTTAACTCGGAGGTCAGTGAATTTCTTCCTTTTATCTTTCATAAATTATGCTTGTTGAGTAGTTGAACTTGATAACATTAACATTTGTTTCGTATTTATTAGTTAACAATCATAAGACTTCCATTCGTGCGTGATGGTCCTTTATGAGGCACAAGTTGTTTTTTTTTCTCTTTTGGGGACAGATTTGGTAATCTGAATGATGCAAATCCCAAATATGATGCATGTCAATGTCGATTCTCGACACAAGGGGTGGTTTTGTGTGGGGTAAAAAGAAACTGTCTTGAACGTTTCACATATGAAACAACACTGCATAAACACTGTATTTTGTGAAACAAGACATGAAAATGAAAAACTGAGGAACACACTAACAACCACTCATCTGGATTATTCAAGATGTTTTTTGGTTTTTATGCATGTGTGTATGTGCATACTGGACAAATTGCTTACAAATTACTTGTATGCACATGTGCATACCGTCTAGATGAATGGTTACCAGGGTGTTTCTCAGTTTCTTTTTGGCACTTTCCCCTGAACCTGACCCTATATATGTATATATACACACACATATAGGCGCATGATCGTGTGAGAAGGTTGAGTTTAACGTGAGAAATGGATCTTAATTGTTGATCACTTTTAATCTCATGCCCTCCCTTGAATTTTACTTTAGAAGGGAATTGATTCGGTGCATCTCATTCTAATGTGCATCCATTTCTCATTGAGCGGTTGATAACTACTTCTAATGCTTCTCACATTAATCTCAACTTCTCACCGAAACCCAACCCAACTTTAGTTGTATCATGGTTATATATAACTGTAATTATCAAACCACCTAAATAGGTTTTAGTTAGAATTAGTGTCTACCATTATTCAGAAAGAAGACATGCAATTTGAGGATTATTGATTTGAAACATTTCTAGGAGTTTGTCCTCGGTTAGTGCTTTGGGTCCAATATTTACCAAATTTTGTTGGTCAAACCTTCAACCAGGTTCATGAAAGCAGTTCGCATGAGTTGCAGCAGCTTTCCGATGCATGGGAATTCCAGGAAAACGAACTTATGAAGGCCGAGGATAGGTTGAGATCGATACGAGCAAAACTCGCAGTGTTTGAAGGAAAGATAGCACTATCAATAATGTATGCCTTTTCTCTTAATTTATCTATTAACTGGTTGGCATGGGATCAAGTGAGAAGTGATATTTTTGGTGAGAAGTGTGAGGATTGTTTTTAAACCGTTGATAACTTTTAATCAAATACCCTCCCATGAATTGAATTGATCCGGTGCATCTCAACCTAATGTTCGTCCATTTCTCATCCAACGGTTGATAACCACTTCTCACCAAATTTGGCACTTGTAACCAGGAACCCAACCCCTAACTGGTTTCAGTGAGGGAAATCATTGGTTAATGTTTCTGGTTTCAGTGATACGCAGAAATTAGTGGAGGAGAAGCAAATGAGAATCGATAGTGCGCGTAGGACTTTGCAGCTTCTTTGCACCACCTGCGTGTTTTGGACTCATTCAGCCTCGGAAGTGCTCCTAGTTGGATCGTTTGATGGTTGGACGTCTCAGGTTAGTTCTCTTGAATCCTTTTGGAGTTCTTCAGATGTTTAACTCTTTGAAGTAGATTTCAGGTACATCGTTCTCCTGGTCCCTAGGACCCATCTCTGGGTGGTGTAAGTCGGGTTCAAACTAGAACGATACCTATTTAAAAGAATAAGAAAACGCTCGAATCACATGTGATTTTGCACTGTAAATTAATCATGTATACTATCACATGCGATTCACACGACTTTACCCACGTGGCCAAAGTCGCCTGCACACCTTTTTTTGACCGTTAATGTACGATCACATGTGATTTTGCACGTGATTTGATCATTTTCGTGATTTAGCCAAGATTTGCGTAAATCATTCCCCCACTCCCTAGGACCCACCTCTGGGTGGGACACCCCTGTATACATATATACAGGGGGACCTTTTTTAGAACTTATGAAATTATGATAGTTTTGAGAACTGGTGCTTTATGTGCTACTTCATATTATTTTTTTGCATTCAAGACTAGGATTTAGAATATTGATTAACATATATTTGTTTTACGGTGTGTTTGCTTCACATGTATTCGGTTCACAATTTGCACATTTTTGAGGTGTCTGTGAAAGAAAAAATACACATAAAAAAGTTTCCTATTGTGAAACAAATACATATGGAACAAATATATGTTAATCAATACATTAAATATTACCCTTAGATGAGGAAAAATCAAATGAAACAACACCATAAGTAGAAGTTCTCATGGATCTCACATATTTGGAGTTCTCAAATGATTGAGCCTTGATATATATAGAGGAAGTTTCATTTACAAACCATACAAACCAATCTTAACCATCCATGTAGTTTAATAAATACCTGATTCTGTTTTGTTTTCTAATTTAAAGCCATGATCATAATGGATGAATATTATCATCTTCCATATATATATATATATATATATATATTATATATATATCTCAATCTAATGATATTCAGGAGAAAACCCCTAAATAAATGAAAAACTAAGGAATATCCAGGTAACAATTCATCTGGAAGGTATGCATATGTGCCGATGTGCATACAAGTGATTCATGTACAAAACCCTATGTGGTTCACGCGACTTTGCCCTGCGACTTAAGTCGCAGCCAAAGTCCCTCACATCCATTTTTTGCCATTAAGTTAAAATCATATGTGATTTTGCACGTGATTTGTTGTTTTCTTTTCTATTAAATAGTTAGCATTCTCGTTTGAACTTTCCTCTCTATTTAATATATATTGGCTTATGATTTTAAGAATTTACAGTATGATGATATTGCAGATAAAGATGGAGAAAACAAAGACAGGAATTTTCTCTGCTTCCCTGAAGTTGTATCCTGGAAGATACGAGGTAGGATATCTTCTTGTAACTTTTAAGTATCGAAAATTCCAAAAAAAAATCCAATAAATGTTTTGATAATTTCCGGGTTTATTTTTTTGTAGATTAAGTTCATCGTTGATGGGATTTGGAGAGTTGATCCGTTGCTCCCAATCGTTCACAACAATGGGTACGAGAACAACAGTCTTATCGTCCATGAACGACGGTCTGCATAGCATAGCATAGCTTCCTTCATCTTTGTGTATAGGTTTTTCATTCTTTTAACCCACATTCATATACCTATTGATTCATATATCCAACAAAAGTTGATTGGATAGGCAATTATCATCGTACTAAACAAACTAGAGATGAGGTTTTGACACCTATCGGGTTAACGTAGCAACGTAGATGGTTTGTTATAAAACATTAGATCTAACGATGTTTCTAATCGCAAAAGTAATGACAAACATCTTTTCATAGAATATTTTCACGTTAGATAGGGGTGTAAACAAGTCGAGTAGCAGGTTTTCTATGCTTGGCTCGAAAAAGTAATGATAGACTCGAGCTGGAATATGTTTTCAAAGTGGGGATTGAGGTTGATGCTCGTTTAGTTTGGGCTATGACATTATAGGCGAGGTTTGAGCTTTATAAGGTTGTTAATGGGTTTGAGCTCGAGATAAAATAACTGGTTTATTGACTCAAGGACATGTATGCTTGAATGGCTTGGCTTGATTCAGAAATTTTAAATTGTGCCTTGGAATGAGTCGAGTTGAACATGGGTGTTATGAAACTCGACTTGTTAGGCTCAGGTTTTATTTCTTTTTTCGCGCACACACACACATATATTGTGTGTGTGTGTGTGTGTAGAGAGGGAGAGGAAGGAAGTTAAATAAAACCTGATTTTCTTTGCGAATTGAGGGACGGATGAGAACGCAACACATTCCCTATTCATCATAAATAATTAAGTGAATTCTTATTGCGGGTAAAATATGATTTAACCCTTAAACTTTGGGTTTAAAAATGGTTTAACCCTTAAACTTTTTTTAAGAATGTTTTAATCCCTAAACTTGTTATAATGAACGTTTTAATCCCTAAACTTGTTATAACTAATCGTTTTAGCCACTTGACCTGTTAGAACAGGTTACTACACTTTTAAAAATCATTTTAATCCCTAAACTTATGAATAAAATATAATTTAACCCTTAAACTTTTACTTAAAAACATGGTTGCAAAACTCGGAAATCATTCCCATATCGGCCGACCCCCTTGGAGCGAGTACTCGGAGTACTCGGGGAGTACTCGGGGAGTACTCGGATTGGAATTTTTATATATAATTTCATAATTATATACATATAATTAGAGTATATCCTTAGTTTTTGGGTATTTTCTTTAATTCTTCAACATACAAGGATCAGAAGTGTAAATAGATAAAAGTAAGGGGAGGTTTTTAGACTTTAATGGTAACATAACAAAATTTGTGCCCTAGTCCAAGAGTTTCTTTTTCACGCTGCTTTCAAAGTCTTCTTTCTCTTTATGCCGCCCCCAACATTTTCTCCTTCTCTTGCTCTGTTCTCGGCCACCACCCTCTGCCGCCACAATAACCACTGCCGCCGGCCGCTGCTCCACCTCCATCGTCGTCGGCACCTCCAGGTACACCTCCATCTCCATCGTCGAGCAAAAATCGACCAAAATCGAGCAAAAATCGACCAAAAATCGATCGATTTGGACCGATTTGGGCCGAGTTGTGCCGATTACTCGGCGATTTGGACCGATTTCTCCCTGGACCGTGGAAGATGGCCGATTAGGCATGAATCGGAACGGTCGACCACCGATTCCCGATTCCTCGGCGAGTACTCGGCCGAGGAATCCGATTTTTACAACCATGCTTAAAAATGGTTTAACCCCTAAACTTTTTAATGAATATTAAAATCCTTAAACTTTTTATAGTATTTGATTAAATACCTGAACTCGTTTAATCTAATTACTTTCTATCTCTAATGAATGTTTAATCCTAGTTTGCAGTACTTCCGAAACACATCGATGTTGAATATTTCTAACTTGCATTTATTGATCTTGATATATATATATATATATATATATATTGATCGGATATAATCAATAAAATCTAGGGTATGAAGGAACACTAGACTAATGAATCAAATTTACCAAAAAATTTACAAAAAACAATCTTAATTAAATTGGTGATTCTGTGTTCATCGTGATGCAAATTTTCCTAAAATTTAATGCGTAGATTTTACGGCGAACATCAAATGCGCAACAAATCAAGCACATAAAATTAGCTTGTAGAATGTTGTATTGGATTATGTCAGAGATAAAAATAATTAGGTGTTAACATTCATAAAAAAGTTTAGGGTTAAACCATCTTTTATTAAAAAGTTTAAGGGTTATATCATATTTTATCCATAAGTTTAGGGATTAAAGTGATTTTTAAAAGCGTAGTAACCTGTTGTAACAGGTCAAATGGCTAAAACGATTAGTTATAACAAGTTTAGGGATTAAAACATTCATTATAATAAGTTTAGGGATTAAAACATTTACTAAAAAAGTTTAAGGATTAAACCATTTTTAAACATAAAGTTTAAGGGTTAAATCATATTTTACCCTTTTTTTTACTAATAGTAATCATAGATGATATTCCATGAATATCCTAGACACGTGGTGCACCCTTGTTTACCCCCCAATCCACAAGAAAAGGAGAGAACTCTTATCATAGATCACATGTGATACTAAATTCCATCACGTGTGATGCATACATGACGATGAATCGGATGTGTCGCAGGTTCAGTTGTTGGCACACCACTTAAGTATTTTCACATGTAATCTTCTATAGTAAAAGAGTTTTCTCAAGTTCCCAACTATATATTGTGACAAAATAAGAATCTAAGTTCAACAGAATGTTTATGTGAATCATTGAAAAATTCATTTGAAGGTACATATATGAACCCATATGCATAATCTATAATGCATGTTGATTCACGTATGTATCTCTAAATAGATTTCTTTTCCTGAATACTTGCATATGAAATTTAAATAGAGCTTATAATTTTTTAAATAAAGTCAATAACGTGTTAAAAACAAACTCACACAATAGCACGTGCTCAATACATCGTGTTCACACATCGGACCATGCACAATTTTACAAAAAAAAAGGTTAACACGGTATCAAAGACAATGTCTTACACTATAACGGTTGTTGTCTTCTAGAATCATGGTATGTATGTATTATGAGAATGACGATAATAAAATAAGAATTACAAAAAGTTGCAAACCTTTGAAAACCTTTATATGGGTGGTAAAGCTTTTGGAATTGATGAGTGATGTTGATATGAGACAAAAAGCATTGTAATGAAAAAAATCTATCGACCATAGGCACATTTTCATATAAAATCAAATCAACTAATATGTATATCAATTGCATTAGTTAAAATTGATATGAATTTAAATTGGTTATCACTAAGGTATTGAGTATATTAGCTTGGTTGATACACACTTAACAAGAAATCCAATACTATAGCACTATCATCTTTACTGATCACTTTCATTAATTAATAATTATTTAGTTATTAACTAATCATATAACATTTAATCTATCAAAGGACTTGTAGTCCAACGACATTTAGTGATATTATGTGATGTCCTCCTTCTCTGTGGTTGTGGGTTTGAGTCTTGTTATACACGTTGGAGTAATTTTAGTAGTAGTTTCATTAAAAAAATGCTTAGTCTAATCAACCATTGGACATTGTGTGGGTTGTGAAGAGATGTGAAATATGCTCTTACTCAAATGTTTGTATTGGTTTTGAACTATATTGACCATAAATATTGTAGCTTTCAACTTTTATTGTTTGACTGTTGAATATTTTCACTTAAATCAACTTGTGCAATGAGGATACAAAATCAATATCAATGTATGCCAATACATAAAAGATAAAAGATTGTATTAGATAAAGCTGATACCAATGATATAGATTTTTATAGAGTGAATTACATTTTTGATCCTTATGGTTTACTGATATTTTGGATATGGTCTTTAAAACGTATTTGTTGCACTGTCCATCCCTGTGGTATGCAAAAAAGCGTGTTCTAGGTCCCTCATGTTGACGGAATCAAAAAGATTATGTTAATAAAGTTAAGCCAAAGATTATGTTAGTGTTTTAACTATATTTATTTGTCTTTTAGCAAATTGCCCACAACCCGAGTTGATTCAAGAAATTCTTGATTTTGGATGATCTGAACTTGAAAATGAAATTGATCCATGATTTTCATACACCCAATTTGTTATTAATTTGATGGTTGAATTGATTTGGGAATTGGTTAAAACTTGAACTTTGGGTGATGATTTGGAATTTTTAGTCTCTTCACACCATCTTCAACCATATTAGAGCACTCAAATCGTTTTTCCCACCGGGTAAAATAACCGCCATTAGCGGCGGCAACAGTGGCTAGTGCTGGTTACCGTTACAACCAGGTACAACTCATTATTGCTTACTATTACAACTGTCGGCGCCAACAATGCCGTATTGAATAGGGTCAAGTTGAGCACAAAACAACAAGCTCAATCATTATAAGTGGAGTAACAGAGTAAGTGGTGGCGCTGGAGTTACGTTTCGGTGGTCTTGTTGTGGCTGAGTTGAACAAAATGGCATAGTCAACGATGACAAATTCGTTATTCTGGTAGGTGAAAATGTCAAAATGGGATTCGGATTAGAATCAAAATTGATATATAATATAACATATAAGTATAATATAATCTAATGTAATATAAGTAAAAAAATAGAAAAAGATAAAAAAAGAGTATAAAAGACAAAAATGCCTTTAAGTTAACCGGACTAATGGATTTTGTTAGAAGGAGGGACCTTGAGCATACATTTTTGCATATCACAAAGGCAGACAGTGTATAAACGCGTTTGATAGATCATATCTAAAATATCAGTAAACCACAAGGACGGACAATGTATAAACACGTTTTATAGATAGGAATGCAATTTACTTTTTGTTTATATGAGTTATAACAAGACATGGAAAATCATGTACCAATGATAGGTGGTCTTAGACTGACTTTGCCAATAAACGAAGGGTGCGGATGTGGGGTGAGGCTATGGTGGGGATCATAAACCACAACTTGACTTGACTCATGCACCTTATTTTCCAAACTTATTAAAAATGGTCCAATAAAGCTCACCACTTTAATCATGCAACATACTTCCAAAACTATTATGTGGTCCAATTAAGATTTCTCCTTTAAAAATATACGTATGGAGTGAAGGGTTTTAAATGAGAAACATAACTTTTTAAGAAAACGTGCGGATAAATCTCAGCCACTCATCCGATCAATAAATGTGGTTTTGACCGGTCCCCCCCCACTCTTAATAATCTCTACCCTCCGGGTCCCATGAATCGCGGCAATCCTCCGTGATCTCACGTCCACCTTAACCGAAAATGTGTGGCTGAGATTCGTCCTCACGTTTTCTTAAAATGATATAGTTCTCGTATGAACTCACCTCTCCCTCTCCTTCTCTCTCTATATATAGATAGATTTTAAGTTGTGAACTAGAAGATAGAGAATGTGACATGTGCTCCTAGGAATTTACATTCATCATGAATAATGAAGGCCGACTTTAATAAAACCATTCATAATGTATAATACCCACGTAATGATGGATGATAAATTTACACACCATTTATGATCGATACAAATTGATACATTATTCATAATGAGTAACCCATGAAAATATTAGACATGTGACACACTCTTTTGTCATGATATTTATAGATATTAAAATAAAATAAAACTTAACGCTATTTCAGTTTATTTTTTCTTTCTAATTTGTATGATGTCATCGACTCATTGTCTATCTCTTGTTCAAACCGTTCGATTCTTGGTCATGTAAAACATTCATGCCCATACAAAAATATGTATAATAACATACTTTTATATATAAAAGTACGATTTAATGTTACAGATATTGACTATTGAGATACCATATCTTTTTTAATATCAGAGGAGGTTATCGCACAACCTCGACATTATCGCACAATCTCGACAAACATGATGGTTACCCTTGTTACAACGACCACCACCTTCGCAATAAAGTTGACCGAAAGTTTTGGTTATTATGCCCATACATCAATTTTCAGTCGATGGACTCTTATTCTTCTCACAGTTATGCATCTCGAGTGTTCCCCTTGTAAGAAAACAATAAAAAAATTGAAGCTTAGATGAACCTTATCTTAAAAAAAAAATTGTACCAAAAAGAAGTTGATGCTTTTTAACGTGTTGGATTTTTATTCTTTTTCGTCTATTCCCTTTATAATTATGGTATTTGATCTTTTAGGTGGATTTAATTAGCAAATTAGCCAACAACGTTTTGGCTTAATTACTGTTACGTATGCTTAAATCAGATAAAGTTATATTTTAATATTTGAATAATGTAATACACTACAGAAATTAATAACACTTGACATAATGGAAAAAAAATCACATCTACGACTTTTTCTGTTTGTTTCAAAGAAAAATGGAATCTTTTGGCAGGTTGAAATCCGAATAAATTAATTGGGGACTAAATTGAGTTGGAAATTAACAACGGTAATTACCGAAGTAATTTGAAATAAAACAGAAAAATATAATACGAAAAAAGTATCAATCTAAACAAGTTTTTTATTTAGAAAGATGCGGTGGTGGTGATGGTTGGGTTGGCGACGGCAGCGACGGTTCTTGACGATGGCAGCGGTGGTTCTGGATCGGTGGTGGTGGTTTGCGGCGAGGATGATGGTTGCGGTAGGGTTATGGTTGCGGTGGCGGTGATGGTTGTGGTGGTCACGAGCTTCTTCATGGCGGCACCGGTGGTTCTTCACGGTGGCAACGGTGGTGGTGATGGTCGGCGGTGGTGATGTTTAATTAAGCCGGTTACCAGTCATTTTGAAACACAATAACAAAAAATAATGTTTGATATATACAAAATACTGTTTTTAGATGACTACATGCAATAACATTTTAGATATAGTTTGATCTATTTTTAAAAAAAAATCATTTTTTAATTAGAAAATACGAATTTAACGTGACGTAGTTTCAACATGTAGTTTCAACTTTATAAGAACCGATTTTAATATAAAATCAAGGGATTACTTCTTCAAAATGTATCCAACTATCCCTAATATACTATTGTATGTATCCACCTAAAAAAATTCATTTTGTATATATCAAACTTTATTTTTTGGTTTATTGTGTGTATTTTTGATACACACAATAGTATATTGGGGGATAGTTGGATACACATAATAGACTAAAAAATACACATAATAGACTCAAAAATAAAGTTTGATATATACAAAAGGAATTTTTTTAGGTTGATACACACAATAGTATATTGGGGATAGTTGGATATATTTTGAAGAAGTAATCCCTAAAATCAATATATGTATTATCATCTCCTTCAAAATATATAAATAACATGTATATTTTTCATTTTCTTTGATATAACATTTAGGGGTTAGCTCAGTTGGATAGGTAACATTCCTAGAGGGTGTGGGGTGAAAGCCACACTATCAGGGTTCGAATCCCACCGGTGATATTTCTGAGATATCCAGACTTCGAATCTAGTCCTTTGGGCCGGGTTCGGAGCTGGTATGGGAGGATCCAGTCTATGGGATCCACTTCCCTGCCGGTCGGGTTCAACCATAGGTTGGGGCGGGTCACAACGGATTAGTGGAATTGCCCAATTGGAGGCCCGACACCGCTGGAGCGTGTGTATGTTAACTTGCCGTTCAAAACAAATATTTTACCAAATCCTATGAGCAGTGTCAATTGTATTAATTTTATTGATATTTGTCATAGCCGGTTATTTCTACATACAAAATATGTGAACTTAAGGATGCCATATGTTACGGTAGTATCATGGTATCGACGTATTTTCTTAGTTTTAGTATTTTTATGTCTGGAGGATTATCAGTGTAACCTTAATTATTTTAACTGAACATCTGATTGTTTACAAGTTCTATTATTTGCAATAGAAATTCTTAAACATCATATGTGTTCTCTAGAAACCCACATTGTCACTCAAAATTTGAACAAAATGACATCTTTCCATTTATGTAATTTGAAGTTGGTACAAAAACTAATACCAACAAAAGAAAGTGGTACGAAATAGAAATGGTTGGTATAGAATTTTTCATTTATCAATTATAATTGATTGGTACATAATATTGAAAAAAAAAACTTGATATCTTATCGAGTTCACCCCTAATAAAATCACATTACATTCTTTTCGATATCCTTGATGAAAATGAGGTTACAAAATTCAGGTTTAGTTACAGAAAAATCAAAATGTTAAATTTAATTTAACATTTTGCATTTGTAGAATAGTAGTTTATAACTAAAATCCTCTAGTTGCTCTAGTAATTTCTCCTAAGAGTATCATGTTAGAAGTAAATCAATTATAAGTCGATCAGCTAGTTGACCGATTTTACTCATAGGGAGTCTAAGGGCATGTCTGTTAGCAGCTTAATGAGCTTAACGAGACTCACAACTTATTATGTCGGTTATATATGATTGTTTGGTAGTGGCTTAATAGTATATAGAAAGTGGCTTATCCATCAAGCTTTTAGGGAGGAGTTTTATGTAGAAAGCTAAGTTTTCTTTTCTTTAAAAACGTCACCCCCAATTAAAAAACATGTTTTTTTCCATCTATGAAAAATCTCTCTCCAACAAAAACCTATGATTTGTTGGTCGATCCGGTTGGAGGGTCATGCGTCTCTAATGGGCCCCTTATACTAGTTTGCTAATAAGTCCCTCTAGTCGAATCCATAATCCATAGAAGTTTACTTACATGGCTCTTCCATTGATGATTTACTGCTCCGTTTTTGTTGTAGATGTCCATTCTTTGATTAAAGTTTAAAAATGCGAGTTAATTAATAACTTTAACTATGATGTGATATTACACATTATAGACCTTTCATGTTATGCAACGTACTTACCAGTAAGAATGGACATACCTTTTGAGGTATCGTTGCATGTGAAAACATTAAAATGTAGGACCTAATGCAACCACTTTGAAATTTTATTTACTCCACCATCATGCCATCAACATGTTGTTTTTGGAATTGGGCACCATAATAGTAACCATTATGTAAAACTAGATGTGGCAAAAGGATACTCAATTTCTATTCAATTGTGCTTACTACCTTGTGTTTATAGAACGAATAAATATTTAATGCAACTTTTTCATATTAATTGTAGTACATATAATGTTATTGTAGAATAAGTGAAAGTGTAATATAAATTAATTTATATTTTCTTTATATAGTGTATGGTTTTCATGGTTTGCTCTTGAACTGGGATAATTGGTCTCTATTGCCTTGTATTTAATTGTTCGGTTTTGATCCCGTTTTGTTTCGTTTGTTCCTTGTATCTTTTGGTGCTAGTTCATTGCTAGCTTCTTTAATAAATTGTTGTGTTTGGGGAGGATGATTACCATACTGAAGCTCTCTCCTTTGTTTGTGGTTTTCTTTTTGTTGTTTAAAAAAAATCTTTACTTAATGTGTAAGTATAGAAATAAAATGTTTATATTAATAAGAATTTGTTTATTTTTAAATAAAGGAGATAAGAAACCTCAATGCATGTATAATGCAACATGGTGGAATATTATAAAATGAATATTATATATATAAATATAAACTGAATAAATAAATAAAATATATGTTCATTATAATTCATATTATCTAAAATATGATATAAATAGATAAAAAGAAAAAGAGAATTAAACAATAATTAATTTAATCATAATCTAATATAAAATATATTTAAATAACAAAAAAGTAATGAAAATAATAAAAAGGAAAAAAAAAAAGTAATGATGAAATAGGCTTTGGGCTAATATTACGTAGAAATCAAATGTACCAATTTTACCTATGTCAATTAAGTTATATGTAGTGCCAACTATATAAAGGAAAAAAAATGTAATCTTTTGAACTTTGGTATCATATTATCAGTATCACATCAATTTTTTCTCTCTCATACCCTCCTTATCCTAAAGTGAAATACCACTTATCCTAAACTTACCCACACATTTTATTATTATTTTATTTTAATATAATATATATGAAAGAGAAAGAAGGAGAGTCAGAGAGAGCGGCTAGGCTCGGGCTTGGAAACCCGCCCACCCACCCACTCGTCGCCGAGTACCACCAACCCGCAACACCCACCGATGTGTACCGCCCCCTATGCGCACATGTGATCAGTGGCGGAGGGAGTAGGGGGGCTGGCTGGTGCCAAGCCTCCCCCAACTCCATGTGAACCAACACTTAACCACCAGTAAAATATTCAAAACCATTTGAAAGTTGACTGTGAGCCACCCCTAACACTAACACATATGCTGACTCATCCAATAGATAAACATTGAGTTTGAACCATTAAAATCTTAAATAAATATTATTATATTATAAAATCTAAATCATTTATGCATAGTTCTAGTTTTTTTTTTCCTTTAAAACCATTTCAAACTCTTTTTAGATTTTAACTATTGGTGCAATATTAACCCTTTCTTTTATAAAACCTTTTTTCTAATAAGAAATGAGTTTTAACTATTATCTATTTTTATGATAACAATATTTTAAGTATTAATTAGTTTTAGTAAAAACGAGTTGTATCAATCACCAAATTACAACTTTAAACTATTGTTAAAACTTGAATTATATTATTTAGTGGTTATACACACTCCATCCAAAAATATATGTTTCAAATTTGTATAGACTTAATTACTACAGACAAATTTACCATTAACTATTATATTTTTGGGCATTTTAATAAGGGTTAATTACATGGGTATGTATCGAACTTGTCACGTTTTATTATTGTATGTACTCAACTTATAAACTTACCATTGTATGTATCGAATTTTCTAAAATTGCCATTGTATGTATCCAACTTTATCAAAACCTCAAGTTCGATACACTTTCGTGACAAGTAGAAATACATTCAATGATAGGTTTTGATAAAGTTGGATACATACAATGGCAATTTTAGAAAGTTCGATACATACAATGGTAAGTTTATAAGTTGAGTACATACAATGATAAAACGTGACAAGTTCGATACATACACATGTAATTAACCCTTTTAATAATGATAAGTTTGAGAATTTAGTTATATGTTTTTAAAATTAGACATTTATTTTGGACAAACATAAATAAAAATGCAAACATTTAATATAGGTTTTTCGTATTTTAAATGATTTTTGTGTATACCATTTTTCAAATTACATGATTTTATTAAATTATTCAAGTACATTATTCAAGGGTTGGTTGTTATTATAAAAGAATACCTATTAAAATATCTTAAGTTTTAATATTAAGAGGTTTGTGGACTTAAAACTGCTTGGTTTATTATTAACAAAAGGTTTGAAAACCTTTTATCATCCTTCGAAAAATTCAGAGGTGCAACAACCGCTTCTTAATTTTTGGATGTAAAATCAGAATTCAGACTTCAGACATCCTAGAAAACAAACGAAACCTTAATGATGTTACTTCACACCCAAGTACCATTGGACCCCCCCTATTCTAAATTTCTGGCTCCGCCCCTGCATGTGATATCGATGGCCTTATTAACAAATGGTGAGAGCGTCATAAGCATTTTCTATGGTCTTTAGCAGTTGGATTTTATTATTAAATCTATCAATTTAAATTGCAATTATACATAGCTATATAACATATTCTTGTAGGATATCATAATTTAACGTTAAGTTGTTTACCAAATCAAGCTCGTTTGAAATGTGTTCTTATTTTATTTAGTTTTAGATCAACTAATTGAGATTTTAATTGTTTAAATAGATTATTTAGGATTTTTATAATATAATTGCAGATTTTCTCATATGAAGGTGTGTGTATGATTATTAATTAATGTACCATAATTTTGTTGTAGTATAATGTTTATATTATATTAATAAGGTAAATAAAACTTCTTATAACTTATCATTGATAAAAGGCATGGGAATTGTTCCCGACCCTTCGGGGAACCCGGTCCACCCGCCCCGGTCGGGTATGGGGATTCCCCGGTAAACCGGGTATTGGGGACGGGGACAGGGATCCCCGTTTTCTTAAACCGGGGATGGGGATGGGGACGGGTTTAGCACTCCCCGCCCCGCCTCATACTCGTACCCGTATATATATTAAGTATTTATTTAAGTTATATATTTTTTTTCTATTATATCCTTATATGGTTGTTCATATTGCGATAAATTATGAATAGTAATTGATGTGGTTTAGACTATTAATTGATACGTTTTGGAACGTGTCATTAAAAATAATTTTAGGATTAAGTTTAATTTGTTTTGGTATTACGTTTATTAATTATTATACGATTACGTCTATAAATTATTACACTATACATTCTTAGTTTTTAATGGACGTATGTGAGATTTAAACACGTATCGTATTTCAAAACATTTAATTTAAAATAGATTATATAAACGAATATAAAATCCCCGTTTCCCCGTTGGGGATCCCCGTTCCCCGTTGGGTACAGGGATGGGGATATGATAAAATTCCCCGACGGGGATGGGGAAGGGGACGGGGATGACGATGAAGGCTCGAGGACGGGGATGGGGATCGAGGTCCCCGCCCCAAACCCCCCATTCCCATGCCTAAAAAGGCTTACAAAAAAGAAAAAAACACCATATTTAGATTGCATTTAATTATACACATGCATTTACGAACATATCTATTTGAAGATATATGGTTTGTTAAAAAAACCTATTTCTATAACATGTCAATATTTATAGTAACAAATAAATAACAAATACTGAAATAAACGTAGTTAAAACTATAAATGTTTAAACATGTATTTGGAAATTTTTCCTTGAAATATAAATAGAATAAAAATAACATTATTTATGTCACTTAATGTCCTAAAAGTTAAATCCATAACATATTCATTTCCTAGTTTAGTGTTATTTAGTAAAGCTTGTGTATATTTAAAGTAATTTTGTTATGATGCACGTAACCGAATATATATCGGATAAAAGACTTTTACGTAATAATGTTATAAATAATTAATAATATAGATAATCGTACTTAGTCTCAACAACATCATTGGCACCGATTCATAAATATAAAAACCTTAGACATAAAACCGATCAAATATTTCACTTGACTTTTTTCGAATACATATAGGTATATGTACACATGCAAACCAAACGATCTAAAATAATCAAACAACATGGGCCATTCGATTCCGTTCAGTTTGGTCTAACACCAAAAATTAATAACCAAAACAGACCATGCAATTTATTTCATATTCCTTAAATGAAAATTGAATTAGACCGTCCAAAAATAAAACATAATATATAATTCTAATTTGCTTAAGTTAGATTTCACAATTTGACAACTTTAAATTATATACAAACGTGCATTTATGATATATTGTCGATTTGTCCTTGGTAAAACATACAATTTTTTGTAATTGTGGCAGTCGACTTTTTGCCAACTAAATCCAAAAAAAACATTATTATCATCATGTGCACCAAAGTTGGAAAAATGGTACACATTTGTATTACTCAAAAAACAATTAAAATGTCTTCAAAAACCTTATAAAATTTACCGTAAATATCAAGAAAACGTCGACGATGTATTTATAGATATGTTAGTTCAAAAGGTTCCATCAACTTGAAGACAAAACCCCCAATCATTCACCCAACACTTATATGAACTCTTATTGAAGTATAAATAGGAGGTGAAGTACAAGGATAATTTGCAAGTCCTCCTTGTTCTTGATCAATGCCTTCTTCACCACCACTACCATCATCATCGAGAAATGAAACCGACGAAGACCATGACCATTCCCCGCCATCGTCACCACAATCAAAGTCTGGCCAACGAAAGCCTGGTGGATGGAAGTCCATGCCCTACGTGTTAGGTAATAAGGAATATGAGAAATTAATGTTTCAAATTTTTGTAACGGTCGTATTTGATTTTCTGCTATAATGAAATCATTTTGGTAATGGATGTAATAATAAGTTGCCTTTCAAGGGTGAAAGACAACTTTGATTTTTTTTTGGGGAATTTTTTGTTTTTTATCGAAAACTAAGGATTTTCGTTCAGTTTTTAAAAGTTTTTCAAAAAAATGAAATTTTAAGTTTTCTAACTTCTATGTAAATTAGAAAACTGGTTTTAGTAGTTTTCCAAAATTTTATAAACGTGGTTTCTAATTTTCTAAATTGAAAAATGAAAACTCCATCGTTTCAACCAAACGAGTTTTCTAAAAATTTCCATAGAACATTGAAAATAAAAACTCAACTCCATTTTCTAAAAATGTTTTCTAGGAAGATGAAAACAGTTTCCACAACCAAACACACTCTAACTGTTCATGAGAATTTGAAAAATACTCTCAAGATGATAGAAATTATCTAGGGTTATTTCATAGAGTTAGTAATTTCTTCTTTTCAAATATTATTTTCTTAATAGTATCTTAGTAGTTGTTTTCTGAATAAATGTATAGGAATGGAGTCGTTCGAAAGATTGGCAACTATCGGGTTGCTAGCAAACTTTACGGTGTTCCTAATGACAATATTTCACATGACACAAGTATCATCATCATATTTGATAAATATTTGGTCTGGAGTTGGCAGCTTTACCCCTCTTTTAGGTGCCTACATCTCCGATGCCTATGTCGGAAAGTTTCGGGTTATTGCATTCTCTTCATTTGCTTCTCTTCTTGTAAGTTTCCACTCCCTCTCTACATAACATATCGTAAAGATTCACAGTTTGATACCATATCTTTAAAAATACACGGTCAATTATGTGTTTTACACCTTATGGAATCCATATATTTATTTTTTAATTTACATCTACACCTTATTAAATATTAATTTTTGCTTTATGTTCTTTATTACTATTCTATTTTTTCTTAAAAACGTGAAAACATAGTAATAACAGTAAAATGCAAAATAAACAAGTTTTATATGATCACTTATTTTGAAATAAATTAAATAATAATATTACACTTTATTTTAAGCTATGTTTGGTAAAAATAAGTTAGCTTACAAGCTAGTTGCTAGTACATGTTTGGATGAACAATAAACCAGCTTAGTAAAACGCTAGTTGAAGGCTTGAAGTAGCGTTGCAGAAACTTCTTGTAGTTTTTTTTTCCTTCCCTATTATACTCTTATTAATACTAATTATTATATCTCAAGATGCTTTTTTGGTCATTTTAAATACTCATAAGCTAGTTTTTGCCAAAAAAAAAATTTATCAGTTTGCTTATCAGCTACCAACTAGTTTATTAAACACAACCGTAAATAAAGAAATTACGTTTTTTGGCATGTTACGGACTTACGGTTCTCAATGAATGATAACATGATTCGTTCATCGGGTAAGGATGACCGGTGGCCCGATCGACATTTATATCAAGGGCCCACCCTTCATATGATATTTGATCAATTAATTTTAATCAAATATAATATTTTTATGTATTTTTCAATCACAATGTTGGACCGCAAAGATGAAATTATTGTACCTCCAAACCCTACATAAAAATCGAGTATTTAACTCAAAACTCATTTAAGGTTTTCAAAATAATATATTTATAATCAAGTTATAATTTTTTCATCTATCAACATCATTTGATTTTAACCGTCTAGTCTCATCCATATATGAGGCATACATATAATAAGTTTTCAATTATGTAATGAATTTTCAATTATAAATAGTATTTAAAAGCAAAATTGAGCCGGTTAATTTAAATAGTCATTTTTCTTTTTATAACTGATTTTATAGTAATTTATCTTTCTATTTTATCAAAATATTACTACCTTAGCAACTCTTATATTTGTAGAGGGGTCAAAAAGTTTAAAGAATAAAAAAAATTTATAAACACAATTTGCAAGTCCAACAACCAAATTTGTAATTTTTAACTATATCCACAAGTAACAGTCCACAACTTGGGGTTTAAATTATTTTATAGATTTTGCCTCTGTACTTGTTGATCATGTTCAGATTTATTTATTTTACCTTTTCACCTTCTGCAAATTGAGGATTTGTCACTTATGGAGGTAATGATATATTAACAAAACCGAAAGAGTCATGACTAGAAGGTCTATTTAGGAAGAGAAATAACTATTTGCATCAATTTCTTTATCTAAATTCACACTTATAACTTTTGGATTGATGACATTGTTTACAGGGAATGATCACCATGACCCTAATAGTGGCAATACCAGCATTACACCCACCTTCATGCACCCCTCAACAAACCCAACTGAACCAATGTCAAGGTCCAACCCCCATCCATATTGGGGTCTTGATCCTAGCCTTAGGGTTCTTATCAATTGGGTCAGGTGGGATTAGACCATGCAGCCTTCCCTTTGGTGTGGATCAATTTGACCCAACCACTGATGAAGGTAGAAAAGGCATCAATAGCTTCTTCAATTGGTACTACACCACTTTCACGATCATTTTGCTCATTGCCTTAACACTTGTGGTCTACATCCAAGACTCGGTGAGTTGGGTTTGGGGGTTTGCCATTCCAACTATCCTCATGGTGTGCTCAATTGTGTTGTACTTTGTGGGTACTAAGTTGTACATTTACGTCAAACCTGAGGGAAGCGTTTTTAGCGGAATTATTCAAGCGTTTGTTGTTGCTTACAAGAAGAGAAAACTTAAGGTTCCAGATGCCGATGAGCCTAGGATCGATGTGACATTTTACGACCCTCCATTGAAGGGAATGTACAATATCCCAAAGCTTCCTTTAACAAACAGATTCAGGTGATTAATATTTTAAATTATGAATTTAGAATGCCTATTCAGTTACAATACCGGTACTACAACAAAGTCCACTTTTAATGATGTCAATATGTTAAGTGTCGGACTAAATTGTTTTTTTGAAAACCTAATGGTTATAGGACCAAATAATATGAAGTCTCATGTAAAAGTGTTATGGCATGCTGATATAAGTCTTTCATATATATATGAATAAGTTTTTTACGACAGTTTTGAAATAAAATGCCCTATTAATTGTTTTATAGGACATTTTGGAGAATTGTCTTATGAACACATTTTTTTAAAGATTTCTTGTTTTTGTGAGACATTTTTTCAAAATAATACTAATATGATGCTTTATTTTAAAAACATTGTGAAAAATTATTTGAACATTTAAAAATGTTTTATCAACTTATTGTAACATTTTTACACATGAAGTAGAAATGTTGTGCTATTAAACCTAATTAAGTCCTATAAAAATGTTTATTAGGTGTCGTGTTAACTTATTGTGAGACTACTTCATATTGCGTACAAGTATTTGGTCTTATAAACTTAATTACGTCATATAGAAGCGGTTATTAAGACATTTAAACATATTTGACATTCTATAAAGTCAATTTGTTATAGTGATTTTGAATATTATGCTCATTTGCATCATTACGTTGTGTCCCCAGGTTTCTGAACAAAGCTGCGGTTATATTAGATGGTGAAATCACTTCAGATGGCTCTCGAGTTAACCCGTGGAACTTAGCGAGCATACAACAAATCGAAGAAATAAAATGCATATTGAAAGTTATTCCTGTTTTAGTTTCCGGAATCCTCTGTTTTACCGCAATAGCCCAACAAGGGACTTTCACGATATCACAAGCTCTAAAAATGGACCGCCACCTTGGTCCTCATTTTCAAATCCCGCCGGGATCGCTTGCAGTATTTTCCATGATCACCATCGGGTTATGGCTCCCGTTTTACGACCGTATCCTCGTCCCGTCACTTCGAAAAATCACGAAAATCGAGACCGGGATCACGCTCCTCCAGAGGATCGGGATCGGCATCGTTTTCTCGATTTTATCGATGGTTGTGGCCGCAATGGTCGAGAAAATGAGACGGAACTCGGCCGTGCACCACAACCAAACCGATGGGTCCGCACCTTTATCAGTCATGTGGCTCGTTCCACAACTGGTCCTGATGGGATTCGCTGAGGCGTTCAATATCATAGGCCAGATCGAATTTTACTACAAAGAGTTCCCCGAAAACATGAAAAGTTTTGCGAATTCAATGTTTTTCGTGACCGTGGGTTTGGCTAATTACTTCAGTAGTGCATTGGTGATGATCGTGCATAAGGTCACGGGGAAAAATGGTCGACCTGATTGGTTGACGACAAACATTGATGCAGGCAGAGTTGATTATTTTTATTACGTGATAGCTGGATTCGGAGTCGTTAATATGATCTATTTTCTAGTAATCGCTTCTCGATACGAATATAAAAGCAAGATGGAAATCAGCGAAGACGAATCCCTATTTGATGTCGAGTTAAACAACATCAAGATATGATGTCACCACATTATTTACTAATAGTTGTATTGTATATTGTATTTTAAAATTTAGTGTCATAAAAACATATATAAGTAGGATATTTAGGATGAAAATATACAAAACTTTGTAGCAACCCACGTCATTGTATTTGTAATGTAATTGAGAATTTTACATCCATGTCAACAAATATTGACAATTAGATTGTCGATTAAAATAAATATAAAGTTATAAACATTGAGGGTATGTTGGCATACAACAAATAACAACGAATTATTTTTGAGATGGAGTCATGTTAATATTTGGACAAGTGGCTATTTGGATGGTTTTCTATTAAATCCTCTATGGATGTGTGGATTAATCTATCTTACATAAATTGAGAAAATTATTGTTTAAGAGGGTTCTTTTTATAGATGAAAGGAGCGTGTATTTTATTGGAAGGGGTAATTTGGGAAAAAAATTTGGATTCCTGTATAAGTCACTTTATACATCATTAAGCCACTACCAAACAATCATGTATAGCTCATATAATTGTGATGTTCATTAAGGCATTGTTGGTAAAAATAAGCTAGCTTATAAGTCAACTTATATGTCAAGTATATGTTTTGATAACCATGGTTATTAGATTTTTTTCTCTTTTAGACCCTGTAATTAACAGTATTGACAAGATCTATTAACTCAAAAACATTTTGCTATTCTTTTATTTACTTAAGTTTATACTAGAAAACAATCATTTTCTTAAGGTAAGTTGTTTTAGCTTAAATTGGCAATAATATATAATTAGCTTAAATTTTACTACTTCTTAGCATCTTGTAACCAAAAGGATGTGAAAGTTGTGTTTGGCAATTTACTAGGCATGTAAAGGTGTAATAGTCAATTTATTAAAATAATGTTGACTACTGCTAAATGATTCAAATCAGATCCATAGTTAATAAATGAAAAAGACATGTTAACAAACCTAATAATAAATATGGCCAGACACATTACATCATTCATATTAATTTGTTTTGTCTTATAATAAATAGTCTTATGTTTATATAATGATGGGGACATGCATGTGTTCACATCAGATATAATTGAATTATTGTTACTCTTGATGTTAGTGTATTATGATGAATCTTTATTAGGGTATATTCTTATGTTGATTACGTCTTATGCGTGGTGTGCGCATACTGAAAGAGAATAGTGGAACTACGTGTTTGGTTACAACACAGTTCTATTTGTTCACGAAAAGAATTTGAGTGTTTTCGCTATAAAGTGAGAGACATGATTTTATGTTAATTTCTCTCTCTCACACACTTTCTCCTAAAGTGTAAACTACGATTGTATCTTATAAGAGAGCTTTTTGTTCGATAAAGTAATTAGATAAGCATTAAAGCATGGGACCGAACCTTGTAGATTTCGTGGTTGTTTATCAAACACTAACTGAGTACAAATAAGCATGATAAGATATGTAAATCTTACCCAGTATAGGGTAATTAAAAATCGAGAATCTTACACGATAAATAAAAATAATAATTATTACCAATATTAACGTTTACTAAGTCATAGATCCTTTACCTATGATCTTATTATGTTTATTCCATGGTTGAGAATCTTACTTTATAAATTCAAAAAATACGTTAATATATATTTGCAAAACATGATGGAACTACTTTGGTAAACAATATTAATTTACAAAAAAAATTTAAAGGAAAGCCCATCTACAATTATACAGCCCCACGGGCTGAAAGCCCAAACTTTGTAATTTTAAGGGCCAAAACCCAAAAGGTAAGGTTGCATAATTTAATATAATCCCATTAGAGGAAAGTTCAAATGTGAACCACTTTTTGATTGTGAACGTGAGAATAACCGAGAGCGCGACACGTGGCGGCTTTGAGTGTGGTCCCCTTCTTTAATTCAATGTCCTCCCATGAATCGCGCCTAGTCATCCGCCGTGGATCTGACGTGGCGCCTAGTCATCCGCCACGTGTCGCGCTCTCGGTTGTCCTTACGTTCACAACCAAAAAGTGGTTCACATTTGAACCCACCCCAATGACCCAATCCCATTAATATTAAACAAGTAAACAACATCGTGAGTATTAGGCCCAAAGAAAACCCACCAGTGAGATACTTGAACTTCAAACCAATTATTGGCGATTTTTAGAAGGTGATATTATAAAGGAAAATTAATAGAAATTTAGGGACTTAATGTATCGCTTAATCACTATTTTTTGCCTGAAATACTATAAAATTCCTATAAGTGATAACTTTGTGACTATGGAGGAGATAATGAAATAAGGTTAGTTTTGTATTTATATATATTTTTTTTTTGCACAACAAGGAAACCATATTATTATACTAACCCAGAACCAAAATACAAGGTAAACCAGCCTAAAATGCCGATAAAAGAAACACTAGTAAACAGACGGAATTGACGACACCTAACAAAGAAGACTACAGACCTAAACAGCTAGAACAACCGTATTCTAGGAAATTTACGAAGGATAAGTACCTCAGAAAAAAACCAGAAGATGAATAAATTAACTGAAGACTCACTAGTTTTAGCACCAAAATGAGATGTGGAATCTAGACAACATCAAATTTATATATTTATAATCATTTCTTTTCTATTTATAAATAGTAATTCTGTAAGTTGAGAACCATATTTAAGATTTAGCATTTGTATCGATAATTCATGCTCAAACTTTTATTTTATTAAATATTTGACTTGGTTGAAGAGTTGTTACTTACAAATATAGTGGTTTTTTATTTTGGAAATTTTGAAAAGAAATTATTAAAATGTAAATATATAAAAATTAAATGTTATTTCTGTACGCCCTCTTTAATTACAATACCATGCATTAACATAGGATTTATAGTTATAAAAGTAAATTATATTGCCTTACTTCTTTAATGAAATCATATTATATGATTAAACTGTTATCAAATTATTTATTTGTTTAGGCAAACTTCGTATATCAATCACGTTTTACTATTATGCCCGTAATTAATATAAAAAAGATTCTCCAATCGGGTTAGAATAAAATAATAAATATCTATATTTATATGCTACTTTATCTTAAAATAAGTGCCATTTAAAAGTTTTTTTTTTTTAAATTTTACTCATAAGTTTATAAGATGAAAAATATTTATTTCTTATTATTCTGAATAAAAATACCATTTATCTAAAAACAAATGTAATACTTATCCATTATGTTATCTTTATCGATAGACATTTTTTTTAATCGTATAATACAATAAATATTTTCATAATATATTTTTTTAGTAATATTGTATTTGGCAAAAATTTATAAGCAATGATGTATTATAATTTATAAGTTAGCTTTTTTAAATGCTATTTTAAGTTGTTTTTTAGGAGTTTTTTGTAGCTTTTTTCAATTATATTCTTATTAATATTAGACTATGTTTGACAAAATAGTTGATAAGGTAGTTGGTAGCTGATAACCTAGTAGTTAATTGATAAGCTAGCTAGTAGCTGATATTAGCTTATGAACAAATTGTGTTTAGCAAAAATTCGCTTATGGGTATGTAAAATGACCAAAAAATGTATCTTTTAATTTAATAATTAATATTAATAAAAGAATATTAATAAGGATATAATTAGAAAATGCTACAATAAGGCTTTGTTTGGCAAGCATAAGCTAGCTTATAAGCTAGCTGATAAGCTAGCTTATAAGCTAGTCCATCCAAACATGTATCAGGAAGCTAGCTTATCAGCTAGCTTATAAGCTAGCTTTTTGAAACGCTACTTTGAGTAGCTTATGAGGAGCTTATTGTAGCTTTTTCCAGTTATACCCTTATTAATATTAATTATTAAATTCAAATATACCCTTTTTGGTCATTTTACATACTCATAAGCTAGTTTTTGCCAAACATAATTTGTTCAACAGCTAGCTTATCAGCTACTAGCAAGCTTATCAATCAACAGCTAGCTTATCAGCTATCCGCTAGATTATCAGCTACCAGCTAGCTTATAAGCTACGCTTGCCAGCCCAAACATAATTTGTTGATAAGCTAGCTTATTGGTTTAAACAATATTTTCGAAATGCGATAAAAACTCCCGGGATAACGAGAAGCCATTAAAACCCCCACTTGCCGCTTCTCTTCTCTTCTTCTCCCCCTTTCCAACCTGCAAACCCTACCAAAATCTCCACAACCTCCGCCGTCCACGGCGGCTCCGATAACCTCCGGCAACCTAATCCTCCGTCCAACAGACCTTCAATTTCACAAAAATGACGTCAGTCACCGCCGCCTCTGACGTCACCGACGGACCAGTCCTCACTCTCATCAACAAGCGCATCCGTAACCTAAGGAAGAAGCTCAACCGCGTAGCGCAGCTCGAAGACTCCATCGCTAATGGAAAATCGATCGTCAAGAACAAGGAGCAGGAGGAGCTTCTCAAGTCCAAGCCGGCGATCGTCGCCGCCGTCGACGAGCTCGAGAAGTTCCGGCAATCGCTCTCCGTCGCCGTCGATGAAGAAATCAACCTCGCTCTCCATCGCCGGAGTAATGCGGCCGTGGCCGGATCGGATAACAATGGCGGTGATGAGAACGATAGCGGTAGTAGTGAAGTGCAAACCCTAGGAAAAGAGGAGAATGAGACGGTGGTGGTAGGTGTGGAGGATCTGTTGAGTTTGATTTACTTCGCGAACATGTTCGATGTGAAATCGCAGAGCGATTTCAATTCGGTAATGCTTACGAGGACGCACGAGAGGAATTGCTGCTTGACGTATGATTATGTGACTGATGATGATGCTGCTGTGATGCTTGGAGAGAGGGATTTGGATTTGATCTCGTCGATGGGATCGCTGTTGATCTCGAGGCCTGTGGATTCGAGCTTATCGCACCAGAACGCGCTACGGAGGTGCATCGAGCACGCGAAGCTTTGGCTTTCGAAGTCTGAGCAGACGATTGATTCGAACAGCGATGTTACTTGTACGATTTCGTATAGTTTAATTCAGCATTTCAACTTATTCAAATGGATATTTGTTTTAGTTAACTGTTTTGTTTTACAGATGCTGCTTTGAGGGAGAAGTTGACGAAGATTATGGGGTCGGATTTCTTCAAGATATCGCCGGAAATGAAAGCTACTGCTGATGTTGCGGCGGAAGCTGCTGGAAATTATTCGTTCCAAGTGCCGGTGCAGGTGGAAGGTTCGGTTTCTCAATATGAACAAAAGGTATAATCATGGCTTTTTATATGTTTTGAGTGTGTTTATAGAAATGTGACTGCTTTATCCCCTGTTTTGTTGTCTGTATTGATGCACACTTTGGATTTGGTATTGAACCACTACATTTTGTCTTCATATAGTGAAAACTGAAGTGCATGTATTAGAACTTGATTTAGCATTTTATGTGAATTGTTATAATTCTAACCCCTATCTTGCTGACATACCTCATTGGAAACATATTTCCATTTTGGGGTATCATCATTTGTGTTGCAAACATGCCTAGAGTTCTGATTTTGTAGTTATTTGTGGGCTAGAATCAAAATGTTGAGGTGGTGTGTAATGACTTATATGTGTTAGGGTTTAGCAATGTTTTTGTTGCCAAATATGAAGGTCTAATATTGTGTCCCTGCTTGATTGTTCAATTTTTTTCATTCATGCTCTCAAGTTGTTACATTTTGTGTCCCTAGATCCACAGCGGGTTTGAAGTTACAAGAAGCATCGACTTATCTTTTTTACATTGATTAGGGACTAGTTGAGCTAATCTATGGTTTGCTTAATTAAGAGGCTGACATGTGCCAACTTTAATGTTTATAAAGATCAAGCAAACTTCTGTTTTGAAGTTTGATCTTTCTCAGAAATGTTGTCGAATGTCGATACTATTTTTTTTTTATATTTCTGTTGAAGAATGATATGGCTTATTGCAACCACTGGAATTTTGAGAATGTCAAGTACCTAATCAAGTTGTTTATCAATGCATTACATCATTTCGAGGTTAATATTTCCTCAGATTTTCTTAGGTGTTTAACAACATCAATTGCAAAACCAGTAATTTGCAGCAGGTTTTTCTTCACATAAAGATTAATCAAATTTTAATTTACTCTGGCAAGAAAATTTGCATGGTCTTGAATTTGGAGAATATGGGAGTTCAAGAAGAGGATGGTGCTTGAACATGAATATGTGTGCTTGTGATTTATGCTATTGTTATGTAACAGTGATGGAGTAACTTCAGTATGCCAGAATTCTCAGTGTTATTCTTGGTGGGGAGGGTGGATGCTTTATGATATAATGTTTATTGCATATGGTAAATGATTCTAAGTTTCGGACTTGGCACACTTGTACCTTCTAAGACATTTTTCTATGCATTTCCATATCCTAAAGTATCGATTTAGGATGCTAAATTTAGAAGTAGATTTAAATGGGAAATTGTTGGGTTGAATTTCAAATTAGATTTAATTGAGAAAAGGTTGAGTTGAATTCAAAATTTTAACTCGGTCCAAAGTGAGCACTTTTGACTGTAATTTGATTGTGTCAAAGTTCATGATGAAGGGGTAGACATAAAATGTTTGACCTGTCAAATCATATTTAATGATAAGCAAAACATTTAGAAGATGGTGTGTTAGGTCAATGGCCCGTAGGTGACGTTAATTGTTTTTAAGATGATATTACATGCATAGACCAAAAGTTTATGGATGCTGATGAAGCTGCAGAAAATTTGTGCAAAGGTGGGTGTGAACTATAAATCACTACATCATACTATGAGAAACAAACCGCCTGTCTGACTAGTCAAAGTCTTTGTTAAAAGTCATAATGCTTTTCTACCTGAAAGTTGTTGTGACTTGTGATACATTGTTAGAACATTCATCTTAATTATAACAATTGTTGTGCAAGTGTAACAGCATATGTTTGTAATTCATTCTCTTGTTTATGGTCTGCCTAAAGCCCCAGAACCTGACAACCTTACTTCCTTTTGGGCTGAGAAAATGAGATGGATTATTACTCCCTTCAGTCATCTTCATTGGTCAAACTTGTTAGTTCTGTGATTTTATTATTTCATTTCTTTAGTGGGTGTGGTGTGTTAGCTATGTAGCATGCTATATTGTTATTAATAAGTTCTTATGAGTTATGACTCTCAAATCAGATTTTGTGAATAAAGTTTGATTTGACCATAGAGGAGGGACCACCGGACCACCCTTCTCTTTTCATTCATTCATGCATGTATTAATTTCTTTTGTTATATGATGATTAAAGGTATTGCTTGACTAGGTGAGTAAAACATAAGTTTAGCTATTCTATGGTACTTCATTGTTGGTTTTATAGCCTTGTAGGCATAGCTTTAAATAAAGTACGTCGTTGCTAAGAGGAATAAAACGATATCCCAATAGTTTTTAATGGAGGACAGTTTTTATTGCTAAGCACTGATGACATTTGTACGAGTAGCAAACTAGTTGAATACGTTGGTCACTTTATTTCTTTTTTTGTATTCTTTTTCCCTAATGGTACCAGTTTTTGGGCATGAAACTATGAAAGTTTTGATTTTTGGGATTGTTTTCTTACTACCTTTTTTTAAAGGAGTTGTATGGTTACATTTAGGATCAAACATACTTTTAAATACATTATTATTGTACCAAATGTTTCTTCTTGGGCTTGTTTAAAGTTAAACTAATTACAATGTGTGGGATGGTTTTTAAAAACCACCTCAATTCTGAAGATGGAAATCGACTTGCTTTACCAAATTGTATATTTTGTGAATGCTATAGAAGTACAAGAACACCATCATCATGATTGCGTTTGAATGATTGGTAATGCTCTGTGAATTGTGAAAATTGCGACATTGTTCACTTACCATATCCATTGGTGACCCTTAGTGGTAGTTGGTTTATTAAGGCTATGTTTGGTAAAAAGCAAGCTTATGGTTGTCAAATATGGCTTAATTCTATATCTTCGATTGTTTAGCAGGAAGATGATGTTTCAGATCTTCAAAGAAGTGAATCTTACGAAGACCAATCGGGTCCCATTGAAGATTCTCATAAGGTACCCTTTGTTTTTTATCTCCGAGTTTTTAACCTTTTAATCCACCCATTTATTGTATGTCAGCTTAATGGTATTATCACTTCAGCAGGATGAGGCAGATGGTGTTGAAATCCCAGTTCATACGGAACCAATCGAGCCACATGGCGGAGGTGAAGAATACAAAGACCAACAAGCATCACGAAGATCCTATCAGAACCAAAGAGGCGGTGGCGGCCGTGGTGGTGGTGGTCGCAGCAGAGGCTACCCGAATGGTGGCCGTGGTGGTCGAAGTGGTGGCAGAGGTGGACCCTACCAGAACGGGCGTAACCAGTACTACGAGCAGCCGGGAAACTACTACCAGCGGAACTACTATGGTGGTAAGGGAAGGGGTGGTGGCAGGGGTAATGGTGGAAATTCCTACAACCACCCTGGTTCTGGTGTTGAAAATGCAAATGCTGCAGAGTCTTGACCTGACCATTTTGCACCCAGTTAGGGTTTGCTTTCATTACTAATTAAAGGACCCCTTTTTGCCTTTCTAAAGGTTAACTTAAATTAAAAAGTCATGTGGGATAAAAATTAGCAAAAAACATCTTTGGACTGCAACTTAGTTGGGGTTAGTTAATATTGTATCTGCTAAAAATTTTGCATCTGAGGATTTGTATGGTGTTTTTGATCTCTTATGAGTTTCTTATAACCTGTTTTGGTTTGCAAGATTTGGTGGGATTTGGAATTTCATCTGATTTCATTCTGACTTTGGTTTAAAGGAAAGTGCAAATTAAAATCTTTCATCAACTTGATTAACATCCTCTTATAAATTAAGCTGATAATCTAGCCACTTAATTACCTTTTTATTTTGGTTTGTGAAATTTGATTAAAACTCTACATCATTGCTACTATCTATCAACATTTTCTTTTGTTTCTTTTTTCATTTGTCTTTCGATCATTGATGATAATTTCAAATGATCTATTTTAATCTAAATTTTTAACGGATAAAATAGACAACTATACATATTTAGATGTTTATCAGTTTTTAAAAACAATTTTTTTCCAGAAAGCATAGCGGCATCGAACCAACGATTGACAATCACAAATACACAAAAACACACACATGCATGCACGCCTCCTCGGTAGTATCAGGCAGCCCACTAATCCGCTGTTGTCCTAGCTCATTTTACGTTGGATCTAGAGCCCTACCATAGTCTTTGATTGGACTGGTGGGAAGCCCAGTCTATGACTGAACCAACCCAAGGACTTGATACTCTCATGCCCTCAAATCGTCTAGATTTTATCTCGGTTTGGAGGTCATATGAAATTGGATGATATGTCTTGAGAGAAAAGAGATAATACCTGAACTTGAGTGACGCTTAAGTGACGTTTAAGAAGCTGCGTCACAACTGCTTATTTCAGATTTATTTAAGACTTAACAATTATTACCATTATTTTTCACACTTTATACAAGTAGTTCGATTTGCAAATAAAACCACCCCTATACAATTAATCCTACCCACCAAAAGCTTCATATATATCACCAATTTCATCATCAAAACAAGCATCACCCGCAAAGAACTCACGAGCCACACCATCCACCTCAATGGCACTGCACCCTGGCTCCTTGACTACACCCTTCTCACCCATTAATCGTCTCACCGAACCCACTTCGTCCCATTTACGAGCCACCCCGTAGACCCTAGCCATCAACACATAAACCCCACTGAACCCACTTCCCTCTTCGGACTCCATGACCCTTTTAGCCATCTCTTCACTAACCTCTATTCCAACACCACCACCCCTTTTGGAACAGCCGTCAAGGATGCTCCTCCATATGACCGCATCGGGCCTAACCCGCATCCCGGCCACCACGTCGAGGGCCTCGGTGATCAGCCCGGCTCGAGCCAGGAGGTCCACCAGGCACCCGTAGTGCTCCAGGACCGGCTCGATCCCGTATTTTGTTGTCATGAGGGTGAAGTATTCCCGGCCCTCGTGGACCATCCCGCGGTGGCGGCAGGCGGTCAGGACCCCGCTGAACGTGATCGGGTTCGGGGTCAGCCCGCCTTCGTTGACCATTTTGTGGAAATACTCCAATGCGGGGTCCACGAGCCCGTTGTTTGCGAGACCGTGGATCATCGCGTTCCATGACGTCACGTCGCGTTTCGCCATACGTTCGAATACGGACTTTGCGAGTTTTAAAGACCCGCATTTGAAGTACATTTCTAAGAGACAATTGTTGATTAAGACATCATCTTTGTTGTCAACTCGATGACGTAATCTTCGTAAAATATAAGCGTGGGCCCACATGCCAAGGGATAACGCGCCCAAGCCCGCACATGCTCGTAGGACGCTTTGGATCGTGAAACCGTCGGGATCGAACTGCTCTTCCTGCATCTCACGGAAACGGGCCAACGCATGTTCGAACTCGTTTAACTGAACGAGCGTCTCGATCATGGCGTTCCACGAGACCGCGCTTCGTTCAGGCATTTCATCAAACACCTGGCGTGCGTCCTTCAACCGGCCACAAGACCCATAGAAATGGATCAAACTATTGTTTACATACACATCCGATTGAAACCCATGTTTGAAGACATGACAATGCAGCTGCCTACCTTCCGAAACCGCGAACAAATAAGCACAAGACTTAAGAACAAACGGAAAAGTATGCTTATCAGGAATAACATCTGTTTCAGATAACATTTTCAGGTAGAGCTTAATGGCTTCTAGCTTATTGTTGGTGCTGCGTGAATAAGCTCTGATGAGGGTGTTCCAGGCGAAGGAGTTTGCGTTTTGGAAGTGGGTGTGGAAGAAGAAGAGGGAAGCGTAATGGAGGTCGTGGAGGGAAGAGAAATGGAGGATTCGGCTATGGAGGAAGAGGGTGTGTGGGTGGGCGGTGGTGGTGGTTCGGAGGGTGTGGGCGTGGATTTGTTTGAGGTGGGACATGGAGGTGCATTGGTTGAGTAGGTGGAGGAGACGGCGGTGGTGGTGGTGGTGGTGGTGGTTTGGTGGTGGTTATCGGCGGTGGTGGCTACCGCGGGAAAAGGTTGGGTTGAAAGAAGCATGATTGGGCTTGTTTAGAGAGATTGAAAGAGTGTTATACGAGAACGTTAACTATTTATGAGAATGCGAGAATAAGGCTATGCGTATTGCAGCCTTAGGCTCAGCGCGCTGTGGTACGGTAGAATGGTGCTCGGCGAGCTGGGAGCCTAAACGGGTTGGCCAAACCGTTGTTTTTGTGTGCGTATGTTGTGCGTGTGTTGTGTGTGTGAGAGGGTTGGGGTACTAATTAGAGAGGGTTTAGAGGGTTAATGAGAGAGTTGGAAAAAAGCTGATGTGGTAGTGGAGTTGGGATGGTTGGGAAGGTTGGGGTACTGATAGCCTAATCATTCATGTATAAAATCATATGTGATTTTATACTAACATACATACGGGATGCAAGACTTTGTGAATTATATGTGAATTTATACGTAAAATATATGTGATTATATATGCCGGATGACGTTCACAAAAATCAAGTTCCATATATTTTACAAAGTTCATAATCAAAACCATATGACACATGGTTTCACAAAATAATAACACGTTCAAACGTAGGGCTTAATAGAACAAGACCGAAACAATAATAAACACCCAAAACTTCAGTTATATATGTGTGTAATTAAATTACGCATTCTTTTGACTACATTCTTGTGATCAATCATAAGGTGGTGAATCAGTTAGGAAGGGTCAACTACTTATAATTAGTTGCCCGGAAGTTGAAGAAAGTGAAATCCATACCTTAACCAAGCTTGCAAAATAAGACGCGATTGAACGAATTTCTCGGCAAAGATTGATTTGTTCGTGTGCTTAAGAAACGACGAGTTGTTGTTACTTGAACGACATAAGACTCACACGCTAATTCTTAAAATAGTGTACTTAGGTCCTAAAGGTGTTAAAACAACTTAATGTGAGCTACAAACAGCCGAATACACGTTACGGAACTAAACTCAAAAGTCGGTCGCACTCAGTTTCGTTTTCTGTGTTTTCAGCCTTTTAATGCTGTGTTCACAAGAGTTTTTCTCCTATTTAAAGGCCAATATAGATTACAAGTTCTAAACGAAAATTGTAGAACAACCTCTTAAGGTTATACTAAATATCGAATTACCCCGATTGGAGAATCCGTTGATTTTATACGGAATTTACGGTAAGACAGGGTCTGGTTCGTAACCGATGTGACCAGCCTCAAAAACGCGTTGTTTAAACCCGTTTTGAGTTAGAACTGGGTCTTACTCTCTTCATACGAAATGAAGTACATATAAAGTTCTGTCTAACTGCAAAATTTCAACTTGATCGGAGATACGGTCGAAGAGTTATAGGCTGTCATAAAAAACGTTTTTCGTGTTATCTTAGAAAATTATCATTCTCGTATGATTCAAATTATGTGAACCTACCTCTCTCTATATTTATATATGCGTGTGTGTAGTCCTAGGAATATATTATACAAAACAGTTTTATTGATTTAGATTTCAGACTTTAACACCACCTTTTAAAAATCAAAAATGAAATCAGATTTCATCATCTCTTACAAAAACAAATGCCATCTTAGTTGGCCAACCTCCTAATCGGTAAGATTTTACCTTTAGGAAGAGCGTGAAATTCTTTTTCCTTTCCGCAGGGACCAGGAGATTGGATCTATTGGAATTCTCTCCGAGAGCTGCTGAACTAACGACGCCTCTTGATCGATCGATTGATTGGATCGAAGTACGAAGGAGCAACACTAACTTACCGCTCTCTACTATAAGAAAATCCAAGAAAGAGAGTCGCTCCATAATAAATAACTGCCACGAATTAATAGTAGGTAAATTGTTGATAGCAAACAAAACAAGTCCTTGGTAATTCATATGAACTATATTTACTTACTAAAGGTATAAATGCTTGATGTTTAAATAAAACGTTGGTGAAATGGTCAAAAAGATGAAAATCATTAGGTAATCAACTTTTTTTTTTGTTCTTAATTTTATTAATTTCAAACCAGATTTGTATTTTATTGTGTTTTGTTTCTTTTATCATATTCATTCCCTTGCCAATGTGAGCTTAAGACCTCATGTTCAATCCTTAATTTGTGGTCCTAAAATAAATCCAAGTGCATCCCACACAAGTTGTAAATGTGTTTGTTTTATAAGAAAAGGCAAATGGGCAAAATGGGAAATGTGGAAGATAATTGCTGGCATGACATGATGATTAATGTGAGTCTTTGTCATATACCTAACACATAGTGTGCAAGCTAATGCCTTTTAACATGGCCTCACACATGTAATGCCACATAACTTTTAGCTTAGAAAAATATTTGTTAAGATGATTAAGCTATGTTAGAATAAACTAGCTCATAATTCAGCTTTATGTATCAACTAGTTATTAGTTGATAAATTGGATAGCAATTTAAAATCAACTACTTAAATGTTTTTCGAAAGCCAACCTAGATATGAAAGGCGGAGGGAGTAGGGGGACAGGCCGGTGCCCAGCCCCCTCCAATCCTCTCTGCAAACACCAAATTAGTTCAAGAAGTATGGTAAAATTATTTAATTATTGTATGGAGCCCCCCTCAAACATGGAGATTCCACTAAAAATAGTTATGGTTGGCCTATACCCAAGCAAAGAAGATGAATGCAAAATTTGTTATATATGCAAAAACCAAAATTCATGAATATAATTATTTAACTAATCATCTAAACATACAATAGAGATTAAGGTTGTTTTTAGTAAAAATAAGCTAGCTTATAAACTAAGTCATTCAAACATATACCATAAGCTAGCTTATTGAAACACTACTTGGAGTAGTATTTTGGAAGCTTTTTGTAGCTTTTTCCAATTATATTGTTGTCAAGATTAATTATTAAATTGAAAGATACATGTTTTAGTCATTTTACATATTCATAAGTTAGTTTTTATCAAACATAATATGTTCATAAGCTAGTTTATCAATCAAACATAATATGTTCATAAGCTAGTTTATCAATCAACAACTAGCTTATCAGCTAGTTTGCCAAACACGGCCTAATTACTTTAGTTGATAATTTTATATTTTTTACTTTAAATGCAATTATATAAAAGGAATTCTTGTTAGATGTGTTTATTTTATGTCATATTGTAAAAAAAAATCAAACCTATTTAATATGACCTAAATTTTCAACATATTATAATAATTTGTGAATTCACTGAAAATATTATTAACTGAGAAGATATATTTTATTTTGTCAATACAATGGTTCAATATTTTTAATTGCAAAAAATATTTCAATAACGATAATATACTTGATTATAATTTAGTAATTTTTTATAACTAAAATTGTTATAATCAAAGTATATTTTGAGATCATGAGCCTAAATACAATTAGTTATAATTTTTAGTATATAAAAACAAAGATAAGGTTCAAAAAAAACTTTATAACTCAAAATAATAAATACTAAAAAACTTGATTTTATATAAAGTAAGTTAAACTAGTAGTAACATAATATTTCTGTTTATTAATCATAAATAATTTTTAATTTAACAAAATAATTCAAACTTGAAAATTTAAAAATAACATTATCACTAACTTATTTTAAAATGGCTTTAAATACACTGCAAACTAAGAAAAAAAACATGATGAAATCCTCCAATGATCTATCTTCTACATTTTGGAGTGTTGGAAACGGTTTAAACTTGCATGTCGTTTTCGAACAGGTCTAATTGTTTAAATACATTTTAAAAGGCGTCAAGTTTTATCTAATACACGTCATGCCATCAACTTGTATTTCATAACAAAGTTTTATCAACTTGTATTTCATAAATGGATCTTATAAAATTTCAATTTATATTATTACCGGATATGAGTTCAAGTAAAAGCCGTTACAATAAAATCAGTAAACATGCTACTCTTAGGAAGGAGTGCTAGAGCATCTGGGCTCGAGTGCCGACAAGTTCCTAATAATTACAACTTTTGAAAATATTCTAAATTTAAATCAAATAATTTGTTGAACAAACTATTCCGTATATGCAAAGGTATCATGTTAAATTGATTGATTTATCAATTATCATCAATAATGCATCCTTTTATAAAGGGAGGTTCATACGAAAAATATAATTTTTTAAGAAAACGCGAGAAGTAATCTCAACCACTCATCTCGGTCAATAAATGATGTTTTGACCGGTCCCCCTTCAATTCTCTAGCCTCCCATGAATCGCATCAATCATCCGTGATCACGTCCACCGTAAACGCGAGATGAGTGACTGAGATTGCTTCTCACTTTTTCTTAAGTTAACATGCTTTTCGTTTGAACTTTCCCCTACTTTTATAATTATATATATATATTCTAAATATACAATAATTACACAATAAATAAAAGTATTTAATAAATAAAATCGATTGAACTCTATCTCATTTACGTTGAGTATGAGATATCAAAATTAAGACAATTTTAATATATCATATGATATCAAGTTCTAGAACTTACAAACTCATCTCACCCTATAACATATAACAATATTTCTTCAAAAATATCCTTAAAAAAATTTCTCACATACCACTTTACACATATAACATTATCGTTCTAAAATTAAATCTTAAAAAATATCCTTAAGTACTCTTTCTCTTTATCTTTATGTACAAGATTCAAACGTACCACATACCAAAACTAATAAAAATCCAACTTTTAAATCTTCAAATGTCGTCGGTTGAATCTTCAGACGAAGAGTTTTGGACAACGATAACCTTCATGGTAACGTTATTGGGCGGAAGTTGCAATCGAAGAGGGTAAAGCTCCCGATTTATCGGATTCCGTTGGCACACCGTTATGCCCTTCATTCCCGTTTCTTGCTCCAACTTCCGAGTTAACTCATTAATGTTGTTTCCCTTGAAATTAATGCAAAATCCTTGGGCATTCTCGTCAATTTCTCCAAAATCGTCGGAAAGCACGGTGTAGTATATCGCTCTCCCTTCCTCCATCTTCGGAGGGGAGCTATGATACGAATCGGTCGACTGCAAACCAATAGAAATAATTCAGTAACGCTTTAACAATATGATTCTAAATACACAATTATTAGCAATAAAATAATGCTAAAAATACAAAATGCAACGTCTTTAATGAATATGCTATAAAAACATAATACTTCATTGATGAAAAATAATTAAGATAATATATTTTCTCCACAATATCAAAACTTTCGGGAAATTGTCAATTTGTCATAATTAGTCATTTTCTCAAACTATTTTCACCTTTTTTGAACTTGGAATAAACGTGAAAAAGTGTTCTAATTTTGGCTAAAAAGTGAAATAACTTTTTGAGAACGTAACGTTTTAACTTTTCAAAACTGAATACCCTTCAATTGTGGATCTCTCTTGAAATTAACCAATTTAGCCCTTTAAAAACACTTTTTATGGTCTTCTTCTAACTATTTTCTTCTTGAAACCTTCAAAATAGCCAACTTTTCGCTAAACAAGAGAACTCCGTTAAAAACAATGCTAGCAAAGACGTTCTACACATTTTAGCGATTGACTTTTACATTTTCAATCCTTCTTCAACAAAGGTTAGACCCTGAATGATAGACGACTATTACATAATGTATCCAAGTTGTCACTTTTTTATCATTACATGTACTCAACTTAAAAGTTTACCGGTGTATGTACCCAACTTAAAAACTGTCATTTTGGTTAAAATGTGACAACCCGATACATTTTGGTTAATTAACCCTATAAAAATTTGCAAAAATGAAGAGAAATTCGTAAAAATAAATAAATAAATAACTCAAAAGTCTCATACCTCTTGACGTTCAAAACTATGGGATTCCGACCGATTCGCCGCCGGCGAGCTAGACTCCGACGAATAATAATCGGAACCAACAACCAACGCCGGAGGAGGCCCCGGCGCCGGCGACTGCACAACAATATCCACCACATCCACATCCCACAGCACCCACTCTTGAGTCGCCGTCCGGTGCGGCACGTCATGCGTGATGGAATTCCTCCACGGCGGAAGCCCGCCGTTTGCCCGTAAATACTGCCCGTACCGCGTCCTCAGCTTCACCTGCCCCCCTTCCCTGACCGGCTCCCACTCCACCGACGAGTCCAGCCGCCGCGGCAACGTCTGGAGCACCTTCCGGCCCGTCATTCCGAGCAGAAACGGATGGTTAGAGGCCGTTAAATACCTATTGTAGCATCAAACAGTGTTAGCTCAGTTGGATAGGTAACATTTCTGACCCCATGGGTGACATTTCTGAGATACCCAGACTTTGGATCTGGTCCTTTGGGCCAGGTTCAGGGCCGAGATGGGAGGATACAGTCTATGCGATCCACTTCCGTTGGTTCAGCCATAGGTTGGACCGAGTCGGTACAGCGGATTAGTGGGACTGTCCAATTGGAGAGTGTGTGTGTTAACCTGCAGTTCAATAAAAAAACTAAAAAGTACCTATTGTAGCATGATTTCAGGCGGATGAATTTTAGGTTATCGTCCTGTGGATCGGTGATGAACTCGACGGTCCATCGGTTGTTCTTGGCGGCGCCGTTGCGGTCTTGGGAGACGGACTCTTCGTCGTCGTCGGCGTGGAGGTACTTGTTGTGGTGGCTTTTCAGGCGGACGGCTTTAGCGTTGTGGAAGAGATCCATTACTGATGATGAGATTGTGGTTGCTTGAAATGAACCTCTCTGAAAAAATTAGGGTTTTTTGAAATTGGTTAGAATTGAGATCTGGAAGGTGTTGTTGGATGATTTTGATGAATTTGGATTGAATTTTGGAGGAGTGAATTGAGATTTGAGAGCGATTTGAGTTAATGAGATGGAGATTATTATTATTGTTGGTAGGTGGTGATGTATAGATATATATGGATATATGTATAGGTGGTGATGTATAGATATATATATGGATATATGTATAGGTGGGGTGTGTGTGGATGGGGCGCGTTAGAATGAGAGTCAAAGCCAGCCAGGATGGATTGACAACCAAGTCTTTGCATGTATTAAGAAAGAAGGAAGCTTCTCTGTATATATAACCCCCATGTGGTTGTATAATCTTATCTTTTTAGATAAATTGAACTAAAAAGTTCTAAACAACTAAACGTATACGGTGGGTTCAAACAGATAACTAGATATTTCATGAGAATACTAGAAATTTTAATATTATATATACTTACATGTAAGCTAAATAGGCTTGTATATATTATTAAATACTATGAAGGCTTTAGAGAAAAGCTTAAGAAAATGAAAAATCAAAAAGAATTCCCTTGTAGTCCTTCCATTTGGATGCATCCATTTGTGCATATTTGAATAGCTTTTCAGTTTTTATGCATTTGTGTAGTTGTGTATAGATATGTGTACATATTACAAATTAAATATACGCATTTGTGTATGCGGTTCAATCGTCCAGATAGAAGGCTACGAGATTGTTGCTCTTTTTTCCGTTTCTTTGAGGTTTTACCTTAAACCAAACCTATTAAATAAATGTTTAGTTGATAATACACATAAACATTTAACTATATAGAATTAAATAAATTCAAATAACTATAATCATATAAGATATTGAAACTTCTTAATCTTTTGTATGTATCTTTTTATATTATTCACTTACTTTATATTTGAAGATTTCCTTATTTTAGAAGGCGCTTGGTTAGGAATATTGAGAAGTAAGAATTGAAAATAATAATAAAAATTGTTATTTGATTTAATATTTATAATTGAATCATTCATGCATATCATTAATTTCTATTCTTAACCACATTAGGCTATTAGTAGTCCAACCCTCCCAACCTGCATTGCCACATCAGCTCCACATCAGCTTTTTTTTCAACCCTCTCGTAAGCCCTTTACAACCCGTACCCTAACCCTCTCAACTCTCTCATACAACTCACGCGGGCTTGGCGGTGTGGCCAACCCGCCAAGGCTTGAGCCCGGCGGGCTTCCCTTGCGGCGTACCGCTGCCCGCCAATACCGCTGAGCCCAGCAGGCTTATGCCCTCCCAACCCGACGCAACCCGCCCTCCCGCTACGCACAGCCTTAGAGTTGATGAAATTTTATTTCTACTTAATTTTTTTTTTCATATATCATTCCATCTTTTTATATTAGATGAAACATTTTTGTATTTTCATTTTATTATCTTACACAAGGTTTCTCATGCGTTTAAAATAAAATATATTTGCACTTTCATATACTCTTGATAGATAAAAGTAGATACTAAACACATCAGACACCAACATAAAAAAATTCTAGAAATATGTGACATAAAAATCCAAAACAAGGCTACATGATTTCATTATAATTTGTCCAATTCAGAGTAATTAAGTTTTGAATTAAATAATGAAATAATTCAAACGTGTTTATTAGGCGACTTTCTTTTACCCAAACTTATTAAAAAGGACGTTTTTATGTCTATCTGATTGATCTACGAGGTATATGCATCCACGTATTCAACTCGTGGTGAACCGGTCGCGTGTGCCGGTCGGCAAACGGTTTGCCTTCTTTCGGTTCAGATATTAATTTATATACTGTCACACCATTATCCATGACTATTTTTAATTTTAATATTATCGGCTTCCAGATGATCTTTCTTCACGTGTGGGTAAGGAAGCTGAGACGAGCTTTAAACTAATCAAGTCATCCTCGCTTGAAAATATAAAAGCTCAAACTCAAGCGAGCATGTGCTTTGAGGCTTGAGCTTGGCTTACGAGCCTAAACGATCTCTGATTTTAAGCATTTGCTTTGGCGATTTTTGTTCATGTTAAATATGTAATAACAATAAGAGTAAATTATGGATTTGGTCTTCGTGGTTTGGTGGTTTTTATGGATTTGGTCCTTGTAGTTTGCAAATTCTATTGGATTTGGTCCCTGCCTACTTGCACCACCAGGGACCAAATCCAATAAAATTTGCAAACCACAAGAACTAAATCCGTAATTATTGAAGTTTGGGGACCAAATTCGTAAAAACAACCAAACCACGAGAACCAAATCCGTAATTTACTCTAACAATAATAAAATATAAAATACATAATATTATATGTGAAGCTCGTTTAAGCTCGCGAGACAAACAATCCTTGATTTTGAGGCTCGGGATTAGCTCGTTTAGTAAATGAGCTCTATTTCAGGCTCGAGCTCGTTTCGAGATTTTAAAGATCCGGGCTCGGGTAGCTCTCGAATAGTTCGGCTCGTTTACATATAGCTGCTCAAGATTACAAATTGTTGATAACAGGCCCTTTTTCTTTACTTGGTTGTTCATTATTGCCCTTTGTTTTCCCATTTGTAGTACAGTCGCCATCAATAAATTATGTGCATTTTTCAATGTCAATTATTGGTTCTTTAAATCGAAGAGTTTGATTTATTTAGGGGTTCCTTTATTTAGATTGCTTCTAATGAAGACTCACTCATTCAATATCTTTTTATTAATATTTTAAACACACAAACTATATATTTTTTCGACTTTATTTTGTTTTGTTTCAAATAATATAATATAAGTAAAGTACATATGAAATAAAATAAAAAACCTTAAACTTTAGCAATAACTTGATGGTGGGTATTCGTTTCATCAAAAACTATCTTATTTCAAAATAAACTCTAATGATTTTTGATAATTTAAATTTAACATTATTCATTTGTCTTTTGTATAGTAATTACCGGAGGAACTGAGGAAGTTGATGATCGAGATTTTGTTAGGTAACATTGATTTACTTTGTTCTAATGTTATAGATCAATTTATATATAACTGATAATTACTTTATATTAATGAACTATGTATTTTTCAGTAGAATTTTACTTTATTTTAGAGTGAATTATAGATTTAGCCTTTATCTTTTGATATTTTTATGATCAAATTTTATCATTTATCATGGACTAGGTCCTCCTTATGGTCTTTAAGTTTCCATTCTCATCATTTACAAAAAATTTATAAAAATTTAGTTACTATGCATGTACTATTGAGCTTCTACAAATTAGTATTTATATTGTTGAAAAAAATTAAAAAAAAAAAGGAGAGAGATAAAACCTAAATGAGCTACAATACGAAAGTTCCTTATATTTTTCTATATAAAAAGTAAAAATAAAGGAGGGTAAAAGCTTCATAATCTGCCTCAGGTTAGTTTAATTCTCGTAAACTTTCCTATGTGTGAAGCAGAGTTTTTAATCTTCTGTTCAATGTGTCTATTTGTTGCTTGTTCGAAGACGTTTTTAGGATTACCTTCATCATTTATACAGTTGTTTTGTTTACAGTGTTTTTGAGTTTTGGTAATAGATTTATTTTAACGATGTTAGTCGAAGCCATAATAGTCGTATAAATTGATTATCACAAAGACTAAATCCATAATAAACGTAGTATAGACACTACAAGGAAAAAGGTTTTTGGCGAGGACAAATGTCCTCTCTAAAAAATAATTGGCGGGCTCTTTACCGCGCAAGATGAATTTTATGGTGGAAAAAAAACGAAAAGGTTTTTTAAAACACTTTTGGCGAGGACTTTGTCGTCGCTGAAAAGGAAAGTTGACTTCTTAGGTCAAAGACCAAATTTTTTGTCGTTTAGCATACCTTTTGCGAGGACAATTGTCCTCGTTGAAAGTAGTCGTCGCCAAAAGTGTTTTTCCTTGTAGTGAGACGGACCCTCTAATGAAAACCTTTAAAACATGAGGACTAAACCTATAACTTTATTTAAGACTCTAATCTAAATTAGGTAAAAATGTTGAATTGATTGTAATAACTTTTTAGCATTGATATTTAGACCCTAGTGGCCACCAACAAGCAAGTGCATACTCGAGGAAGAAACCCACAACCACAAATTCCCACTACAATTGAGTCGATTAATTTATGTCTATGTTTTATTTCTTTAAAATGAATTACTTTATATTAGAATAGATGGTTTTTTATTTTAAAAGTCTTATTTTAAAAAACATGGTGTATTTTAATTAAAAGACATCATATTATTTTATAAGAGGAGATATTATAACGTTGTTAATAAATTCTAAAAGCATTAAGCTTGCTTATTTCAGATGGGTTGTCTTAAAGAACATTCTTATTTGTACTCACTAGTATTAAATTTCATGCATTTTAACATATTAGCCTTTTTAAGAATAAATGCAAGATCATGCCTAAAATTCAAGGATGATATATTAAACATTGGGTTATACATGTATTTTAAAGGGGTTGCTATTCGCTTCACTCACATAAAAATATTGGGTCTCACTTCCGAATCCTACATATACACTCACATCACTAACTCTCATCCCCTTACAAGGGGTAAAGATAGAATTAATGGAAGATATTTAATACATTATTGATTATTGATATTTAGTTTTCTTTCTAAGTTTTACTTTTCAGAGAAAAATTATTTTTCCATTGTTCTAGAAGAATTATCGGATTCTAGATGGAAACAACGCCTAAACGCGTTGAATTTGTTACGATGATACTTTTCGGATGTATTAGAATTCATTATTAACTTTTTAGTTTGTTTTAAAACATTTTAAATTTTGTAGTTTATCGCATGGACATATTATCATCGAATTCCACTTTAAGATTATAATTCCATAATCATTGAATTAAAATATATGAGTTACAAACCAATTGTATATTCGTATTTTATATACAGTTTGGTTTATGTTTAGCTATAAATACCATAGATTTCCAAAGTACCGAAAAACATTTATTTTTATTGTGTTTTTCACGTAGATATATTATTATAGGGTCTATTTCACGTAAGACCAACATGTTTCTATGAGATCGGTGAAACCAAGTTTTTTCACTTGAAACTTCACAGCAAAACACTGTGAAGTAAAAAATTCCGAAGATCAGTGTTTTGTTTGTTTAGTTTTTAAGTGTAAATATTTGGTCTTACCGATCCTTACAAAAACAGGTTGGTCTCACGTGAATGTTATAAATTCATTAAGACTCATATTTGACAAAAATAAGCTAGCTTATAAGCTAATACATGGATGAAGTACAAACTCGGGTATTGAAACGCTACTTAAAGTAGTGTGTTTCAGGAGATTTTTGTAGGTTTTCCAATTATATCCTTAATAATATTTAATTAGGTCATTTTACATACTCGTAAGCTAGTATTTATTAAACATAATTTATTCATAAACTTATTTATTAGCTATTGACTAATTTATTAGTTAACAACTACTTTATCATCGTCTATCAAGCTAGCTTATAGTTATAGTTTGCTAACGGTACACTTTTTTTTATATGATTTCTATATATTTTATCACCGATTTTTCTAAAATATTTTTAACTTTACGATTATTTTGATTCATTAATTTAGGATTATTTTCTATATTTCATGTTTTCACAATTTTTTTTAAATATTTGATACCATAATTTTTTAATACAACTAAAATAGGAAATAAACAAAAAGAAGTACCTTCTTCATGGTCATCGATAGCATGGGCGTCCGTGGCGAGAAGCTCGACGAGTGAATCGACGCCGGCGATCCAAACTCCAAGCCGGAAATCTCATCGGAAACCGACGAATAACTCGAAATCAACTCCAAATAATCACTAAACTCCTCATCCTCCGGCACCTCCACCGCCTCCACCTCCCACAGTATCCAACTCCTCGCCGCCGTCGCCGTCGAACCACCACCGCCGCCGCCGTCGTGCGTCACCGTGTTCCTCCACGGCGGCACGTTTCCGTTCGCTCTCAGATACGTCCCGCCGGAAGCCGCCTTAAGCATCACCTGAAATCCGTCTCTCACCGGCATCCACTCGATCGCCGGATTATCCTTCTCGTTTTCCGGCGACGATTGAACGACTTTTTTTCCGGTGAAGCCTAACAGAAAAGGCGCGTTGGAGGCGGTTAGGTAACGGCCGTAACAGCTTTTGAGACGGATGACGTGGCGGTTAGATTCGACCACGTGCTCGACCAGCCACCGTGCACGGCGAGTCTCCGCCGCGCGGTGGCTGCTTTGCCGGACGGTGAGCTTGTCGTCGTCGGCGATTAGGTAGCGATCGAGGTGAGTTTTGAGCTTTACCGCCTGAGATTTCTCGAAGAACTCCATTGGAGCGTGATCAGCAAGAAAAGAAGGAAATTAGTTTTTTTTTTTTTTTGTTTTTTAGAAGAAGAATTTGGGATTCGATTAAATAGGAAACGAAAATAACTAAATAACTAAATATTTTAATTGATATTATATGAGTAAATTATGTTTTTGTACCTCTACTTTTAAAAATTTTGGTTTATGTCCTTGAGATTTATAATTTATTATTATTTTGGTTTATGTACTTAGGATTTCTACAGACCGAAGTCGAAGAGGTTTTTGGGATCCATTCGGGCACCCGACTAATCCTCTCGACCATGGAAACCGTTATCGGCACATAGCCTCGTCCATGCCCGGCCCGAAGGTCGACCCATGAGCTGGGGTGACGCCTCTTGTTCCCCCCTCGAATCGAACCCAAGTAGACAGAGATATCATCGACTGCCCCCCTCATGATGTTATCGACTGTTGAGCTACAAAGAAATTGACAAATGTCATTAGTTTGCGCATGGGGGGATTCGAACTTGGGTGGACAGTGGGTACTATGTACCCTCCAAGGACTAACTACTCCACCACAACACCTTGGACAATACAACGATCTAGTGGTGCATGTGCTTATGCAACTGCAGTTCAAGGTTGGGTCCTTGACTCCTCTCGGGTGGGTTTATATCTCTTAAACCTTTCCTTTTGAGTTTTTTTGTTTTTTTGTTCCTCTTGAAACTGTGATCTTTGTGAATTGTGGTGTCCTTGTTTTGAGCTTTTGGTGTTGTTAAAAAAAATCATCGGTTAACTCCTCCATATGTCTTTCATTGTTGCACATGAGGGTAAAATAATCATTTTATCCTTAAAGTGTGAGATAATAAAGACGTATAATGAATTAACGAGTAAGCTTTTAATTTACTTTCATATTTGAAAGAGGAAGATCATTTTACCTTTATGTACAAGCTACATAGAGAAGTTAACATATCAAATTTAACTTCGGTTAGTAAAAAGGGTGAAAATCAAGTGTTTTCACATTCAATGAGGTTTTTGTAATAAAAGCCTTGAAAGGATCATAATCAAGAAAAACAACACATCACAAGGACCAAAATTACAACTTACTCCATTATTTATCATTGAAAATAATAAAAGTGTCAAAGAAATAAGTCATTTGTTTGGGCATGTTTGTTTAGATGAGTCAAATTTATTTTGGACAATGGGATCAAGAAAATGTGGGACCCTACTTTGGAAAAACATCAAAATATACAACAAATTAGCACAATTAGCAACTTTAATCCCTAAAGATCCCTTCGAGATGATGGTGACGTCATCTAGGTGGATCGTTTTTGTCAAGTGTAATTTTGATATGTTTATACTTGAAACGTTTTTTTTTAATATTTCTTGCAAGTCATTGTCATGCCCAATTGATCTATTGATTGAATTTAGGTTTCTTAGTTATGTTTCTTTCTTTCTATAGAGGGTTACGATGAAAGAGATTGTCATACGCGTAAAATCAGAAGAAATCATGCATTAAAAATGTATAAAGAAAAAGAGTTAGAGATTTAGAAGTTTGTTTTAACAGTCATGTTAAACTCTTGCATAAAATATAGAAGGATAAGAGAGGAAAAGAGAAATCTCATAGATTTGGAAGAAAAAAGAGAAGTATAGCATACTTGTTAAGGATGTTTTAAGGGTCTATTTATTAGCAGTTTAATAAGTTTAATCAGTTATGGCTTATTCAGCCAGCTATAAATGACTGCTTGGTAATGGCTTAGGGGGAGTTTGCTTTAACACTTACCTGATAAGTACTTACCGAGTGAATTTACCTTACGGGATGAACATAAGACAAGAATTTTACCCGATAAGAACGATGACATGAACCGAAAGTCCTACCCAGTAAATGAGATTGGTCCTACCCAGTAATAGGGATGGCAAAAAAAATCCGAATCCGACGGGGAAACCCGAAACCCGAAATAAATGGGGCGGGTTTGGGGACGATAAACGGGGACGGGGACGGGGATGGGGAAAACCCGCTTACTTTAAACGGGGATGGGGACGGGGACGGGGGGACCAATCCCCGACCCGATTACCCGATTATATCCCCGAATATTTCCCCGAATATATCCTCGATTATATCCCTAAAATTATTTTTATTTTATGATTGTTTACTATATATTATATATAGCTAAATGGTTTTTATGTTTGGTCGTATACATATATATATATATATATATATATATATATATAGGGGTGTGTTCAAATGTGAACCACTTTTTGGTTGTGAACGTGAGGACAACCGAGAGCGCGACACGTGGCGACTTTGAGTGTGGTCCCCTCTTACTTTAATTTTCTTTCGAATATGTTTAGAGAAGGGATTCGAGAATGTTATGTAATTTAATATATCTTTTTCCGAGACTTGTGGATTTGTGGTAAAGTTTAAACGATGCGGTGAAACCCGTTAATTAACCGTTTATACTAAACGGGGATACCCGTTTCCCCGCGGGTTTCCCCGATTACCCGATGGGGATCCCCGTTTAAATCCCCGCGGGTTTTTAAGCGGGGACGGGGACGGGGGGACCAATCCCCGCCCCAAACCCGCCCCGTTGCCATCTCTACCCAGTAAGTGATTGATGGATCTTACCCACTAAACGCTTATCGGATAAATTGTTGCAAACGATACTGTTTTGAGAGATAAAAATATTGTATGATATGGTAAATTATATTGTTCAATTTTACTGGTAGCATATTTACCAAGTATTCAAGTAAAGGACCTTCCCTCTATGAAAATGTTATCATAAACAAACTAAAAAACATGTTCAGCAAATAGCCAAAGTTTTGTCCAAACCTGTATTTCCAAATTAAAAAACATGTTCCTTCCTCTATGAAAATGTTATCACAAACAAAGATCTTTTCAATCTATATATACAAATTAATTGGTACAAACAACTTTATTAATACAAGATTTAATAAATCTTTATTTGTTTTCTTACAATTGAAAATTTTTTTCTTCCAAAATCCAAGGGGTTTAAAACACGGTTTACTCATAGTCGACTGAGTGTTAGACTCGTCATTGGCCGTGTTCAAAGACAAAGTCACTTCTAACTTCTCATTTATGTCTTTGTCTCTGACCCAATATAGACGCTATATATAACAAATTCCACGTAACTTCTCAAAATCACTTAATTTAAGATTAGACAAATTAAAAAAAATTGGAAAGGTGTACAGGCCAAAGCTTGACTAATCCCTGACAATTTTGGGGACTAAACGTTACCCCACTTAAATGACCCCAAACATGCGCACGGAATGACTCGAACTCGGTTAGGCCTCTATGAACTCCCCGAGCGATAACCAATCCGCCAACAAAATTTACTTTTCTCCAAATTCGATTAAAACCAACTTTAAATGCATCTTAGGCCATCCACTACTAACCCATTGAACCCAATTGCCACATCAGCGCTACATCAGTTTTCCATTATTTTACCCAAACCAACTCAATCAATCCACTACCAACCCAATGAACCCAAAAATATTTAAAAAAAAAAAATGAAAACACATGTAGGTGGCGTGGGGTGGGGTGGTTGTCTTCGGCTTGGCGGAACCGATGGCAAGGAACCCGAAGGGTCCACAGCGGTGTTGACGATGGAACCCGACGGGTTCAACCTACCCAATGCTACCCGGGTAGACGGTAACGGATGGCCTTAATTAAAGGTTCTAGTAATCAAATTCGTGTTTCCAAATAAAAAGATAAAATTGCACTTTTTACTAAAAATCAATTTTCATATTGATACAATTTTACGCTATATTACAACAATACACAAGAAAATGAAAACCGAACATTGTTCTAATAGATAACGTGACATTTTATATATATTTATAAAGAAATTCTAGTAAAACTCTTTGCACACAACTTATAACGTAATGGTACAACATAAGTTACACAAGGTACAACAAGTACAGCTACAGATTATCCGGAGATTCGGGAGCCCGTTTTCTGCTAGAAATATGCACTCTCAAAAGCTTTCGCCTTCGCACCGATACCTTCGGCTTCTTGCTTCCCCAATATCGAATAACCCCTCTCCTGAAACCAACAAAGAGTTTTAAGTTGACTGCTCAAAAGTCAAATATCGTTGACCATAAGTGCAAAAATGAAGCACGATATGCAGGCACATCTAAAAACTAAACCAAACAAATCCTGTATATTTCATCAGGAGTTGGGATCTAAGGGTAAGATATACTTATACACGGATGTAAGCGAGCCAAGCTGCTCAGGATCGACTTGTTAAAAGCTTGAATTAAACGAGCCTGAGCCTGCTAAATCCTTGACGAGCTGAGCTTGATCTTGAGCTTTATGAACTTAAACGAGCCAAGCTCGGGCCATCTTTCAACTCAAATCCCAGCCCGGGCCTGGGCCCGGAAAAGCCCCGGTTGGTTTTAGTTTACTGAAAACGTGCTTTGAAGGCCCAGGCCCGTGTATCTCTTTGTAAAAGCACAATTACATATGATACATAATTCATGCATGATTTCGAATGGTTATTGCTGAAAATTTATACGGTGGTGATTCCTCAGAGATCGGAAATCGTAAACAAACGAGTACGAAAAGAAGCGGTATATACCAGCAACCGCCATAAAAACGGGGTTCCGTCTCTCTTCTTTAACTGCCTCTCGATCACTTCAATTGCTGCAATGTAATCAAAAGAAAAAGTTCCTTTTAACAAAAAAAAACGCACACGAAAAACGTACACCGAGAATGACCGTCATACCCTTGTCAGCACGTCCTGCATCGAGTAACATAACGAACCAAACTTCGTTAAAGACATCGAGTTGTTCACCAGACGCCCCAACCATCTGCAAAAATGCAATCTTATCAGAAATCATTTGATCGGATGGAAACCGGTCTTCAAAACGTCTAATTCCCGTTCAGAAAGAACGTAACTGCCGATTAAAAGATCAACCATGACCAAAGAGTTCCCGAAAGAAGGAATTTTTTTAGCACCTTACAGTTATCGGCATCGAAATCTGGACCAAGCAACTCTAACGCTCGAGTGAAATCACCTCTCCCATACTCGTATGCAGCTTCTGCAAGCTAAAACCAAATAAAAATAGCCGTTAAAAGTGGTACCGGGTTAGCGTAAATCCCAACCTCCCTCTGTGAGGAATGTGTGCGCGTGTTTTCTTGTACATAAATATTATATATAGAGTAAATTACACTTTTGGTCCCTATGGTTGCTAGGCACCCACTAGCAACTCTCGACCCTATTTTGAACCAATTACAGTTTTGGTCACTGTGGTTGTCATTTTGTTTCACTTTTGGTCCCTATGGTTGCCGCCCACTATCAACTCTCATCCCTCGAGTTAACGGATGTAAGTAAGTTAGTTTGAGCGACCAGAAGTGAAACAAAACGCCAACCACAGTGACCAAAACTGTAATTAGTTCAAAAGAAGGATGAGAGTTGCTAACGATTGGCAACCACAGGGACCAAAACTGTAACTTACTCTATTATTATATATTTGAAGAAAAAAAGTTTCACGAGGAATTTGAAAAACATACCGTTAGTCCTTTCTGCATTAATTTCCCCTTCTTCGGATTCATTTTGGACACCCTACGTTGTACAAGAAAACGTTCAGAGCAAGACAAACAAAGATGGTCTAACGATAAAAATAGGAGATAATGAGCAAATTTTCTAACTTTGACTTTAATCCTTCGAGTAAATCTTGAGCCTCGGATGACTTGTCAGTACACGCTAAGGCCCATAATATCAGCAAATCAAGGTGCCACTCAAGATACCAAAAGGACTGAGAAAATTATAGCACGGATTAGATTTGATGAATGATACCCAAGAAAACGACATTTTCATACCCATTGCCCGAAAAAATTCGTTTTCAACAAGATTAGTTACAACGAGATGAAATGACCATGTTGACTAACTCACTCGATTCGATAGATAACCTGCTAAGATCTTCAAATGGTCCTCAAAGAAACATATTTTGCCTCTTACATGAACCCGCAATAACAAGCCAACCGCATTCAAGTATACCTACATACACGAACCACGATTTACAATAGAGCAAAAAAGAGAGTTCTTTTTAAGTAGTCTCTTTTTGGAAAATGCAAAAATATTGTTTCTTTACTCACAGAAACAATTGATTTACTCTTTAGGTAGAAGTCAGGTCTGCTGCCTTATCCCCCTGACCCCACCTCCAGATGGGATATACTGGGTCTGTTTGGTTTAATCAGTTACTCAAAAATTGACCTTTTGGTCATAAAGCAAAAAAGAAAAGGGTAATAACCTCGACAGGTGTAGCATCACTTCTATCCAACTCTTTCCAGATATGATTGTCATAAATATCTCGGATTTTATCAAGGGGAGCATTACCTTCCAAGTAACAAAGAGCAACGTGCCACCAATTGTGAGTGTTCCTATACATTTACGTTCAAATCTTTATTCAACTAAGCATAAACATCATGACGACAATCGTCAACAACATCTAGAGGTGGTGTTATTTTATTTTTATTTTGTACTAGTGGGTGTCCTGACCAGCTTGCACGCACCTCAACTAATCCCATGGGGCCTTGAAGCTAACAGCCAGAGTGGCCTTGAGGAGACTTAAACTGGCACCTGGAGGCCCACCAAGCATTTATTTGCCAGTTGAGCTGACCCTAAAGTTTGAAAAGTAAACTTGTATGTAGTACACTGCATATGCTTACATGAACGATGATAAAGGGTCCCAAGATTTCGAGCATTCGGTCATGAACTCCACGGCTTCCTTAAATCGGCATTCGTATTGGAAGACATGGCACAACTGCAAAAGATGGCTAATGCTATGAGAACAAATAACAAGAAACAAGCTCCAATAACATTTGGGTCAATGGCCTAGCGAAATTCAAGTTACCAGTAGATCCCAACTTCGTTTGGGGTCAAGGGTTCAAGTCTCACCAAAGGTGAAGTGTGTGTGTGTGTGTGTGTGTGTGTGTGTGTGTGTGTGTGAGTGAGTGAGTTTTGTTGTACTTAATGAATACACTTAAAAAAGCATCCAAGCCAACTAAAACCATGTTGGAAAGTGACATTACTTAGGAAGTGTTTGGTTAATGCTTGATGAAATACTAAACATCAACATATATCTTGCATCAAACATCTTTATGTCATTTTATAATACTATTGCATAAGATCGACTCACAGCATGCTGCGACCATGGATCTTCCTTATTGATCTCGAATCCCTTTTTGGCGGCTTTCTCAGCATCCTCCATTCGACCAAGCTCTAATAGAGGAAACGCAAGCATCCCGTATACGAAATCTTCTTGCTTATTTGCAGGAAGCACCTAAATACAATCAAGGAAACACAAGAAACCGTTACATGAAATGGTAAACGATCTAAAGTCTAAACATTTGTTATTTAAAGATATCAAATCAAACCTGTTCAATGAGTTTCAAAGATAGATCGGGTCGACCCATGTAAAAACATAGAATTTGACCTCTCTTCAAAGATGCCAAATCCTTAGGGAAATCATTCAATAGCTACAAGAAAAGAAAGAAAAAAAACGGTACCAAATTTAACCTAAATTAACAAGATAAACAGAACAAATTATACTCAAATATGCTAAAATCAAACCTTGGAATGCAATTCAAAGGCAACATCATCATCCCTATTAGGTGAAATCAAACAATTGATTGTTTCAAAAACTGCTATTTCATAAGGAGTTGCAAATTCCTGCAGCATAATGTTACAATTTAGTGCAAATCAACAAAATTCCAACATCAGTTTTTTTTCCTATTTTTGTTAATTAATTGAACAATTGAAGAAACTCGATTAATTTTGTAAATAACAGAAGAAAAAAATCACACTAAGGCTGTGTTTGGCAAACTAGCTAATAAGCTAGCCGATAGTTGATAAGCTAGTTGTTGACTAATAAGCTAGCTGGTAGATGATAAGAATAAATTATGTTTTGCAAAAACTAGCTTATGAGTGTTTAAAATGACCAAAAATGGTATATTGTGGTATAATAATTGATACTAATAAGGGTATAATTGGAAAAAGCTATAAAGGGTTCTTGAAACGCTACTCCAACTAACGTTTCAGTAAGCTAGCTTATGGTCCATCCAAACATGTACCAACTTATAAGCTAGCTTGTTTTTGCCAAACACAGCCTACATGTTTGGATGGACCATAAGCTAGCTTATTGAAACGCTAGTTGGAGTAGCATTTCAGGAGCTTTTTGTAGCTTTCCAATTATACCCTTATTCATATTAACTATTATACCCCAAAATACCCCTTTTGGTCATTTTACACATGCATGAGCTAGTTTTTGCTAAACATAATTTATTCATGAGCTAGTTTATCAACTACCAGCTAGCTTATTAGCTAGTTTGCCAAACACAGCCTAAACCCTAAATCCTAACATGAAATCAAACACACAGAAACACATAGTAGCAAGATAGATCAGTGTGAAAAATTACGAGATTGCCCTTGGCAGCGTGAAGAAGGTTAGGAACTCGAGAAGGATCAGAAGAACAGCAAAAATGGACAGCCAAAATGTTCGCTAACACACAATTAGGATCGTGATCGATTGCTTCCATTATCACATCTCTTCTTCTTCCATAGCTAAGCACCTTCAATTAGCAAGCAAACAAACCACAATCAAATTTCCATCAAAAAATTTAATCAAATCGATTATATATATATATATATATAATTGTGACCTGGTGATAATAGGAGTTAATTGAAGAGATGCAAGAAGAGGAAGAGGTGGTGATCTGATATCCCCATTTGTCCTCCATTTTTGTTCCTTGCTTTCCCATAGTCTTTGTGTGTGTTCTTGGTGTTTGGTGATGGAATAACAATGGCGGATTTCAAGGGCGGTGGTTGGAATTTGGGGGTTTTGAGCTAACAATGGAGGATGATGAAATCAAAGCAGTTGGGAATCGAAATCCAGCGGCAGAATTTGTTGGTATTTGGAGATGATGAAGTGAGATCAGTTTATATCTCGATCGAATCCCCAATTGCTGATTTTAAAAAAGTCGGTGTAGAACTGAAAATGAGAAGTTTGGATAGGGGATCTCAATATTTTAATAGTTTAGTTTTTTATCTTAAACTATTAAGTAGTTCTAACAGATAATCTTATTTCGCGTCGGTTTTAGTTTGGGCGAAAAAATACAGATTTCGGCTCATGAGAGAACAACACTTGGCACCCGATTACTCTTTTATTATGGGGGTTGCTATATGCACCCAAAAAGTGCATCGGGAATTGAAAAAGTAGCATCGAGAATTGAAAAAGTAGCCTTTGACGTTGACATGTGTGTATGACGCATTCAATTTTTGGGTGCATTTGGTAAAAAGTCGGGTGTATTTAGCAATTGCCTTTATTATATAGATTTGGTGTACACTTTAATTCATGTCAATGAAAAAGGATCGATACTATTAAAATTTGATATAAATTTCTTCAAATTCAAATTTTCTTTAATAAATTTCGACTTTGATATATTATAATTTATGAATCAAATGTCACCAGTTGATGGTTTTAGCGGTCACTTTCAATGTGCCCCGGTTTACTCAAAACCAATATAAAAAAAGCACTTATTCATAAGATGATGGTTTTTGAAAAACTTAGAAGAAAAATGATTAAGAGGTAAATTTAATTAACTGAAATGACTATAGATGTTATTTTTCTTTTCTTTTTTCTATGATAACTAAAGTAGACTCAAGAAGTTCCTTTAGTTTCTTTCCGTGTTCCTTTGAAAAGCTAAGTATTAGAAGTTGCCTTATGTTCTGAAATTTAACCCACCTCCACCTGTTTTTGGTAAACCGTCGAAAACGACATGGGGTTGTTTAGAACCTTGAACATGTCTCACATAAGAATCAAGTCCAAAAAGATGCCATTTTATAAAGATTAGTACCTACTATTTAAATAAATTAAATAATAACATAAGTTTGTGTTTAAGTGTATGATTAGGCTTTGATAATAACTTTTGTATATTATATGTTAGAGATAACGCTTTGGTTACCCAATAGCCCAAGGCCCTATCTTTAACATTTAATATGTAAATGTTATTAGCAATGCCAGATTGCACATTCAAGTCCAAGTTTATATCATTCATTAATTTGTCTAAAACCCAAGCACTAGACTTTATTAAGTGACATATTTTTGGACATGGTTCCTATATCTATATGGACAAGTTCTTTCTTGAAAGTTCCTAAGGGGGTTTGGTTCATCTATAACCATCAACTTAGAGAAATGGACGCCAATATCCCTCTTGAAAGGTTACTAGTTCGAATCCTACAAAGCTACTAAAATTCTTCTAGCTGTTTTTAGTGTTTTTAAAATCAGCTGAGATGCATGTAAGCTAGATCAGACATCTAGAGTTGACCACAAAATATGGTGTTTAACTTGAAACCAAAAAATATATTTGGAATTATCTTTAGAGTTGAACTTGAAAACTAAGCTTTCATCTATGTATGGATGTGCTATGTTGGGGTGGCGTTACAGTTCATGATGATTGTCGTGAAATGTAAAAGGGAAACTTGAAAAACTTTTTAATCCCCCATTTTGGGGAGGAATGATTTTCACCCAAATGTATTATAATGATCAGTTATTTATTTGGAACCAAACACTATTATTCATTCTTTATTTGAACCAAACATTATCAATTTGCATCATAGTCATTCCTTACATTTTAATACCCCAATCAAACACTTCCTTATTTCATACAAGAATTTTTAAGAAGTGGATGATTATTATTCCGTATTAGAAGATGTCAAGAATTTATGAAACTGATACAAAAAATGTAACATACTTGTGACCAACACAAACTTTGTTTGAATGCCAATATGTGTGAGACTATTAATTAGGCCATCCTTAGCCCATACCGGTACCGAGCCGGTACCACCCCCTTACCGTCGGCTACACCATCATGGATGGGGGGTATGGTGCCGGTAGTGGTACCGATCGGTACCCCAATGCTGATTGAAGAAAAGCAACAACCCACCCCCTACCCCACCTCTCTCTCTCTCTATCTCTCTCTTCTTTCTCTCTCTACCTTTTTTAATTTTCTTTTTTTTAATCAATTAATTAGAGGGGTATGGTATTGGTATGGTTAAGAATGGATTGGTATGGTGTTGGTAAGGTATTGGTAAAGCTGATGTGGCGCTGATGTGGCAGCAAAAATGAGGGATATGAGGGGTACGGTTAAGGATGACCTTATCTTTGGCCAGGTTTATCACAAACTCTAATGGATCAGTAGGTAGAGGCACTTAATAGGTTGATTGTTACACCTTTATTTCGCAAAGTTGTGACTATTAGCAACCTTCATGAAATTTAAACGGTAGCATGAACATCCTAATAACCAAATGCAACATCATAATATCAAACGCATTTACATTGCTAAAGTAGATTAATAATGTTGTTCAAATCCACTCTAATAATAAAGGATAAAACCTATATAATTATCTAAGAGCATCCACAGTGGTGGAACCTCCAAGAACTTTACTTACCATATTTTTTTTCTACCACGTCATTGTCATCTCAACCAACCAAGAACCTCCTTAAAACTCTACAATAGAGGTTCTTACAAAAACCTCACTTCCCTCTTTTTATTTATAATACAATTTTTATTTATGTAAATTATTATATAAAAGAAAAGGAAACTATTACAAGAACCTAGGTTCTTGTTCAAGCACCCGGGTTCTAACAAGAACCTGTAACTGTATAAGAACTTCTGTCTTGAAGAACCTCCATCATGGATGCTCTAATTTCACACTAACAATTTATCATTTGTATAAATAAGAGTTATTCACTTGTTTGTGTATTTTATTATTGACCATTGAAACTTGTATATTACTAACTAGATATGAGGGAGGTTCATACGAAAAATATAACTTTTTAAGAAAACGTGAGGAGCAATCTCAACCACTCATCTCGGTCAACAAAGATGGCTTTGACCGGTCCCCCCTTTAATATTCTCTACCCTCCCATGAATCGTGTTAATCATTCGTGATCACGTCCACCGTAACCGTGAGATGAGTGGTTGAGATTGCTCCTCACATTTTTTTAAATTGACATGCTTCTCGTTTGAACCTTCCCCTACTAGATATTGTATTTTTATTATTAAATATTGTATTTTTATCAAAGGCAAAATATTGACCAATTTAATGCAATAAATGGGGTTGGTTGGAGGTACAGTTATGGAGTTATATGTATGAATTAAAATGCATGTTTCTTGTTCAACTTGCAGTCTTGCACCATATAATTTGTTTTATGGTTTTTTATTCGACCTTTAGATTTTTCTTACAAAAATATATACAAATTATTATAAAACAATAATATATGGTTTATCCAAAAGTTGGCATTTGACTTTTTTCGATTTTAGTTTTTGATGATATCTTCAACATACAATGCATTTGTTAAGATGTCGATTGAAGGTTGTCAACCATTTTAATAAGATGTGGTTTTCAGAATAATTCATGAATATGACATTTTTAAGAGTATCATATTAAAATTAAAAAATCAATCAAAAAATACTTCTTTAATTTTATTAGGTTGTTTAACTTCGTTCTAACAACTTATTGTTACATAATAATACGACTTCTTACTTTGTTAAATTTCTTCGTAGTAATTAACTAGGAATCTTTTAGATATGACACTCAGTTATTCATCTAATAAAAAATTTAAAACTTTTTTTATACCATTGTAGAACGATTATAGGTGCCATAAAAAACAGTTTTTTTTTTATGTATTTGCTTTCCAATAACTTAGTTTTTTTTTGTTGTCAAATTAAAGTTGAATAAAAATTTTTGATATTTAATTGTAAGATAATTTACCACTAATTCTTTTACTACTATAAAACTATCATAAAATACCGATTCTATCATAAATCAAATATAGATTTTTTAACAACCCAAAAGGTTTAATTAGAAAAACTATTAAAGATTTCAAAATAACAATCAAAGTTATCAGTTATTTGAAAAAAAAAAAGAGTATGTAAATGTAGTTTAAAATCCAGCATAAATATTTTATTTTTCAAAAAAAAAAATATCTTCCAAACTTAAAAAAAAAAAAAGGTCCTACCGGGAGTCGAACCCAGGTCGCTGGATTCAAAGTCCAGAGTGCTAACCACTACACCATAGAACCTTTGATGTCTTTATTTATACATTAAATAATTTAAACTCTAAATAAATAAGATAAAAAAGAATAAAAGATAAAAAGTATAAATGCACCAGCCGGGAATCGAACCCGGGTCTGTACCGTGGCAGGGTACTATTCTACCACTAGACCACTGGTGCTTATTGATTCAGACATCCATAGTTATTTATTTATTAAGTATTCTTAAATTTTTAATTGTTGTTATTGGTATAGTATTAACACATTTTACATAAGTCGTAAGAATTTGACAAGATTGAATCGATATAATTTATGAACTTAATTTTCATAAGTTTAGTTAGTTTGCAAAGTGAAGTAAGTTGAATTTTGTTTAAATTAACAAATTTTTTGGCTAGAGGGAATTGACTGTTTCATCATTTGTTAAGGAATTCAGTTATTATCATCATTACTGCAATAGATTATAGAAGGTTTTTAACATTTTGATTAGTTTTTAAAGTTTTTTTTAAAACAAAATGTTGTATTGGTTATTTATCTTATGTTTTCGAAAAGTATTTATGTTTTTATATAACAGTTATGTGGATACTAGAAACTTGTGTTTATAGCTAATAAAATTTATTTTTTTAAAATTTGCTCTACGACTTACTAAACGTCCTATAAACTTATTATAACACTTTTAAATAAAACGATTTAATGTTTACTCCTTTAAATTTAAGTCTTCTAAAACATTTTAACAATAGACGTAGACATCCTATAAACTCAGTTTTGTTACAGTGAACTATTTTTATTTGAAACAAATTCCATCCATGTAAAAATGGCATTTTACAAATTTAATGTCCATTAAAAAAATCTAATTTTGGTTAATTAAAAAGATATAAACAAAAAAGAAATACTTAGGAACCGTTTATCCAAACGCTTACCTACTAATTGGTTACCGTTAAGAGCTAATACCCTAAACTTACTTTGCTAGTAAGATTGTGGTCCACTGAAACAGTATCTTATGTAATAATTCACTTGATAAATGTTTATCACACAACTCCCTTCACCCTTATCATGGATCTTACTTGATAACAATTTTAGTAGGCAAGATTTTCATACTTTGATAACAATTTTAGTAGGTAAGATTTTCTATCTTCACCATTTTAATCTTATAAAATAAATGACCCTATAATCACTTATCGAATAAACATTTAGTAAATACGATTTAGTGTGAAACTAAAATAGATTTTTTTTGTTTCTAATAGTAAAAATCAATTGTTTCGTGCAAGTTAATGCATAAAAAATTTCCTAATCCCACTCAATAAAAAGCCACACTTTGGAGGCAAAGTAGTTGAGAATTTGTTTCACAGGACTACATGATTGCTTTCCCTTCATCTTTTCCCCCAACATTCAACAAAGTGTATTCACCAAAGTCAACTCAATAAGAAAAACCATGGTTGGCATCTACAATCAAGGTTCTTCCTGAGATTTTTCATGAAGTTTTTATAAGAACCTCTACTGTGGGACAGGGGTTCTTATCCAGTCACAGGTTCTTATTGAAACTCAGGTACTTGAACAAGAACCCAAGTTCTTGTAATAGTTTTCTTTTGTGTTATATAATAATTTACATAAATAAAAATTATATTATAAATAAGAAAAGAGATGTAATGTTTTTGTAAGAATCTCCATTGTAGAGTTTTAAGGAGGTTCTTAGTTTGCTAAGATGACAATGATGTGGCAGAACTGTGGATGCTCTTATATTACAAAATAAACATAACCAAAGAGATTCAATATATCTCAATCGAAATAAACCAAACAGATTCAGTAACTCCCAATCGAAACAAGAACTACAAATAGTAAGACGTACGCAAATCTTGATTCTACCCAAAAGAGAGATGCTATATTTGTAAAACGTATCATAAGTTATTCTCATAATTTGGAAAAAAAAAACCCTGATATTACGACGGATCATTAATTCAACGTTTACAACGGTATTCAAATAATTTGACCTATAAAAACCCAAAAACCAATTCCTCAAAAATTCAAAAAGAATTTAAAAAAGAAACAACTTTTTTGGGAAGTTTTGCAACAAAGATTCTAATTTACACAACTTTATGAGTGCATTTCCTAACCTTACCCCCATCACCAACTATACACCCACTGAGATTATGGTAATCCAAAATATAAACAATTTAATTTAGTTAAGTTAGTGGGGCCCACCATATCATATCTCACTTAAATGCTGTCTTAATCCATGCTTAATGGTTTCTTGCTAGTATTAATTCTGGTTCTGCCTCAAATGTCAATGGAGAGAGAGTTGACCTTTGTTTCAAAATTTACTGGAAATCTTTTCTTAATTTAGCAGTGGCCAGTGGGCACTAAATGTGAGTAGCAGCTTTTTGAGGCCACCCTTTGTCTGTTTTCATCTCCATGATTACCTCATCTTTAAAGCTTCACAACCTCCTACAAAATTTTGAATAAATTGGAGATAAACATAAACCCATAATTATATATATATATAGACACACACACACACATATATAAATACTATACACAATTATATATATTCACATATCTATATATAGAAAGAGATATTCTCTCTTCATATCTGAGAAAGATGGAAGCTTTTTTCAGTTTTCTTCCCCTGCTTTGTCTCCTACTGATGATGTATCCTTATCCTTCTTCTTCATTACCCATGTGTACTAGCTTGAGTGAGTCTCTCTTACTCTTTCTACACACACACATATATACTTACATATATATACATATAAAGGGAGGATCAAGGGAAAACCTCAAAAAAATTGAAAAACTGAGAAACACCCTTGTAGCCTTTCATCTGGACCGTATGCAATTGTGGATAGAAGTAAACTAAGTTGAGTTTTGGTTTTTATACACGTGTGCATATTACAAATTACTTTTATGCACAAGTGCATATAATCCAGATGAAGAGCTACAAGGGTGTTCATCAGTTTTCCCTTTTCTTTGAGGTTTTTCCTACCCGACCCTATGTGTGTGTGTGTATGTATACGGAATTGGGATCACGTGAAACCAGCTTGTTTTGGTGAGACCCCTGAGATCAAATAAACAACACTAAACATTTACGGTAAAACATTGTGAATGTAACCTTCACAGTGTTTTTACTGTGACGGTTAGGTGTTTTTTGAACTTTCACAATGTTTTACTGTGAAACTTTAGTGTTATTTTGTGGTCTCGTAAAAACAGGTTGGTTTCATGTGAAGCCAACCCTATCTATATGTATATATGTATGATATGCAGACAAATAGAGAGTGGTCTATGGAACATGATGGATGATGTGTTGATTGTATAGGGGCACCTGTGATTGCAAAGGAAGCTTTGGCATTTTGTCCTTATAAAGGAAGAGTGTGTTGTGATTCAGCCAAAGATTCACAACTCCAAAAAGAGTTTGAAGCTATGAACATTTCAGATCCTGACTGTGCTTCTGCTATTAAGTCAATTCTTTGTGCTGTAAGTTTATCTTATACAGCCTTTCATTCACATGTGTTTTACTCTTATCTTTATCACACTAGATTTTGTTCTCATTCACATGTGATTATCAGTTGTAAATTCCATAGTCCATTGCAAGTTTGCAACCCAATGTGTTTTTTTGATAAAACAAGTTGGATCTTGGGAGCTCCTGTTTTATTTAGTAATTCAAGCTCAAGCTCGAGCTCGATTTTTAAGCTCATCCAGTCAAACTTGAGTGAGTTTAATTGCCAACTTGCCATCGGACATTTGTTTTAAATGCAATAATTTTCGCAAAAATTGAGATATTTTTTACTTTCTTATTATATTATGAGACTTGCTACTGGTTCTGGTTCTGGGGTTTCCACGTTTGAAAAAAAACCTGGGGCGTAACGCGCCAATTATTGGTTGTTAAGGGTCGAGATACTGTTGGTCAACCAATTAATATAACTTGTAAGGTACAACAATTATTGAGTTTAAGCTCAAATCTTTAACAAGTTTTCAACCCACATGTGTTATTATTTTTGAGCTACTTAAATTCAAATCTTCGAGTCAAACTCGAGCATACTCGTTGAGCTATTGAATCGAGTTCTAAACTATTTAGTACCAATGAGACAAACTCGATCTCGAGCCAATTTGGCTCGTTTCCATCCTAGGCTGTCTTAAAAGCTTCCCAAATGCAATCCCGAGCGAAGTTACATTTGTACCCTTCCCGGACCCCACATGAAGTGGGATTTACTGGGTTCATTTGGTTTGTTTAATATGACAGACTAAAAGTAAATGCAGCACAAAACTTACCAAATCTCTTCTCCTAAGAACTACTTCTTTAATCTGCAGACATGTGATCAGTTCTCGGCAAATCTATTCACGGTCGAATCCCAAGCTCGATCGGTTCCAGTTCTTTGCGACTCTCCCAAATCAGCCGATTCCGCTCTTTTGAAACAATCCGAAACCAGTTTCTGTACGAACGTATGGGACACCTGCCAAAACATCCCCATGCGAAATTCCCCATTTGCCCCTTCGCTACAAGGTGCTGGCGGACTGCCACAAAACACCTCGTCCAAGCTCACCGATCTCTGGCAATCGAGAAACGACTTCTGTACCGCGTTCGGTGGTGCACCGGATGAGTCGACTCAGTGTTTCAACGGGAGACCGATAACGCTCAACTCGACCCAAATCCCGGTTCCTCCGAGAGGCATGTGTCTCGAGAAGCTCGGGGATAAAGGCTACATAAACATGGCCGCTCATCCAGACGGGTCGGATCGGGCCTTCTTCTCGGACCTTCCGGGAAAAATATGGCTCGCGACTATTCCGTCACACGGTTCTCGAGAACCGTTGGGGTTAGATGAGTCTAGCCCGTTTGTGGATTTAACAGATCAAGTTAAATTCGATACTGTTTTTGGGTTGATGGGGATCGCGTTTCATCCGAAATTTGCGGAAAACGGGCGGTTCTTTGCTTCGTTCAATTGCGACAAAGAGAAGTCGTCCACGTGTTCGGGAAGATGTGGTTGTAATTCTGATGTGGGTTGTGACCCTTCGAAAATCGGGAGCTCGGGAAGAGACGAACGCCCGTGTCAGTATCACAACGTGGTTGCGGAGTACACGGTTAATGGGACATCGTCGAATCCTACAAAGGTAATAAACTTAGTACATGTATTCTAAACAGAGGAAATAAACCAAATGTGTCAAATAGAATATAACACAAGACTGGTGACAGAAACTATACTATTACATCGGTCAAAATTCAAAATATCGGCCAGGACCAATATTTGAAATATCAGCTATATCGGTGATATATCGATGGTATATCGGTCCAAAAATAGCGGCTCATATAATATTTCTTAGAATTATATATGTAACATATATATGTATGCATCCATAATCATATCATATGCATCAACTTAAACAAGTATCACAAAACAAAATAGAAAAAGCGTTCATAAACCAATAACCGGCTATTGAAGTCGAGTAGAAGAAGTCACGGTATGAAGAAGTCGCGGATAGCTAGAAGAGATCGAGATGGAAACCTGAGCCGATATCTTGACCAGTATGTCACCACCGATATTTTATGTTGGTCCAGTATCCGATATATCGCCGATATTAACAGCATAGGACAGAAATGATCTTTTTCTGTCCCACCAAAATAGTTGGAACAAAAATCAAGAAAATGGGAGAAAGATTGGTAAATTACTAAACTACCCATGTCAAATTGAAACCAATAAACCTTCACAATTCTTTCACATGCCTACCCCATTCTTGCCTGTTTAGTCCCATCACCATGCATTTCGTACAAGGGACAAACTATGCTATGCCATGAAATTAACTTGTTGACCCACGTTTGACGCGACATTAGATAGGGGCAGGTGCTGATACGGTGATACCGTTATCTAAGATTGGTTCTAGAGCATGAATTGTTTCTAATATACTTGTAGGCAACAAAAGGGAAACCTACGGAAGTGAGAAGGATTTTCACGATCGGGCTTCCGTTTACAAATAATCACGGTGGTCAGATTCTTTTCGGGCCAGCTGACGGGTATCTGTATATAATGGTGGGAGATGGTGGAGGCACAAACGGTCCTTTCGGGTTTGCTCAAAATAAGAAGTCCTTGCTCGGAAAGATCATGCGGGTGGACGTAGATACGGTACCTAGTAAGTATTCAGTTACCGTTGCTCTGTTGCATTTAAAAAACTATAATCTTTTTAAATAATAACTATAATCTGTTGCATAGAAGAAGTGGACGACCCGAATCTATGGGGAAATTATTCGATTCCCCGTGACAATCCCTACTCCGAAGATAAAGAATTGTTGCCTGAAATATGGGCGTTGGGACTCAGAAATCCATGGCGTTGTAGCTTTGATTCGGAAAGATCGTCTTACTTCCTCTGTACAGATGTTGGTCAGGTTTGTACATATGGTTGCAATAGTCTTTGTTTCTTGGAGTCTTTCTATGCCATATACTTGCTAGAAATATGAGAGTAAGAGGTTGTTTGGTTACCTCTTAATAGTTCCATTAAGAGACAACATCTGAATAGCTACGGCTGTTTGTTTACCTCTTAACAGTTCCATTAAGAGGCAGCCTCTGAATGGCTAAGAGGTAAATCTTGTTTGGTAAAAGAAAAGGTATGCCTCTTAATGGTTCTAAAACCCTCTGAATGATTTTGTATCTTAGGCCTCCCTTATCCATTCAACTCACTGATTTCATCCTCAACAAATACCAAACATCCATATTTCGTTTTGCACTATATCATAAGAGCCTCTTAATCATTTTGACCACTTAATCATCCAGCACCAAACCATTTAGCAACTGCCAAACAGCTCAAATCTCGTATCTTGGGCCTCCCTTAACCATTCAGCGCCCTAATTTCATTCTGAACAATCACCAAACAACCATATTTCGTTTTGCACTGTATCATAACAGCTTCTTAATCATTATAACCACTTAATCATCCTGCATCAAACCATTCAGCAACTGCCAAAGAAAACTTTTTTGTAGTGATGTGAGCATTGAACTCGTATCAATTTGATTAAACAGGATCGTTATGAAGAGATTGATGTTATTACGAAGGGTGGCAACTACGGGTGGAATATATACGAAGGGCACCTTCCTGTTGACTCTCAAAAATCTTCGAAAGGAAATAAATCTGATGCTACAGACCTTATCTTTCCAGCAATGGGGTATAACCACTATGATGTAAACAAAAAGGAGGGTTCTGCGGCAATATCCGGCGGGTATTTCTATCGTTCTACCACGGATCCATGCATGTATGGCAGGTAAATCATGAAAAACCTATAAACATTTCTAGTTTTTTTAGTTGCAATATGTAGGCAACATCTTGCTTTTCATTAGCTTGTTAAAGAACCAAACCAGACAAACAAGTCGATGAATAATAGGCCCGACCCAGACTTTAGGGGAAAACCGCAAAAAAGTGAAAAACTGAGAAACACCCTAGCAACCGACAACCTTTCATCTGAATGTTATGCACATGTGCATACAAGTAATTTGAGAAATGCACGTGTGCATATGCACACATTTATAAAAAACAAAAACGAGCTTCTATTACATGTATGCACATGTGCATACTGTCCAGACGGTTGACAGCGTGTTCCTCAGTTTTTCATTTTTTGGGGGGTTTTCCCCTGAACCCCCCCCCCCCACCCCCCCCCCCGGCGGCGCGCGCTCTCTCTCTCTCTCTCTCTCTCTATATATATATATATATATATATATATATTACACTTGAAACTTCACAACAGAACACTTTGAAGGTTGAGATTTTTTTTACCATCACAAGTTCACAATGTTTTGTTGTGAAATTTCAAGTGTGAAAATGTGGTCTTGCGGATCTCACGAATTCATGTTGGTCTCACACGTTTTGATACAAATAATTGAGTGATCAATTCTGAAGATAAAAAAGCAATGACTCTAACCATAGAAAGATGTTCAGTTACCTGTATGCAGATCTGTATGCCACTGCTTTATGGGCAGCAGCTGAAACTCCAACAAACAGCGGAAACTTCACCACCACCTCAATCCCATTCAGCTGCGCGCATGATTCTCCATTAGAGTGCAGCTCTGTACCAAACACCAACTTGGCTGCTCTTGGTTATATATACTCGTTTGGAGAAGATAACAAGAAAGACGTATATATCCTGGCAAGCACAGGAGTCTACAGAGTAGTTCGCCCAAGTCGATGTAATTACAGTTGCACAAAGGAAAACGCAACACAAGTTGAAACTCCTCGTACTTCTCCAACTTCTTCAAGTGGCAATCACCTCACCAGCCAATATGTGGAGCCTGTGCTCTATGTCTCTTTGATACTAGTCGTGGTAGGATATATGCTGTAAGTGTTAAAAACAAAGAGTGTTAAGAATCGTGCTTTTATATACGTACATCATTTCATTCAGCTTGGATATGAAAACGAACTAGGTGCTTTGTTTATCATATCGGGTTCTTTAATAAGCAAGCATAATGATGTAGATTTAGTTGAACCGCAATGAACCAATAAATATTTATAAGTTTTGTACAAGAAAAGTGAAACATGTTGAATTTTCTGTGAGATTACAGTTCAAATATGACAAAAAGGTCCAAAGCCTGCATTTAGTTATTTGCATAACACATAACAGAAACACAGAGATAATAATAAGGTGTGTCTATCCAAATTTCAAAAACGAAAGAATCCTAACAAAAAAAAAAATACATATATCTATCAAACATGATAGATTTCGGAAGGCGAAACCATACTCTCCACGTACTCAAATGGTTTCCCAAGAGCGTACTTAACTCGCATTGGGAAGTACTCAAATCTATTTGCGACTCGGATTTCACCGGCACATTTGAAAATGTCATAGTAGCGGTCGAAAAGATGGCACATTATGATTTGGTTTGAAACCTCATCTTTCACCAAAATTCTTCCATCTTCCAAAATAGAAACATCCAGAAGGTTATTGCATCCATACCGATAAAAAGGTAACGCAAATGAATATTGTTTGGAC